>JBBMOC010000013.1:5182512-5535434 GCA_037975185.1 Centropyge bicolor
GTTGCTAAAGGTGTAAACATTATTTGTTTAGCAAGGATAGTACTTGTGCAGAAAGTAGCTTTAAATGCATTTTATTGAAGGCAAACAACAACAGTGTACAGTATACTGGAATTCAACTTCAAAATACTTATTTTCTCTCTCTTGCAGCAGGTATGCTGCTGCCCCAGATTACACCATAGAAAATGGCTGATGCCACAACAGAGTCATAGAAGGTCTTCAGGAGCTTCCCTTGCGCTCCAAAAGACCTCAGTCTCTGCAGCAGATAGTCTGCTCTGACCTTTCCTGTATATTGCATTAGTGATGTGAGTCCTGTCCAGTTTGTTGTTGAGGTGAACACCCAGGTACCTACAATATGTCACCATCTCAATGTCCATTCCCTGAATGTTCACTGGCGTTGGAGGGCCCAATAACTTATTTGCACAACAAGCTTGAAATCTACCCATGGTCTAACACCAACATGTTCTTGACCCATATGTCTGTAGTTATTTCTTTCTCGCTGCTTCTTCTGCATTTTTTACATTTGCATATAAATATATATATTTTAGAATAAATCTCACTCTCACAGATTTATGAATGGGAATCCAGAAGACATAAATAAGGCATTAGGTTCTGAATGGTTATACAGCTTCTTAATCCAAGAGAGAGAGAGAGAGAGAGAGAGAGAGAGAATGAGAATGGGGTTAAGGTGAGGATGTAGGCTGACAGATGGCCTCACTAAGTACCTGTCCCTGCTGCCAGGTTTTATCTCCACTGTACTGATCAGGGCATTTAGCCGAGCACTGCAGAAACGAAATGACAGAGAAACTGAGAGGAATAATGTGACAGAGACCAACACAGAATCCAGGAATGGATCTACATTGAGCTTAATGCAGACTGTGCATATACACGATTTATTTGCTCATTGAAGTGAAGTGAATTTAAGTACCAGATGGAGCTGATGGATAACCTTCTCCAGGACTGGCCAGAATCCCTGGACATTTTTGGGTCAGTGTGGATGGATGCGTTGGGTGCTTCCAGAGTGGTTGACAACTGGTCTGTTTGCCTGCATCTTGTAGAAAATCTGTGTCTGGATCTGCTGAGCCAGATGGACTTTTTACTGGAACACCGAGCCGTGTGCTTCAACGTCCTGGGCCCTGTGTACGCTGACGACCCATATGTGTGGATGTTCCTCCACAACTGAGATGGATTGACAATATTTTTCTCTGTTGCTTTTATTCTGCATTTTGTTCTGAACCATTATTCAATTTTGGAAAGTATTTAGAACATGAATCTGAAGCTCTCCATTACAACCAATGCATTTCTTTGGAGTGCAGAGGGTCATTTGAGAGTGACAGAAAGGTGTCAGCACTGGCATCAGGACATTGCCACTTTTGGATTTGGATTATTACCGGAAATGTATGGTAAACAGCTTACCTCAACAGTCTCAAATCAAAAGTTCACACATTATACATTAATTGCAGGCAATCACTGTCTGAATATTGTATGTGAACATGTAATCCTCAGTTGAAAAGTAGCTGAATAAACTTTGTACAAGATCAATAATTCTCACTGGATAAAAAAAATATGTGGTTTAATTTGGTTTCACATGTCCGAATGTGCATCTAACATGGCCAAAGCAGAAATTCATCAAGACTCAATCAAGAATCAATTTAAAAGAGTCACCATTCATGTGTTTTTGGCTGCTAATGGCAATTGGGAAACTTTGAGAATAAATTAATTCTTTAAACCTGAACTAAAGCCAATTTGGAGACAGGATGTAATGTACTAAGAATATGTATGTGTAATGTGTGTGTGTGTGTGTGTGTGTGTGTGTGTGTGTGTGTGTGTGTGTGAATCTGTGCTGGAATCATGAAACTTGATAATGCTCCTCTGGACTTTCCGCATAATTGTACTGATTGTGAATCTGAATGAGATGAGACAATATTTTGCACCATTGCAATAAAATGTCACAATGAGATCGAATCTGTCAACATTAATCTTTCAACAATATAAATATCCTCTAACTCCTTATTAGAAATAGCAGGTTTTCTTAAGTACTACTAAAAGTACAAAAATATATACAGTGATTGACACATTTTCAGTATAACACAATATTAATGTCTATAAACACAATGTCTTCCTGCTGAGAGAAAGTTGACATTTAGTTATTGGAGCACAATGTAGTCAAGTGGAATCAATTTTATTTATTTAATCCCAAATCAGAGATTTGTCTCAGGTGGCTTTACAGTCTGTACAAATGACACCAACTATCCTTAAAACCTTGATTTGAATTAAGTACAATTTTTAAAACTAGTGTCAGCTATATATGTGTGTAAAAATATACATCTAAAAATTGTAGTTTTGTAGTGATTTGTGGCTCAAGGAAAATCTAATATACATTGCTGGTTATACCAACTATCCCCACTATATTATTTTGTCTTCTTCTTCTGTGTATTTTCTAAACATTTCACCATATATGAAAAATAAATCTGATATACAATGTGCATTCTTTTTGCCATGTATTGAAAAGTAGGTTGCACTGTCAGAATATTTTGCAATCAGCAGTGGAAAGTAAGCAAGTTCAAAAACAGACAAATAAATAAATAAATAACACTTATAAATAAATGTATGCACGCTAAATCCATTATTCAGGTCATTCTGCAAAATTAGTACTTTTGGTACTTTGAATATATTTTGATGCTGAAGTTTTAAATGCAGTACTTTTACTTGTAACAGAGTATTCTTGCATTGTGGTATTTGCTGCTTTTGCAGCACTGTACAAGCTTTGCTAATACATAGTGTGTATGTGTAATAGCTCAACACCAGCGAGTCTGTTTGTTTCCGGTTTGAGACCGTGTCGCCTACATTACCCAGAAGCCCTCGCCGTTCCACAGATAGAACACGCTGTACGGGTGTTACGTAATGTAGTTTCAAACGTTGTGTACATTTGTCAGCGCTACACGGTTGGGGAACAAACTGGGACCGTAAGTTCAGGCTTTAACCGGTGTACAAGCTTCAGTCCGAGAGAAATGCTGAAAAAGGTGAGAATCGGTTCTGTTTTCTGTGTTTGTTCACATGAGTCGATCTGAACTAGTTTATTTACTGAACCCGACGATCTGGATCAACAGTCACAGACCACAATCCGGATTGTGGTCCGGCTCTGTTAATATCTGGGATTCACACGTGACCATAGAACAATAAGGACATTAATCCTACAAATAATTAGTGTTCAATACATTTCAACCTGTGGAAGTAAAAAATAATCTGAAATAAGCATGAATGAAAATCAATATTAATACTAATAATGCTTGACTTGTGTAGTTCATTTGATGTGATGAATTATACAGATCAATTAAGTTACAAGGGTCTGCAAACATATTTTTAGATTTTTAAATTTTTTTTTTACTGAAAAGGCAACAATAACACAAATACATTCAAGTAGCCTATTAAGTAAATTCAAGAGAATTGTTTGCAAATATGTGATTTGTAGTAAATAGGTTAAAAAAAAAACACTGGTAAGATCCTTTTAACCTTTTTCTGTCTCACTTAATTTGTCTTTACATTTTTCCCTCATTTTTTCCCTCTCTTCAACTCTTTCCCCTCTTGATCTCTGCCTCCTCCTCCATGCAGTATCATGCATGTGTTCAGATCATTCTGTTTGGCCCTCTTATCCAACAGATAACAGCTGATATCAGTTTGCAGTTTGTCCAATGAGGTCCTCTCTTCTCCCTCCCCCTCTCTCTCTATCTCCATGTTTATGATATTTGTATCTCTTTTTCCCCCCTCCAGTATCCAGTCATGACTCCCTCTTGACGTCTGCCTGTCTGTTCATCACTATGAGTGGTGTTGCCCTGGCTGTCGTGGTCGTGGTCGTCTTCCTCTTGGCCCTCTACCTCCTCCAGCGGTATGGAGATTTGCGGAAGCAGCAGCGGATGGTCCTGTTGGGGACGCTGCTCTCGTGGTACCTCTGCTTTCTCATCATCTTCATCCTGCCACTTGATGTCAGCACGGTATGAAACCATGGCAGCTGTATTTGTTTGCTCTCTAACTGTAGTTGGATTTGGACTTGGATTCTCTCAGTGTAAAAGCTGTAATGAGTTGTACAAGTGAGGTTGAGCTGTCTTACTTCATGTGACTCAGCTTCCTTATGTGTTTCATGGAGTGTGTGGACTGTAAATTCTGCTCCTCTTTCAGACCATCTACAACCAGTGTGTTCTTGACAATACAAACCAACCAACTCCTGTAACTCGAGCGGGACGCTCTAATCAGACAGACAACAACTCCTCTGTTTATCCCACTCTCAGGTAAAGATTACATTTTATTTATTGGCAGAGAGGTCACAGTTTACTCATATCAAGGCAATGTATTCCTTCAGATTGTGTTCCAAGGACATCCAACATTACATACAATTTATATTCTTTTGAGTAATTAAAATAGGAAAATAAATGTCCAATGAATGCCCAGTGAATGCTCAATACATTTCAACACCCAAGCTGCAAATGAGTTGGACTCTTTTAACCTAAACAGCTGCAATGTGGTTTTCAGTCTCATTTTTTTGAGCTCTTTTTAATGTGGTCACAAAAGTCTTTCATGTCATAACATTTGGTATAGGCTTTCTTCTCAGCAGCTTGTAATAATATTATTATCATTGATATACACTCAAGCCCCTGTACTGTTTTGTAGGTTTGAACTTGTAAACTGTGTAGATTAAATAATTAGTGATACCACATTAAAAGTCAAATGAAAAAGAACTTGTCAGCTGTGTTATCTGAATGAATGACCTGATACTCTCAGTGACTGTTATCACTGTTTTTCTTTTTCTCTCAGTGCTTCATTCAAAAGGTCTTGCTGTGTGATTGTGTGACCTTATTTACTCCATTTTATTATAATCATGCAGTTGCGGTAAAGTCCGGGGTTGGATAACATTTTCATGCTGTTAGGCCTCCAGCAACCACTGTACAGTATTGACTTAAAGGGCTGGTTCTCTCACTTATCTCATATCAGCTCTAACTATGTTGATAGTATTGATAACATTTGTCCAAGTTTTTTTAGAGATATTCACGTCTCAGTTTTCTGCTTCCACCCCAGTACAATGAAGTTAAATGAAATTCCATTTAGGAAGCTCACATCACTGAAAAATAACATATATAAAATTCATCAGCAACATCTTTCCATAAACAGTCCTCTGTTTTTATCTGGGTCTATCTGTCTGTTATTTTTCCACTTCATGTTGAAGAACTAATACATTTTTTCAGTAAGATGGGTGAAAACAAAAGTGTACAATTTGGATATTTTTGACTTTGGCGACACCAAGTGTTAGTATCCAAAAGGACAATGTGGTAGACGGCTGTGTACATCACTGCAGTTCAAAGTGTGTTTAATAACAGTGTGTATGCAAATATGCTCACATTCATCTCTGTGTGTGTGTTACAGTACACCAAAGGCTTGTGAGGTACCATGGAGTTACATTCCAGATGGGATCCTACCAGTGTTCTGGAGAGTTGTATACTGGACTTCCCAGTTTCTCACTTGGTAGGATCCTACCGCACACTCACACACACACACTCTGTCAGTCATTTGCTTAACTATAACTGTTCCACCTGTTGTTATTAACACTTTCTTCTGTTTGTGTGTGTTTCTGTATGCACAGGCTGCTGTTGCCCTTCATGCAGTCTTATGCTCGGTCGGGAGCTTTCTCCAGAGCTGGAAAGATTAAGACAGCTCTCATTGAAAATGCAATCTATTACGGCACCTACCTTCTTATCTTCATCTCTCTGCTTGTGTATGTGGCTGCTCACCCACAGTTGCGGCTGTCATGGTGAGTCACACGTAACTCAATTCAGGAAACATTGAATGACTAATGGGATTAAACAGTGCTGGCAGAAAAGAATAAAGAAGGTTACACATTTATGATGAGTGACACTTGTGGACTAGCGTTTTCTTTATAAGCTAGTATTATCGTGCATTGACTTCTTTGTAAACCTTGTGCAGGAGGGAGCTCCAGACCATCGGCATTACAGCTGCTAACACCTGGGGCCTCTTCCTTCTGGTGCTGTTGTTAGGCTACGGCCTGGTGGAGATCCCACGTTCTTATTGGCTCTCATCCTCTCATGGTTACCTGCTGGCCAAGACCTACTTCAAAACAGCAAAAATGGCTACAGAGAAGGCAGAGGCTGAGGAAAACCTGGCAGATGTTATGGAGGTGAGCTTTAATAAACACTTTGCTGCTGTAAGAGACAGATTCCCTCCAGTGCTAAATCCGTCCTCTCGAGAACAGATAACAGACTTTGCATGTATTACAGTGGTAAATTTTTTTTGTATGTATAAAAATAAAAAATAGGATGAAAATAAATTAATAAAAATATTCCTATCATCAGGACGTGGCAGATGTCCATGGATCTGTCAGGTACAACCACAGTCTCAGGAAGTGTGTGGACACCATTTTGACAAAGGTGAGAAATCAATTAGGTGATTTATTCATTGGAATAAATTCACTTGGCAATAAAGTAAAAGTTTGATGTTGAGAGTCTTCATTTGAGTGTCATCTGATTTCAGTGTCCTCCTGTGTACCGAGAAGAGATGGAAAGAAATATGGAAAGCTCCGGTGGTCAGCAGAATGTCCTTCCCACCAAAAGAGGCCTCATTAATCTTCATAAAAAAGTAATTATTATTTTTAACATTATGTGTCTGATTTTGAAGGAAACAATTCGAAAATATCACAGAGCATGTAAATGTGTGCATGTGTGTTCCAGGTCATCTCCGCAGTGCAGAGACACGGTCAGACTCAGGTTCAGTGGTCGATGTTGTTAGACGAGGCCTTTCATCTAGAAGATGTAGCAAAAAGCCAGAGCAGCTCGGTTCGACAGTTCACCCACAGCTTCCCCTCTGCACATCACGATGGCTGGATCCACAGGTTCATTTACACTCCTACTGTGGGTGAGTTGGCTCGCTACCAACATCTCAATTTTACAGGGAAGTAGCTCAGAGTTTAAAAAAAATTGAGACGCTGTGTAAATAAATAAAACAGAATGTAATAATTTGAAATTGATTTTTGCAAATATATGCTTATTCTGAATCTGATGTCAGCAACACGTTTCAAACAAGTTGGGATGATGCAGTGTCCCTGTTTATTTATATGAATGTAGACCCAGGTTGCCAGACAAATCCCCTTAACTACCTGCTTGAATAGAAAGTAGTTTTTTAAGAGAAGAGAAATGATGTCTTATGAGACTTAGTCTGTAAGACCTGTGTGGAAGTTATGCTTTTATTTGCACAATTTGTTAATAATGGCTTTGTAATGACCTAATGTATCCCAGAATTTCCTTAATTCAGTTGAATTATGGGGGTGGGTGTCACTGCCTTGTAAAGGCAGCTAAACTTATAATGTTATTACTCTCTGTTAAAGTTTTGAATTTTAGTGATGTTGGAGTGCTGTTTCAAAGGCTTTTCCACCCAGTCTAAAACGCAGTTCTTAGGGAGACACTGTATAAGTAAACTCTTAGAGAAACCTAAGATACTTTAGGTTAGATATAAAAGACAGTCACCATAGAAGTGAAGTATTAAATACTTATATTTCTTGGCAGTAGTCTACTCTTGTTTGTTTGTGAGTTCTTCTATGTATGAATCCCGATCTATGGCATGTGTGGACTTGTATGTGGAACAGTTTAATTTTTCCTCCAGCATTTGTACTCACGCGTAGGTGTGTTTGTGTGTCTTCTTCCTTCTCAGAGTGGTACTGGGAGTGTATGTTCAGGCAGAGCTTCTACAGGCTTCTGGCATTTCTACTGTGTCTCCTTTCAGCAGCAGTCGTCTGGTCTGAGTGCACTTTCTTCAGCACGCACCCCGTCCTGTCCCTCTTCGCTGTCTTTGTTCACATGGCTGAAAAACACCACAATTACATTTGTATTGAGGTAGGCACGTAGTAAGCGACATGGACAGAAATGCACACACCCAAAAAAAAAACGACACCACATAACCTGCAAAAAACATCTGTTGTTACTTGATCCCATCGATACTCATTGATTAAGCCAAGATAGTCTAATAATGCTGTTTGACATAACTTCAGATGACACCAAATACATCACAATGGTCGTTCCAAAGACACTTGTTAGTCCACCTCCTACATTAGAAACCTCTGATCTAATCCGCTCAACACAGTTTTGATGCTGACCTGCCTCCTCTTTCTGTTCTGCTTCTCTCCACCAGGTGGTGTGCTTTGTCAGTATCCTCTTCCTGTGTGTCTGTGTCTACTCCACTGTGTTCAGGATACGATTTTTCAACTACTATTACCTGGTGCCACATCACCAGACAGATGCTTACAGCCTGCAGTTCAGCGGCATGTAAGTTCATCATAAATAATACAAGATATTTATTCCACATTGCAGATGTAAAAGGCACAGTGTTCTGAAACGCCTGTTTACATAAGAGGGAGTTTTTACAGTTATTATAGGTAATATAGGTGGTATAGGTAATAGTTGATTATAAGATACAAGTTTCAAAAGAGGAAGCACAGTTCAGACTGGTTTCCTCATATTGTGTTAAGATATTGAGTTGTCTCTCATCGTTTTTCCCTCTCAGGTTGTTCTGTCGTCTTACCCCTCCTTTGTGCCTCAACTTTCTGGGCCTGATTCACATGGACTCTGCCATCTCACATCAGGACAGAATACAGACATCCTATACCTCTGTGGGTCCCACACAAACACGCACATACTTACATACAAGGCACAGTCGTACCATACATACACAATCGTAATGCATCAATCACAGATTAGAGCCTTTCAGGAAATGATCAAATCTGTGATCACAAGAATATATGTAGAAATGTCAAGACCTCTTTGTGCTTGATCCATATGGAAAGATGCAATGTCGCTGTTTCTTTCTCTCTGTCAGATCATGGGCTCTATGCGTGTGCTGTCTTTCATATCTGATGGGTTCTACATCTACTATCCCATGCTGGTCTTGCTGCTGTGCTTTGCCACTTTTTACAGGTAAGCTAATAACCTACTAAAGTGAATTTTATCAGTTGAATGCTTTGAGAACATTAGTTGAATTCTGAGTTTACTTTTGACAGTACGTATGTAATTGTGTGTGTGTGTTTGTAGCCTGGGCTCTCGCTGTCTGAACCTTCTGGGCTTTCATCAGTACATTACTGACGATGGCTTGACCTCTGACCTGGTGGATGAAGGCAGGGAACACATTAGAAGAGGTAGTTTCATCACAGATTCAGTCACTCACTTTTTCTGATCTTTTCAAAAGTCAATTTCTTTGTCTCTTTGATTAACTTTCTATAAAAACATAGACTGTGTATAAAAATGAACATTAATGCAGACTCGAAAATGTATATGTTGCTGTGTTGTTTCTAGTATGTAAATGAATTTGTTGTATTTCTGAAAGTCATAATTATGTTCACTTTTGTAGAAAGAAGAAAAAGACAGAAAGCTGAGGATGGAGGACATCAAAGATGGGTGAGAATATTTTGTCTTATCAAATCATCTATCAGTCACTTATTCTCTTTGGTTCTACCTGTTTGTGTTCTGTAGGTATTCATATGCGTTTTTTTTGTTTTCTGCTTCAGGCCTTGAGGGAATGTTACAGAGTCCAGGGAGCTGCTGGGCGGACCAGATCTGGTTACACTGAGTTAAAGGATAACCAGAGCAGCCCTGTCAGAGAGATCAAGAAAAGTGGTAGGGAGTTAAAGAAAACTACTGGGGTCATTGAATATAATATTGCGTGTCACTGTGTCACTTATTGAAACTAATATGACAAAACATTTCAAACAGTCTGGGTGAATGCTTCGGTGAATGATTTTATTTTTTGCATGTTTCTAATAGTTTTAATAGTTTTGAAGAGTGCTCACTGCTCTATGCAGGAAACTAAACATCTGCCTCCCTTGCCAGTTAGATAAAGACTCCACAGTGTGTCAGGTTGGGCTGCTTTGGAATAAGCACCAACCAGTGAGTCAGTGTAAGACACCAAATTTAGGACAAGGCATACTACAGGCAAAGACAAACATCTGCAAATCACAAGTTAAGAGTCAAGAGTTAGGGCTGAAAGATGGTGGGAGTTTCTGTGTGTTTGCCGCAGAAGCTCAGGTATCACTTGTTTGACCTCACACCTCTACTCTCTTTGTTCTGATTCATACTAACATTTTGCACTTAATATCCATGAAGACGTCTGACACTGCTCTGTCTTTCTCAGTTATCACGTTCAACAGAAGAGATGGAGAGATGGAGGAGCAACAGAGAGCCTTACTACGAGATGGTTCTAGTGATGAAGGCTCACCAAATAGAAGGTTTTGGGTTTTTTTAATCAAAATGAATTGAACATTGTGATTAATTGCAGCTAAATGACAATATGGATCACACAAGTTACTCTGTCTCTTTGTGTTTGACATTGTAGATCTACAGGAGGCCGTTACCTGTCTCTGTCACCTTCTCGGACAAGCATATTTGATGATGTTTGATAGACAGAAGCCATGGAGGGAGCACAAAAAGCTACAAAATGCTGAAAATAAAAAAAAGACTAAAATTGGGAATTCTGAATGCAAAGGACTTTATAATATCTCAGGAAATAAAGAGGAAGATGATATACAGTATCTAAGATATGGACATACAATGAGGAGGTGATGGAGAGTGAAATAAAAACTCTGAGTGGAGTTTTACACTGTACCTCAGCTGATTTCTGTAACTGGATTATCCATTGAAGGAGATCACTAACTGTGAAGGGACATTTCTTGTCCAAAGCCTCAACCTGCACAGCCAAACCTTTCGGAACCTGTTTTTGATATCATAGTTTATAGCAATAGTGTTTTACAAGCAGGTTTTACAAGACATATACAGTGACTGCGGATAATTGCACACAATACACGCTGATATGTAGTGTTGTCTGAATATTTCACCATAAGAGTTGATGCATTTTATTTTGTAATTAAATCACTCACTGTGTCAAAAAAAATATAAAAAAGGATTCATGCAGTAAAAGCCTAACTTATTTTTTGCTGGAAATTTTGTTTGGAGTGACATTAATTGTTTGTAACCTACTCTACAGCCAAGTATTTTCTACAAGGGTGTGTATATTTTGTATTGTGTGTTTACCACAATAAAGCATTAAAATAAAAATATTTTACCCAATAATGCAATCTTCATTAGATCATGATTTACTTCAATGTGATGCTGCACCTGCACATATGAAGTATTGTCTTTTTAAGATCTTAAATTGGGACAAACGTCTCAAAAGCTAGTATAAATAAAATCTTCAAATAAGACTAAATAAAAATTATTATATAATTATTTTTATTTTTACATGAATTACTTAACAGTTGAATTCAACTGTATCGAAATAAAAATTAAATTAATTTGGTTAAATGCATTTGATTCTATTTTAATATATAAATCAATTAATCTATTTAAAAGTCATGAAATAATTACAGACATCCGGCCGTGCTGCATTCTAATGCTCTTCGTAAACTATGAAATTCTATTACAGTAGTTGACAGAATAAAATGAAATAATTTGAATTTAAAATAATGCTATCAATTGTTGCCGAAATGTAATATTGTTATTTTACACTGAAAGTCAACCTTACAGAAGCACTTTCCACAACAAATGTATGGAATTAAATATGTGCTCGAGTTATTTTACCAGCGAAACCCAAAATCGCCATTTTTCCCTACAGCAATCAGAGGCAGCACCTGACTGTCTCACACATACATTCTGCTGTGCATTTGCTAATGATGAATCTGAGCTAACTCCCGGGCGGTTATGTGCTCTTAACTGCCAGAGAAACGCGGCCAGATTATTTCCATCAAATATCGTTCCACGCACTGGGCTCAACATTTATTTCCTATTTTGTGACTCGAGTCTCTCGGGTAAGTAGACCGTCTGGCTGCCAACTGCTAACTGCTAAGCTAATGCTAACAGTAGATGGGGACAAGCTACGTTGCTAACTACGCTAGCGTTAGCTTGCAACGCTGCTTATTTCAATACCTTTCTTTGTCGGTTTGGCTGTCAATTTTTTTTTTCTGTGACATGTATCTTGTATAAACTAGTAAGTCTGTGTGATGGCAGTTAACACCGGCTGCCGAGATTCCTGACCTGAAAACAGCTGATCGATTTTACTAGTGACCTTTTTGGCTAACATTAGCTGTTTGTTAACTGTGACTTCAGAAGGAAGAGACTTTAAACCGTCGAGATATAACCTGCTGCTTTCAGGCCTGTATCGTGATTTGGCAACAGGAGCCATCATTTTCTCATCTTATCCCAGTGATTGATATTTATCTTGACTGGGAGTCGTCGACATAGGGGCGCTCGCATCATTAGCTTAATGCAGCTCAGTGAATACAAGGCACCTGTGTGTCTTCAGATAAATCACAACTCATTGTGCACGTAGATTTATCTTTATCTCTTTGTGGTGTTTGATATATAGCGTCTATTTTGTGACTCTACTGTGGTGCCTGTTTGCATTTTAGTCTTTGAAAAAGCTGCATGAAGAACTGTACTCAGTTATATTGTGCAGTTCTTTGTACCTGGGTCTTGCCTGGCTCATTTGCATGATGGCAGGAACCCAGGTACGGAAAGACAGGTTTGGGCATATTATTTACTTGGACAGTATGCATGCCATCACCGGACAACGTGATACTGTAGAGGTGAAGTCAATGTATATCAGGCTTTGGATCTAGGTGTTGTGTTCCAGCACCTATGGTCTCTGGGAATGTGTCGTTACCCAGTATTCTGCAGACCTTTTAAATGAGTCAGCATTGTTGAAAACAACATGAGATCTTCTTGCTGCTCCAGTGTTGAGTGTAAGGCAAAATCACTTTAAAACATGGCCTTAATATCCGTGCATATAAAAGCAAAGTTGTATATGAACAGTATTCAAAATGTAATCATTAATCATATTTAAATGTCTGATTACATTAGATGTCCTGTACAAATTTTGTTCTGGATTTAGGACATGAGCTTCATGTTTCATTAACTTGATACAAGCAGAAATAGCTCACTGCTGCTTGGAGACTTGACAGTGAGGTTCTACAGATCAATAATCAACCTGCAAAACCAAAACACCTGTAGACTCCTTTATTGATCTTTGCCATGTAATCAGCGACAGTTAGCCTCATGTGTGCGAACCACCTTCAAGTCGTACATGTAATTCAACACTTGTTTAAAACATGTGATTATAGAATGAAAGGAAAGTGGCTCTGGTTTGTGTGTGTCCAGTTTGTAGAAAGCAATGGGTGGGCTGGGAAATGGACGACGTGGAGGAAGATCACCCCCTCTCATGATTGGCGCTCTCATCGCCTGTATCCTGGTTCTGGGATTTAATTACTGGGTGTCCAGCTCCCGCAACCTGGAGCTACAGGTGGGTTAATCTGAGTGTGTGTATCTTTCTGTGATTTTCTTACCACAGCAGACAATATATATATCCTCCACACTGCAAAGAAAACACAAATGTCAATTGACTTCTAGCTTTCAGCATTTGCCTAAACTTGATGTGTATACAGTTCACATACTGTATAATGATAAAAAAAAAAAGTTGTTAATATTATCTGAATTTGTTGGCGCAACACCATTGCATGATTTCCTTCTGAAGAAGTTAGATAATCTTTATCAGTTCCTCATTTTGTCTTCATGTGTTTTTGCTTGTAGGAAATGTCTTTTCGTACATTACATAATTTCTTTTTACAACTGTCGAAACACATCCTTAATGCAAATTTATAAGCAACTAACTTATCTCAGGACTGTGTATTACCTGTGTCCTCTTCTGTTTAAATATTATGAGACACACATACATGACTTTAAAAAGTAATACTATAACCTGAACTGATCATAAGCCTCTTTATGTGTGTCATACAGACTAAGCTCTATGAATTGGAAGGCCAGGTGCGACGTGGAGCAGCGGAGAGAGGAGCAGTAGAGCTGAAGAAGAATGAGTTCCAGGAGGAGATCCAGAGGCAGAAGGAGCAGATAAGCCACATAGAAAGCCTCTACAAGAGGCAGCTGGAAGGAGCCCAGAACTTCTGCAGCCAAGAGAAGGTGCGCACAAAGGATGAGGACAAACAGGAGTTTTAAATGCAATGGGGACAAACTTCATGTTTAAGTGTTAAGAAATTTAAGGGCAGTAAAAACACTTCTTTGACTTCCTCACTGTTGTGGTTCATACTTAACCAACAAGAAACACTAGCACAAACTGTAAAGCAACTGTGAATATTAAGAGTTTCTGTGTTTTTGTTTCTAGGGCACACTGCAGCAGAACATTTCCTCTGGTACCAAAACCATACAGGAACTCAAAGGTGACAAATGTTAAGCCTCTATGTCTTAAAGATTGCATTGTGTTAACAGCCAACAGAACTCCATAGTTAATGATACAATTCAGTTCTCTTAATGTCTTCTGGCTCTTAATGTTTTGTGTGTATCTGTACTGCAGGTCAGTTGAATCAGCTAAATGATGACCTGGGGAAGCTTCAGAAGGAGCTGCAGAGTTGCCAAGGCAACATCAAAACCCTAAACAACAAACTCACGTATGACATGTAAGAAAAAAATAGTAGTTGCTTCAGATACATCAGGGGCACATGAACTGCCATTGCCATCAGGAATTGTATGAATTGTTTCTGTCATTCATAGTTAACATGTATGTGTGTTTGTACATGTGTGTAGGACCCATTGTCACTCCCAGGTACTGTCTCAGAAGGAGCTGTGTGAAGAGAGAGTGGCAGCTGCTAAACTTGAAGTTCAGAAGAAAATGGAGAAGCTCATCTCTCCCCTCGGCACCCCCTCACAGGCAAGTTGAATTTACTGTTTGACAGTGAACATATGAAGGGATGTAAACCATGATTGCTGCAGAGTCTTTCCACAGGAACGGGATCAGGGCAGATTGATAAGTATTGGTTATGTAAAGGCTGATCCACTTCTGAGCCTTTGTTCATTGTAATCCGTTGCACTCTGGCAACACCATTCATTGTAAACGCGCTTTGTTAAACTCCTCGAACTGTTTCACAACACATATGTTTTTATTTATTTGTATTTCAGCAGAAAAACAACTCATCAGGCTAACCTGTTCTTTGTGACACCCACAATTATTCCGTCATGTTCTGTTCAAGATCCTTCTCTAGTCTGTTCACATGCAAGCATGGAAATGGAGTTGATGTTGCACCAGTTTTCTTAGGAAAATCAACAGGAAAGGACTGGCTCTTTTATTCTGAGCGCCAATGTTTCTGTTTTTCTGCTCACCAAGTGCTCACAGCAGACTCAGAAACAGCTTTTTCCCTTCAGCTGTCACCTTGCTAAACTCTGCGCCACAGTGATAACCCCCCCACACACACACACACATGCACGTACCCACACCCTTTCCTTCATGGACTGAACTCTAGACTTTTCCTCCCCCTTCCACCAGGGACCCCCTCAATCACACCCTTCTCCAGATGTTTGCACTTGACTGTCTCTTGCATTTGAACAGCACATACGATCACCTGCACTATTTTGCTCTCTCATATCAGTACATATTACGCAGTGTATACTCCACATATCTGCCCTATAGTATATTCATATCTGTATCTCACACTGTACTATACACATCTGACCTTATTTATATGCAGCTGTTTATTCTGTATACAATGTCTACTACTTGCACTACTCGATCTAACACCTGCAGTGTATATTTACAGTTTTACCTGCAACTGCCTGCTGTAGCTGCTGCACATGCTGTATTTATCTTAGTGTAATTGTTCATACTGTTATACTGTATATTGTATTTATATTAGTGTATTCACTTATACCCCTCAATTTTATTTATATATCTTTACATGTACTCTTACTGTTATTAGTATCTTACTGCTGTTTTGCATTTTATTGTCTTAGTACTTCTACTCTGTTATGACAAGGTTTAACCCATAATCTAGCCAAGTATTTATAATGAATAGATCTAATAGCTTTGGCTGATTTTGATGTTTCCTACTTTGTCATTGTCCACTCAGCTGTTATTTGAATGATATAATATAATGTGGTATATGATGTTGTTTACGCCTCAGCAGGACAATGCAGTGGATGCAGTAGAGAAAGGGAATGGATCATTCATGACTGTGGCTAATGCAGTTAAGACACCAACTGTTGTAAGCCACACACCAAGCATCTCTGAGCCCAAAGAACAGGAACCATCTGAACTACTGACCAATGAGATTGTTGTGGAAAAAGGTAAAAGATATGGACTTTACTGTAAAGTAACACACTCAAGCAATGACACTAATATTTAGATATGTGTATGGACATATTGTACGTATTTATATTTCGACATATGTTTGAGCACACTTGCAATAACAAGCCTACTCTCACATTGCCCTTGCTTTCTGTCTTGTTATTTCCCAGCCGATGATGCCACAGTGGACGAGCATCAAGAGAAGGGTTTCTCTGACGTCCAGTCCCAGTCTGTTCCCTCAGCTGCTGCAGTCAAGCAGGACATTTTGCAACCACCAGAGGGAGCTGTCACAACAGAGGAGAGTGAGGCAGATGCCAGTAAACTTTTGAAGAATAATCTGACTGAGGATAAAGACATGGAATTGATGGATGCTCACGAAGAGGCCATTCAAACAGAAGGTAAAGAACTCACTTTTTTATACTTCAGAGAATCAAAAACATTGAATGCATGAGCACTTGTGTTTTCATACCTGTTTTCCTATAAAACCTTTCCTGTAATGCACGGTCATGTTACACAAATTAACGGCACAATTAATGTGATAGTAGGTGTAACTTGAAGTGTGGGCCTTCATTTAGTAATAGCCTGAGCCTGAACATGTATTACACAGCACAGAACAACTCTACCTCATTTCCACAGATTTATATCACACAGTCAGGCATGTGAAGCTTCCCAAGTACTAGCACCATGTCCCCTTGACCTCCAATGAATAAACAGATTTTTTTCCTCAAAAGCAGTGACCCAGTTGGTTTTTCCTATCCTGGCATTATCAGTGAAATGGTTATGTTTTTCAATGAAAGTAAACAACAGTTCGTTTTTGTCTCCAGAGGCAGACCCTGGGATGGAAGGCATGCTGGTTGGCCAGGTGAAGGCAGACGAGAGTCCTGCTGCTCAGAAACAAGAGGAGCCAGATGAGTATGACGCAGACGAGCAAGTAGTGGGTGGAGTCGATTCGGAGAAACAACAACAGAGTAAACGGACTGAAAATATAGGTATGTGTGTCTATATTGAATAAAACTGAAAAATTGTGTTTGTACAAAGAAAATTATGGGAGGTCAAGCATATTCTCCACTTACAGGTTTATTTAAGGTGCAGTTTATCAAAGCTAAAAAAAAAAAGGGGGTCTATGTTTCATGTTAATAACCACACTGTACCTCCTGATAGACTTGGAGGAGGAGCTGGCTGACTACAATGGGGATGATGAGAATGAAGGCGAGTTTGAGGCAGACAAACAAGCTGAGCTTGCTCAAATCTGAGGTACACGCTGATTTCTTCTTCATTGACTCATACTTCCTTGTTCTTCATGTTATTAGAGTATAAAAACATTGACTCAACATGTCACACATTGTAATTGCTAAAAATCACTTCATATCTGACAGGTTTTAGCTTGGATGTTTGTTCAGCGAAGTATCAAGCTGATCTCTGAGATTCGTCTGTGTTTTTTTTCATGGCACCAGGCTGAAACAGTTCAACATCATTTGTTATGTTGGTGGCACTTCCTGCTTTTAATCAAGTTCTATTGCAAAAATATATGAAAAGATAAATCTGACTTGTGTACAGGGAGCACAGGTGCTTCTTGGCTGCAGCTATCTGCAGCTGTACATGATGATGAAGTTACATTATAAAGTCTGCTGCAGGCAGGTGATTGATGGGAACACTGCCTAACAGTGTGCTAAATGGTAATTAAGAAAATGGTCTGGTTTCAGATTTCTGATTTTCCAGTTCAGCTGACTGTATAACTAAGTGCTAAGAAAAAAAGGACTGGAACAATATAGTGTGTGTTTTGGAATTTATCGTCTAGTAAAAATTTTTGCTCACCTGTCTGCCTTCAGTGTTTGATTGTATTTATATTTTCTGAATGAAGGTTATGCAGCTTCTTGGATTTTTTTTTTTTTTTTTAAGTGCTATAGGAAAATATAAACCGATAGGCTTGTATTATTAACACAATATTGATTTTTTCTTGCAGGCCTGAAGTTGGAGAAACCCACCCAGGAAACACACATACCGCATTAGGAAGCAGGACCCATATACACCTCAGCACAACAGGCTAATGCAGCCCTCCAAACATAATGAACACAAAACAAAAGTGGTGGTGGAAATTTCTGTGAGACAGACTTTTGACATTAGGTTGGGCGGTTAATTTCCTCAGCATTTGCTTCCTGGAATGTCGTTTATATGTCATGTTACTTGCGTTCTGTACATTTGATTTGATTTCATGTTGTATTGATATTTTATCTGTTGGGATCGTCAGGTTTTGTTAGAGTAAGAATATTTACAACTTTATATCCAATGCACAAGATTGTGAGAGCCACAAAAATGGCTGAAATATGCAAACATCAGCTCAGTGCGTACAATGTGTACAGGCTGCGAATGTGTTCCCTTCACAGGCATTTCACTGTGTACATGAAGCCCTGGGGTGCTTTTATGATGGTGACTGTGCTCACATTCATTTCTATATGTTTAGGTGACATGAAAGTACTCAGTACTTCTAAGTACTTTCATATTCTCTCATTACTTCTTAATCCTGCGTACACTTCATCTCAGCATCTCATTACTTGACAGCAGTTGGCTTGAAAAATTGAACACCTCAAAATGCCTGGAAATTGAGATTTTGATAATGTGATTAGATGTGTTGTTTATGTTCTGTCCGTAATGACTGTAACTTGAAAGCAATCTAAGTGATGATAATCTGCAGACCCTTATAGGGTTATTAGATGTGAAATATGATCTAAGCGATCCTATTGACAGATCTCATCTATCAGAGGGCTTTGTAGCACAGGCCTCTTCTCTCACACACATTTAACAGCATCTTAAACAACGCCTTAAGTTGCTCCTGTACAGACTCTCATAGAAAGGATGCTGACTTTGGGTCCATGGCAGGACATTTCAATCCGTCAGTCAATGCAAGTGAGGCTTTTTCCGTGGCTGCAGCAAATGAAGGAAATGTGCTCAGATCCTTGTTAGTCTGCAGAGTCCAGTTGTGAAACTAAACCCAGTCAAATGGGAAAATGAAAATGGCAGCTCCTTTTGATTCCCGTGTAGCCAAAAGTGGTTGGGTTAATAGACATGCCTCATAACAAGCTAGATAGATAAGCAAAATTCATCTTCTTGATTATATACTGATGTAACTTTGTCAGGTTTTAAAGATGTTATATTTTAACTGTGTAAAATGTAACAACACATTTTTGACCAATGAGCAATCCTTTCTGAAATGTCACTTTGTTTTAATGCTCTGGCATTTTAGTGGCTGCAAGGCTTTTGATTCTCAGCTGTATTTCACAAAGTGTCACAGACAGAAAAAGTTTTAGATTATAATGAAGAGAGTAGTTTAAAACAACTGGATAATATTTACAGATCAAGAATCTTATTTTATCTTGACGCATGCCTTACCGACTCTGTGTACACCAGTTTCCCTTTGTGATCAGATGCTTCACAGTGGAAGTCGGATGTAGTTTTGTGAAGTCACTTTCTGCTGAATTGAATGGATTGTATATGTTGTGGAGAGATTTTTTTTCGAGAATTGCTGTAACATTATGAAGGACATTTCCTTGAAGCAGGATCAGCGTGTTGTGCTTAGATCTCCTGCAAATCCAGTAGATGTGAACTGTGGAGTAGCTGTGCTAACATGCTTTAGTCCATTCAAAGCTGCACTAGACTGGAAATTGTGTGTGAGAGTGCAAGCATGAACTAATAGGCGTCAGAAATAACAAAAAATTATTTTCATTTTATGGCGGAATCTTTTGTTGCCTTGTGTTTTATACAGGACAGATGGTTTGTTTTGTTTTCAGGGGGCTCTGCTTTATTTAACAGTGGTGACTTTGACTCAATGCCAGTTACTCTTTATGTTGTTGTAATTGCCATAATTTCCATAATGCTTTGACTCCTCACCCAAGAATCCTGACTCCTGTAGTGGAAAGTTATCTTTCTTTATTTGCCTGAATCTGTGTGATTACAGTAGTAAAA
Organism: Centropyge bicolor; assembly: GCA_037975185.1. NCBI lineage: Eukaryota > Metazoa > Chordata > Actinopteri > Pomacanthidae > Centropyge > Centropyge bicolor. The sequence goes on from JBBMOC010000013.1 coordinate 5,202,637, forward strand.
TACAGTGGGTGTGATATGTGATATCGGCTCTCGTGCACCTGTCTGGTACAAAGAGAGGTGTGAAGGAGAGAACTGACATTTGATCACTGTGACATCTCCTTTCTGTTTTATTTCCAACGTCTTCAACCCCACTGTTGCAAGTTAAGGCTGAATGTTTAGCTTCTCCTGTTCCTCAGGTTTCCCAACATTTTACATTTTAATGAAATGACTACATTCATAAAAAGACCTATAGAGTTACCCTTTTGATGCAAAGGTTCAGTCATATGAAACAACTTGTTCTGGCTTACTGGCATCCATCAGCTTCAAAGAAGATACATATACAGAATTTACATGAAACAGTCATTCTTTGGGCTTTTATCTAACTTTGAAGCACACAAAGAATAATGAGTTAATTAAGTTGACTGCTTGAACTCTGAACTCTAAAATTCTCATGACTCATTACAAAAACATGTCAGCAATTTTTCATGCTTATTTTGAGCGAATTATTCAAAACAAAATGACATTTTTCTACAACTTCAGCTTTCCTGCAAAAGGTAAAATAAGATGCTGAAGTACACACTTTTGTGTTCCCATGTAAAATCAGCATGTTTTTTTGATGTCTCGGAAATTTTCTGAACTTGGTTGTAAATTCAAAATAGTTTTGTGGATTTGCAAATTACTTGACTACTTGGTATGTTGGGCCCGAAGAAGAGTTTGTAAGGTATTGGGAACAGCATTTCAGTGCTTTCCTTCCTTTCTTTGAGGAAGACAAATTTGAAAATATAATTTCCAGTGAGAGTTCATATTATTGGCTCATATTTAAGAATTTCTCATCATAATTGTCTTCTTTTTTTTTTGATCCTCTAGGTAGAGAAATATTGTTCCTGAGATTTTATAAATTTTTATTAAGTAATTTTATTTTTTCAAAGTTGCTGTTATTCATCGTCGGTTTCGTCGTCTCGCACTGCAAAGCTTGGACAACCACTGCTTTGTTTTGTCAGCCTGTTTCTGTAAAAAGTCCTATTTCCTGAAATGAGAAGTCTGTTTACCTGGAGAGAAAATGTTAATGAAAATGAAATGATTTTTATAAATTCAATTGACTATTTTTTGTTGATTTCATGTATTTGAATTTGTATTTTAATTTTGAACTGCTGAACAAATTTGTGAAAGGTTTAAATAATCATAGGTTTTATTGATGATGGAGAATAAAAATTGTTTTTATTACCACTATTGAGACATGGTTTCATATTTCATTGTTCAGTGTAACCATTTGTGATAAATTATGATAAAAAAATTAAAAAGGGTAAATTGCATTCATGGTTATATCAGCAACAGATAATCACATAAGAAATCAATTTACAATCATATGAGAACTGAGCATGATTGTATTTATGGTTTTGAAGCATCGTAAATATATCTCCACAAGTGACTATTGAGGTCAGTAAATCCTATCAGAATATTGAAAATACTGCAGTTTCCCCACATTCAAAGACCAGATTGTGAGGAGGGCCAAGAAATATTGAATCATAAAGTTGTATGATTAAACAGTTTCAGGCTCTGGTGTTGAAGACTTTAAATAATTTTAAGCCATAAAACTGAAAGCCACAAGGAGGATAAACACAGTGTGAGGACTTGAATGACACAGAGCCTTTAAACACAGATGGATTACATATACAGTTTCCATATTTAGTTGTAATTTCAAGTTGCCTGTCGGAGAGTTGTTCCATTGAAGTATTTAAGTGTTACCCATCGTGGTGTTTATAGGACAGATCCTCCCAACACTGATGAAGTGATATTTGTCTCACACATACTTCCAAGAAGTGTTTAACTGATGGAGCACCATGCTGAACATCTGCAGAACTACAGTGTTACTTTCATTAAGAGCATAAGATATTGCTTTAAGACCAAATCAAACATTGTGTAATTATGATTAAAATGAAGTTGCTTTGACCTGGCTCTTCCAGTTCAAAGGGATTTATATGTTGTATTTCCATTCAGAACACTGCTCTTTTATACTTGTTCTACTCTCAGTTCATTCGACTGCCACGTTAGGCGTATAATGAATGGACTACTAGTCAGCCACCTGAAGTGATCTAGATCAGAGGGACCAAGAGTCTCTGCTTTGTCCTTGTTCTGGTGCTTGCTGATAGGTTTTTCCCCCCTCCAACTACAATTTATTCATATTTTTATTTATTAGATTTCAGTTGTCTAATAAATGCACAGGAAAATTTAACAAGCCAAAGTGAAGCAACACTGTTGATTCAGACCTTTACCATAAGGACTTTCTTTACTTCTGTGTCTGTGTGAACCAAACATGTATTGCAAAAATAGAAATTTAAATAGCAGCTGTGAGTCTATAATCATTTGTTTGAGGTTGCTCAGTTTACTTGAGGTCTAAATGCAATTAGAGAACAGAACTAGAGACATAATGTGTGATCACTATTTTTCAGCATGCTCTGCGTCGACACACTTTAATAGGTGTTCTTGGAAATATATCAACCCTTGTGTTGCGATTGGTGAACTCATATACCTTTAGAGCACCATCCTCAAATTTCTGTAGCAAATGTAACTGTGTACCAAAATATACTTAGGATAAAAAAACGTATTTTAGAGTTGCCCTGAATAAATTTTGCCAGAAAACATTTTTTTTCTGGGAAATAATACAATGACAGAATATTAGTACCACAGTAAAGAAAGTTTTATTGTCCTCTCCAGATGTAGCTTTTCAGTCCTCTGGAGATGCTGGTATTGGTCCGAGGAAGCAGTGCAGATGGTTCCCCGGCATGGAAAGTATCTCTACTGTACCACTGCTGTAAGTTGTGACTTTGGGATGTCTAACACATGACGCTGGTGCTGTGCAAGGTATGACAGGATACTGTAGTCTTTTCAGGCTCAACGTTTTCATTCAGATAAGCACATAAATACATAGAAAGGTTTCATATGTTTGAATGATATGCACCCATTATCATTACAGCTGTTCTTTTACAAGACTGTTCTGGAAGCAGCTTATAAAAATTTCCATTGGCCAGTTCTTTGCGCAAAAGCACCTTGACTTGTGTCTGATTCTCTCTCTCTCACACACATTCTCACACACAAATACACACATAAATTTAAACACACACACACACAGATGCAGATGTGGATATTGTCACTCATTTAGGTCCAGTTGTGAGTACTCTGGTCTGGTTTCTCATGTCACATCTTTCATTCGGGTGAAAAAAAAAAAACAGAACAAAAATGGGTGTATCAAACACTCCTTTACACTTAAGTGTATCGCACACATTGTTCAGACACGGACTGGATCAGGGCCATTGCACACTTGTTCAGGTGAAGGTACGGTCTTAACAGCTGATGGTCTTCATTATGACACTCTGGTCAACCCCCCCTGCAGAGCACGATCAGATGATCTTAACCACAGGAAAGTACTTATGAGCTGAGAAGTCAAATTCTGGGAGCACCTGGGGGCAGAAAATACAATGCATGTTGATTTGACAATCAATAAAACCATATACACATTACCCCCTTTTAAAGCAATCTCACTTTATCTTTTTCTGTTTAGTGGCATCCAAACACAGCTTTTAACAACTGTATCCATAGAACCAAATGATAGTTCTGGGTATATTGTGTTACCTTGGTCTCCTTCTTGTGCCCTCCAGCTAGAAGCTTCATGACTACAATGTTGGGCTTGGCCACCTTCAGTATACGGTTCACCTGTCATCAATCATTAAATGGTTATTGACAGTTCAAAACACAGGAGTAGATGAGACAATCTTTTCAGGAATCAATTTTCACCAAATTAAAATCTGACATTATTATATTATATTATATTTCACAATTAACCAGTTTCCTGACCTCAGGGTCTGGGCTGGGCACATTTTCTAGGATGAGTTTGGCCTGCTGGAAGTGTTTGCTGGCAGCCAGGTAGAGGTCAGCGGAGCCTGGCGGAGGATTGTACTTCTTTAGATCAGACATCTCCTGCAGAGGGGAACAAGGGCAAAGTGAGAGAGGACAGGAGTACGATTCAGACAAATGGCAAAAAAGGAAACGATTGAAAAAGGAAAGATAAAATGTGGTGACAGGACTATGACGAGGAAAAAGGGGCGACATTAAAAGAAGTGAAGAGTAAAGCACAAGAATATTGAGAATAGCCTGCTCCAGTACCTTGAACTGGATGTAGTGCACAGGTGGGGGCGTGACCACACTGTTGAAGGGGGCGAAGCGATGCTCATAGCGAACCTGCTCACTGTCCAACTCAAACTGAGGCTTACGCACCTTCCCGTCCATATCCAAAGCCACCATAGTCTGAGGACAGAGAGGATGGACAGTACTGCAGTGTCTGTGCCAAATGTAGAGAGAATGGGGGTGAAGAGAGCGAGTGTACTAAGGTCCTACCTTGTACATGCCAGCACACATGTTCTGGTATGCTTGACTCATGGTAATCTCCTTGCTGAGAGGACGAACTGCAGATGAAAGCGAAACACGATATTATTAAGACAAGCACCTAAAGGGAGATCACACTTCCACATATAATTGCATTTTTGCGTAGATTTTGGTCAACATGATGTTCACACTGTGAATCAGTCACGAATACTACAATACAGCATGCCTTTTTTCTTCTTCTTGGTCTTTTTGCTGCTGCGTCCTTTCAGCTGCTCCTCCAGAATCCGCTCCTCTGCCATCTGAGACGAGTCGGCTCTGCTCAGAGTAGACATCAGCCATGCGTACAAGAACTCTGACAGGTACCTGCAGTGAAAAACACATATTTATTGAGAGGTGAACCAAAGTGCTTTAGAGGGATTTGAGTGCCTGAAAGTGGGAGTTTGTGTCCAGCTAAAGTCAGCAACCAACAAACGTGTGTACTCACCAGTAGATGTAGTAGTACTCATGCATACTGTACAGCTCCAGTTCAAAACCACTCAGCAGGTACTGGATCATGATCCTCAGGTTATGGTAGAGGATCCAGGTACCCAGACAGGCTAGATGCTGTCGTTGAGGCTCAAGTTTCATCAGCAAGCTATGCAGAGCTGCATCCACCTTCTCTGCCTGCAGAGCACAAAACATGAATTCAATAGTTGGTATATAAATGAGAAAATCATCAACTGCTCTCGGAGTGGGTGGAAGAAAACAAAGAGAAAAGCAGCCAGCTGATTAATATGCATCTAGAACTTTCTTATCTTTTCACACCTAAATTGTGCAGAGGAAAATGCAAAAACAGTGGTGCTGTGCTTAAACATCGTAAAGAAGCAGGGGGAATACAGCAGGGCAAAGTGCTGCAGTTCACCTCATCCTGCAGTGTGGCAAACTCTTCAAGAATGTGACCCAGCTTATCTCTCTGTCGAGCTCGGTTGTGTCCGTGGATCTGGATGAGACTGCAGAATGGCTGTGGGGAGAATTGATGCCACACTAAGAAACCCACAGCTTCAACACTAGCCTAGTAATGTCATTGAGGATACATTAGTTCATTCTTTCAGTCTTAACATATTATTGTGTTATTTTACATCTCACTAGATACCACGCCTCTCATTAAGCTCTCACACTAAACTATACACTATTAACTCAACTACTGAAACAGAGTTACACAGACTGAGGGAAAGCAGCCCATAAAGTTCACTGAGTGACTGAGGTATGAGAATGCACAAGAGGTATTGACTACCATTTTGAAGAGTAAAGGTACATACCCTGGAGCAGTGTGTAACAAAGGAGTCAATGTAGTCTTTGGCCTGATGGTTGTTGAACAGACAACACCTGGAGAGTCATACATAAATTAAGCATCTCAAGACAAAAATAAGCTCATTCATTAAATTAATGGCATTCAGTTATCCACCTGTTGAGGCTTTAATCATTAAACCAATGGCAGACTTACTTGTAGGAGAGGACAGGTGGGCTGACGAAGTATCTCAGAGCATCTTTAATCATGTCCTGCATCAGGTGGGTCCCAAACACTTTCTTATTGTCTATCAGGAACGTTGTCTGAATTTAGGAAAACAATCTGTTTAGTTCTCATACACTGGGTTTTAAACTGATGGAGAAAAAAAAAACAGTGAGTCTTCAGAATCAAAATGGCAATTATTAACTTACCTGAAGAAGAGATCTGGAGAGCACACAGGGAGACTGCTCACTGAACTCACAGAAGAAGTCCTGGCAAAACCCACACACAACAATCATGCCTTCATTATTTATAATGTACTAAACAGCATGTGTATGTCTGTGGTGACAAACCACATACTTGCAAATGGTGCATAATTTAGACATTATGCACCACTAACTTGTGTGTAAATATGATTGGCTTTTAGGATATTTTTCACTGAGCTAGTGGGCATGAACATAAAGAAAAAGCAAACACTGGAGGTAACTGGTTCAGAACATAAAGATGTGGAAATGTGTGTTTACCAGTATGCCATGCAGGTTGGTGGTGTTGATCACGTCACAGACGGTCTTGATGCGTTCTATGAGTTTGCCGAAGTAGGCCACCATGTCCTCCCTCTTAATTATCTTGGCGTAACGAGGAAAGGTAGGTGGCAGCAGTCTCTGGTTTACCAGGGGCTCAAAGCCCATCATGATGGGGTGGTCTGCAGGATTCACAGAAAAAAAAAGGCTAACGGCAGTCACATTTCGGAATTAAAATGTAATCTTCCCCAGGAGGCTGTCTCAGCTAAATGTATTAAAGTGGAGCAAGATAAAAAATTAACTGTTTTTTTTTTTTTTAGGTCTGTGTTTGACAATTTGCTCAGGTGGAGGAGGTACATACAGTGTGCAATGTATTAGAACTGCTAGGCTCCCATGATGACTACTTAACTAGATTAAATTCAACTTCGGCTTCAGTCACAACTTCAAATAGATATTTGAGGGTTCAGACCTTTCAGTTCAGTTTTAAGTTTTAGGCATTTACTTGTGATGGTTGAGGTTAGAGTAGGAAAATGCATTATGTTAACGGAAGTCCTTACAAATATAGAAGTACAAGTATGTGTGTGTGTGTGTATGTGTAGTCCTCTCAAGGTGTTGGTTTGCAAACTCATGCCAAGTCAAACAATGTGCTGGACTCTACAGCTGAAAGGTGTGTATGTGTGTGTAAGTGTGTGTGTGTGTCTGTTACCTCCTTTCGTGGTGTCATTCTGTGACTGGATGCCATGTTGAATACTGGAATGAATGGCTGATAAGAGGTCTGCTGCCTGAGCCACAAGCTTCTGGGCTTCTCCCACTGAGCTGGTCTGATAAAAAAACAAACACAACCATAGATAAAAACAGAGTAGAAATTGATCAATTTTGGGCCTATAAATACCTATAAAAAAATCCTCTTCATTACTTGGTAAGAAGAACATTTTAAAATCCACGTGACTGTCTGTCATTGTCTGATTGTGCATGTTTGTATGTGTGTTACCTCTTTCTTGGTAAAGGTGATCAGTGCAGTCAGTAGAAGGCGAGTGAACTTGATTCTATTGAAAAGTGCCAAACACTGCTGATGCTGTAAAAACAAAGTATGAGAACATTAAACAGGGAAAGCTATAAATACACATGTTTCCTAATTTGTCTTTGAAGCTCCAGAAGGCACAAGAAATTGCAAAAGCTTAATGTTAGTTTTGTATGTTTGACCACCCAGACAAAGTCCATTTTTGGGTCTGATATTTTTCATCCTTCATTATTATTGTTATTACTATAATAAAACAGCTGGAAATTCCACAGTAGAGCCTCCAAAGGTCATTTGAGTCCCACACTCTGATAGACAGATGGAAAACAAATCATAACAGGCAGAGACTGAGAAGGAGAGTTCAAGGTTTAGTTTGTGGCAGCACTGTTGAGATACTAGCCTAATTAATAAAGAGTCAGAAACAGCTACTAACCTCCAGCTCAACCTCTGGGTTTCGCTGCTCACCCTGTCGACTGCGTGTGCTCTGAAGAGGGAGAGAAAACAAAAAACAATGTAACACTCAGTATTTGTATAAGCAGTATTTCATTGATATTTCAAAGATTGTGGTTTTAACTGGCCAAAAATAAATACCTTAACTTTCCTCTGCAACTCGTCTTCAACATCTTTCAGCATACCTAGTAGGGAGGGAGAGGGAAAGGGAGAGGGAGAGGGAGAGAGAGAGAGAGAGAGAGAGGGAGAGAGAGAGAGAGAGAGAGAGAGAGAGAGAGAGAGAGAGAGTTAGGCAATCTTTGCTCCTCTGACTCAAGAGTATTAATCTGTATTGGCCTCAGTGTATGTGAGAAGCTGTAGACTGAATAAACAATGAAAATATTTTACCTGTCACCCGCAGGTCTGTGACATTATTGGCCATCTTGAAGCCATAGGTCATAGCCTGGAAATCTTCCTACAGAAAAACATGAGGTAAGGACAGTTAAAAATACTAATGGCCAACACTTTTCAAATAAATGTTTATATAAATACCAGTGGACAGAGCAGAAACACCAAGGAACGTACACAATAACTAACTAAAGATTGCCACATACAGCGGAACATAAAATTATGCTTTCCATCAATTGTATTATGATTATTATCTTCCAACAATCTTAATATCCCCTTTTCAGATTTACACAGTGCTGTATCACAGATGCACACACAAAAAAACAGACTGCAGAAAGTTGCTTACCTCCTCAAACACAGCAGCCTTGTTGACTTTCTCTCTTGCAATGTCACACACCTTCAGGATGCCCAAGGCAAAGGCTTTGAGCGCTGGCTCCTCAATAAGGTCGGGGTTATGGACGTACAGACAGGTGAACACAGTCTGCGCCAGTGAATGACCCTCCAGCCATGTGATCTAGAAATACAGACAAACATGGGCACACAATACAACACAACGCTTAGTACTGGGTTTCCTGAAATGGTGCTGATCAATCGGCGATGAGCAGCCTACTGACTCTGTACCATGTCTCTGAGCAATTGAAAAGGCAAAATTTGCAGTCAAATGTAAACCTCAAGATTTATATTATACACAAAACCCACACTGTTTACCATCTGAGATGGGGAAACTCACCAAACAGCAGAAACATGTGTCTATGATCCCAATAAGCTCAGGAAGACTAAGGTCTTTCACCTTGATGGCACCTTCCTACAACAAACACAAATTACTTGAACTAGGTGGTAACTACTGTTGATATTACTAAACAAATTACATTAGACAATGCAGTCAGAATTGCAAATTGAAATCAAGAAAATTAGTTTATTGTTGTCATTGTGTAACAGTGAGGGGTCAGCAGTACTGTACCTTGATAGCTTGTTCAAAGTTGAGCACTTTCCTATTGACCTGGTTTCCAATCATCCCTGCATCCATCTTTGGATCCATCATCTCTATGGCTGACATGGCCTCAAACAGGCCAAACCTGCCACCACAGCAGAATGTTAACTGTCTGTTTGGTATGTGTATTTACAAAGTTTCGATCTTCAATCTTGGATTTCAAAGACCCATACCGACGATAATATGCGCCAACGGATCCAGTGGTAGGATGCAGATATTATTATGCCTGGGTCAAATATGTTTATACCAAAAAGAAAGGACTTTATGTTTCACAGCAATTACTCTGTCTTGTCAATGCTATGAAGCATCTAAAACAGTATTTAGACATTAAGACAGGAAATCAGTACTAATCAATTTTGGCTGGCAGTGGTAAAAGGAAAATGCTTTTAGTAATTTGAGCAAACTAATCCTTTAAGGAGTGACTCTGCAAAAAAAACATTGTCTTACTCACAGTTTGTCATGAAGCAACTCTCCAAGGTTCAGCTCTGCATAAATAAAAGATGAGGACAAGGAAAGAGAAAAGGAGGTCTCAGTTAGTCTCTTTCATAACTGCACACATGCAACCCACACACACAATCATTTGCAGAGCCTGTACCTTTGCATGCGCCCTTGAATTCATGTGTAATGTCAACCCAGTTGGCATTATTCTTCATTTTTTCTGGGATGCCCAGCCCCCAGCCAGCATCATCATCCTCAACTGCTGACTTCATCACCATGGTGGCTAATAAAAAATACAAAGAGAATCAAGACAAAGTACAAAATATCAGAATACCAAACATTTCTTAATCAGCAGAAAAAGTCTAAATATTTAATAACATAGTATGTGTCTTGGTCTGACTGCAAAACAGATACTGTCAACTGAAGATAAGATATTCCTTTAGTAGCCCCACAATGGGGAAATTTACAACTTAAAGTAACATTTTAAATTATAAGTGAAAATCCAGCATCATATGGTTGGCCAAGGTCATAGGTCACAGTGATTTGAGCCAGTGAATAGCCTCTGGTCTCATGGCATTGCAAGTGTTAAACAGTCCACTGTCTTTACATATAAGGTTTATTAATCATGCACTGAAAAATTCACATTGAGATTCACATAATCATTCACTACATTCCTCCACCATCTCCACTGGAAACTCCAAAGGTTAGTTGGCAAACACTCTATAGGCTGATCAAGCTTTAAACATGCAATACAATCACCCCAGTCCAGTGCCAAGTGTAGTATAGGTAATATTTACATTTTAAGGCTCAGTCATAAATACAGCTCCTTGCTTCCCAGCATTTAACTCTTATATTACCACTACATTGGCATCAAAACAACATTTAAAAACATTACATATTAGGTAATATTTAATGTCAAATTTGAGATTATGTATGTGTAGATGTGATGATGTGAGAACAAACTTAAATGGCTATTTATTTCTGACAAGGTTGCTGTATGTTCTTAAAAACTTTTTCACATCAATGCCTACACTTGACCTCTTTTCCTGGAAAACTGGACAGGTGGTATATTATGATCTAGGGAAACATCAGAAGATTAACATCATGCTCTGTGAACTGACTTGAGTAGCTTAAGTTAGAGCCTAAAAAGGTGTAAATTGCACGCCTGAGTGCACTGGTAAGTCTCAGCCGTTTAAACCAAGAACATTTCAGTGCTGTGACGGCTAAGTCGGATTTCTGTACCACTAATTTATGGAGGCGTCTTGACAAAGTAAGTTTTATAGCACATCTATCAGATATCTCCAAATACATTTTGAAAGAGATTTACTACCTGAGCTAAGGGGCAACAACTGCAGCCAGTGACATGTGTGCAAAAGGAACTTATTACAATCGATTTTACCTGATCGCATGCAGGTAAAATAACTACAGGTTAAACAAGCCTGGTATTAGGAGGAATCTCATTTGGAGAAAGAGAACTAGCAGTTACATGTCAAACAAATTTACAGGAGTGACTGTTTCAGCTTATTTGAGCTATCCTAAAGTTAACAAAAATGTACACAAACACAAAGAGCAGTTCATTTTACTCATGCATGACAATGAAAGAGATGCAAAAGACATGTTAGCTAGCTATCACCAACGTCAAATTAGCTTGTAACACCGTGTGCTAGCAGGCTAATGTTGACCACAGTGGATGTTTCCTGTAAACAAAGTCTAAATATCGCCAGTTTAGCAGGTTATCCAGTTTTATCAAATACACAAAACATATATACTGTTATCAGAACGCCGCATTTAGGTTGTATATTAGCACGTACCTTAGTATTTTGTATTAACCATGTAGCTAATAAAGCTCTCTTCAAAGACTGTCAAGATTGGCGCATGAGTTGAACGTCATAGCTCGCTCTCAACCTGGGAAATGTAGTCCTTATAGTCAATTAATGAGTTCAAGCCCCCAGTCAATATAGTATAGTTTTGAAAATGGCAAGTGCATGTATAAATCTTTATTAATGTTTTATTTTGATTAGGATGAGGATGCACTTGTCTCATTTGTGGGCTTGCGTCAAGTAACGTTTAATCTCGCGTTGGTTCGCCCCCCTGACAGTTGAAGCTGGTCTCATCACAACATCATCAGGGCGTTTCAGGCAACGCTCTCACACACAGAAACAGTCCTCCTTATCTCGGAATTGGTCCTCCCTGACTGGGATAACAGCCCCTTTCCAGGCAGGTTTGTAAAATCCTCCTTCTTGTTAGTTTCATACAGGTTATTTGATTTAGCTAACGTCGCCCGTGTGCTCCTTATATAGCATCATTGTTAGCATATTCGTGTGTAAGCTAGCGGCCGTTAATGAGTGACTTAGTCCAGCAGGTGCAGCGGACACCAGCCTCAGCTCGGTTATCTGAGTTAGCATTTTTGAAATAGCATTGCCTAACGCTAGCTGTTTACCCTGCTAACAGTAGCATCATGACAGTGAGGAACCCATATTTCCCCGCAGACTGGACTCATGACAGTAAATATTAATTATTATTATATGTTTTCTAAATAGAGTTTGGTCTGTGGTTTGTGGTTTGTGGAAGGAAACAGCTCTTTGGGGTTATTGTGTCCAGGCCACCATCTGTCTGTAAACTGGCCTCCTCAACATGTCAGCTACTTTGGAGATAGATTATCCCTGTTAACTTAGAAGACTCTTTATTGTGGTCTAACCAGTACCTACATCCATGTTCCTCCAAAGCCCGCACGCCCCAAGTTAGTCCCTCAGGTGTGTTCACCTGGTTGTACCTGTCTGGTAAAAACATTGTTAGGCTCTTCAACAAGATTTGGAAAAACCTGACTGAGGGACTAAAAAAGACTTCAACATGTTGATTGTTGTGTGCTGCATTGTGTGCGTTATTGTTTTTTTTTTTTATTGCACTGTCATTTCAAAGTACAAGCCACAACACAAAAGGCAGAGTATCTTTATTTGGCACCAGTGATGTTGAAGCTTTAAACTTTGCAGCAGCATTATGACTCATCTCAACCCATAAATGCTCCTGTATTCACTCTGACCTAATCTAAACTCTTGGGAGAGCTGTGAAAATTTAATTTAGTGTTGCTGTAGTCACTTGCTAGACGTTTTTGCTGAATGACAGTGTTTTTTCTTTTTAAAATAAGCTTTGGCCCCTTGTTGTCTGATGCAGCTGAGCAGCACTATTATTGCTTCTTTCAAGTGTTGTGTTCAAATTACTTTGACTGCACTTCTTTAGTCTCTAGACATTTGAGATCTGCAGCATGCAGGGCAGCCCCTTTTGTTTTGTGTAAATCAGTCAGGAAAATCTGTGGATTTGATAGTAGTCCTGTTCTGGTACAGTTAATCTGATCCATCGACCTGCAGCTGCAGATTGTCTCAGCATTCCTTACTGGACCTGCTGGGCAGGTACACCCTGGACAGGCCACTTGCTTGTTACAGGCTAACACATGGGCAGATCAACACATTCACAGCCATGGGCTGTTTAGATTTCCCGTCATCTGGTTTCGGCATAGCTGCAGGGCTGACTAGAGCCTGAGATTACAACAGAGGGAGTTCAGTGGGATCACTTTTGGCACACGGGGCAAAGGTTGATTAAGCTCATTTCTAAAATTGTACTGAATGTTTATGCTTGTCCTTTTTTGTCAGTGAGGTCTTTATTTTCTTTGTCTTGCAGATGTCATGAAATGTTGATGTGGTAAAAATGAACAAACCCAAAATGGCCACAGAGAAAGGGTGAGTTTCTTTGCTATTTGAAGACAAATGCAATTACATATGCCTACACAGACCCACATGCAGACTGTGATATGTGTGCATGTGTTTCTGTGTTAAAGCTGCTGTTTTGTCCTTTTCTTGTGATTTCTGTGTGTGAAAGAAAGAGTTTGTGCTGCAGATAATTTGTTGGTCTTGCTTGAATCCTCCCATATGTATTTGTCATGATGACTAAAAATAACAACACTCATGATTAATGTAGTGGAAACAGGCTTGAAAAAAGCCTTTCAATGTGTTTGTCCTTATGAAGTTTGCGTATTTCTAATTTGTTCATTTTGTTGTTGATCTCTGTTCATCTGTCTGACTTATGCATTGTGTTTATTTAGGCTTTACTTCTCCTGAACTTCATCATTCTTGCCATTTTTCCAGTCTTTCTTTTTCTGTCCTAGCACATTCTGCCGTCCCCCCCCCCCCCCTCTCTCTCTCTCTCTCTCTCTCTCTGTCTCTGTCTCTCTCTCTCTCTCTCTCTCTCTCTGTCTTTATAAGGGCATATGAGAAACTGAGTTCCACTGGGTGCAATCACAGACTTTTGATTCTCTCTCCCATGTTGCAGTTGCTGCACCAACAACTGACCCCTAACCTTGTGCTTCCAGCTGAGTGCCCGTGGTTATAACTAAGGTTATAAATGGGGGATGGGTCACTATCCCAGAAATAGTGAAACAGTAGGAGACAGCCTAAGGGTTTTAAAAATAAATTGTAATTTTTTTGTATTTTGACACTACAGTATATTACAGAATATGCTATTTTTGTTGGTTATTGCTCTCTTTTTTGGTGAAGACACGTTTGACTCACTGTGGGCATATAAGGGCATTCATGCATATGAGAGGCTGCTTTATATTTTCTCTCCAGTGGCACCCAGTGCTCGCTACTTTGACTCGCTTGTGTGATCCATCCCTCACTTATAATTGTAGACAGGGAGTCGGAAATCATGACAGATTCCTTTTGCTGTGTGTGTAAATGCAGCTTCATGACACATTATTGATCTCTGCCCTTTTGAAAAAAACTTAACTATGCAATATTTTATTCCTTCTAAATGCCTACACAGGAATGCATTTTTACATTCTATAAATATCCTGTTACATGCATTCTTCCTGTAAGTTTGTGTGTGTTTCCAGTGTTCCCAGTAACTCCAGGGTGCTGATGCTCCTGGGCCAACTGGAGAGGATGAATAGAGAGGCCATGTTGAGAGATGTCGACACTGCAAGACAAGTCACTGCAAAGATACTTCATCTCATACAGACACAGGGTGAGACACACACACATTCTCACACAGTCGTGTTCAGAGGACATTACATTTATTTGATTACTTTCATTTATTTCCTGGAGACCCACACTCACCCCAACCTGAACCACTACTTGCCTAAACCTGAACCTAAACTTAATTTTAACCCAAGTCTTCACTCTGAAGTTTAATGATTTACATTGATTGATGATTTATGTCCCCATAACATGATTAATACATGCACACACGTACAATCAAAAAATAATATGCAATCTTCCGTGCTACTGCTGAGACAATAGAAAAGCTATGATTTTACATTTATTCATTTATTTGTTCAGAGACCGAAGGTTGATATATGTATAGTGGTGTGCCAATTGCCATTGTAGATAACCCTTTTAATAGCGTTGTTGGCAGTGCCCCATACCTACCTAATAGTCATGCATTTTAATATGTTAATAATTTACAAAACAATAAGTGTGAAGTTGTTTTCTTCAGTACATATGCAACAAACAGTATTGCTTCAGAGCCTCAACTCGTCAGGTTGAGTTGATTGATTCATTAAAAGCGTGTTCATTGCAGTCGCTGGGTAAATAGAGATGGGTTAGTACACCGGTAGTCAACGTGTGGATGGATTGAAAGAGTCTCCTGATCTGGTTCTCTGATTACTCTTTTGAAAGGAGAGCAGAGGAGGAGATCTGACAGCAGAGGAAGAAGGCTTTGTGCCACGTTGCTGTGTAGAACAGACTGAAACATGAGTGTGTCTCTGCTAGCAGGGTGCCTCTCTATCATTCTGAAGAACTGGGATGAATGGAATTCTTTTGTGCAAGCATCATGCTTTAAGAATTCCTTCATTTATGGGTTTGTCAAACAGCCAAAAGGCACAGTAGTTTTGATCATTATCATTATTTATCAAGCAAAAATCTCAAAACATTCTCTGATTACAGCTTCTCAACTATGCAACTCTGTTACTGTTATTCAGTTAATGATTAATCATGCAATTGAAAAAAGATTTAATGTTGACAGATTCATTGATTCAGATGATGCATAATCAAGTAGGGATGAGCGAGTACACCACTATCTGTATCTGTATCTGTTCAACCATCTATATTATCTGTATCTGTACTCGGAGTGGGCGGGGCCTAAACGGAAGTGGAAGCAGAAATGGGTGAGGCTTAAAACAGTACATTAGTTTAAATCTGAAATTGATATGGATTGATCAGCAGTTACTAATCTACTGTATTCAAAGCCTATATACAGTATATCTTAATTGGAATATTTATAATATTATTTTTATGAACTGCAGTGAGAAAGTGTCAGATACTGCGTGCAGCCACATACAATAAAAATATTAATATAGGCTAGTTTGTGTGTTCAGCTTTATGTGTGTATGTGTGTAAGTGGTCTGTAAGACTGTTTATTTTTAATGATCTGTGTGAACTTGGTGATTCATGCAAACATCCAGTGATGGCAAACAGGGAAATAATATGTCAGCCTTGTTCACTGTATTCTTCTCAAAAGCACCGCGTTCAGTACGAGCAAGGTTATTCAACTGACTTCATATCACCAGCCAAACTAAGAGCAAGCAGACGGTAGAGGAAAAAAACCCAAAAAACAAAACACGACCGGACCGCAGGCAGTGACCGACGCGCCGCGAGCTGTTTTCGGCTCTATCTTGTCAAATGCACCGCGCGTATGTTGCGAGAGACGTGCACAGACGTGTCTGTGTAGGAAGGGGTGGGCGCTGTGTGTGACTGGCCAATCACAGAGCGCGAAGGCAGTCAGTTACACAATGAGTTACACAAGCACAGATATTGACGAGTTTTACTCGAATCATACTCGTATTCGTCAAAAATGCTTTATCCATACCAGATACTCGTTTCAGACGAGTATCCGGCTCATTCCTATAATTAAGACACAACCTGTGTTTTGTTTTGGGGTTTTTTTCCCCTCACTAAAAGTAGAGGACGTTGTCATTGCAGGTGCCCAGCTACGTAACTGAAGATCTGTTTTCCCAAGGTAGATTCTAACACTTTGCCCTGCAGCTAGTAGTTTTCTGTTAGGGCCATTTTCAGTGTATTTCTTTGAGTGAGGTCAACTTGTAATCCTTGAGTCAAGCCTTAGTGGACTCTTTGAGTGAAGGTACAGCGTGGAGTGAGGAATTCTGCTCAATCATTACCTTATATTTTGAGCCTGCTGGCATATTTTGAACTTGCATTGAATTCTTTCTTTCTCACTTTTCTTGAATTTCATTTCATCTTTCCTCTGGCCACAATTTGTTGCTTCCTCTGACTTCAAAGAAAGTTCATAGTTAATCTATCATGACTGATGGGTGTAGTGGAAAGGCTTCTGTCTGTGACCCTGTCAATTTTGATATATCAGCTGTTCCTCACTCATCTGCTGCTTGGCTGTCGGTCACACCCTGCCTGCAGCCTCAACTTGAAATGTGTATGAGTGTGACGTTGGTTATGGGGGGGATTTAGGGGGTCTGTGACCCTGTTCACAGTAACTATACACCCCAGGACGGGCTTTGCTGTACTCCTGTCTCATGTTCAGAGTTGTGGAGACTTAGGAGGCAGTCACGAGATACCAAGAAAAAGAACAAGGATGAAAGGGAGCGAGGAAAACCAGGAGCTACAAGTCGATTAGCCATAAACTCGTGCATCCGATGAAAAGATAAATACAAAAAGATATAAAAAATTGGTCCAAGGAACATAGGAGTTTTGATTTGGTTGAGTGAAGAAGGAATTCAGTCTTGAAGGCACCTGTTCTTGTTTTCTGTCTCTCGTTTGCTGTCAGAAACTTAGCATCTGTTTTAATTTTTAGTGGGGCAGCTCCAGTTTTACTCACAGTGCTGAGTAGGAAAAAGGGGGGAGGCAAGAGAAAGAGGAGAGGACGAGTGGGGAGATGTATCCCTCACAGTTCCGTCAGTTTTCTATAGTCCATGGTTTAGTTTCTGGTCGCGTGCAAGAGGAGGTGCTGATTACTGGGTTCATAGTGTCCTGCCCCTAAGCTCAGTTTGTTGGTCCACAGTTGGAGGATTGACTCCTAGCCTTAGAGAGGTAGAGAAAGTCTCTTTACACTTCATATAGACTATCAAACTTTTAAGCCTTTAGATTCACAGCAGACCTGCATTATAAACTTTTTTGGACTTCAGAGGCAGTGAACCTGGGATTTTGGAAAATCTTCACCCAAAGTTCTGTTGAACTTTGAGAACTTTGCTATGAAATGGAGTACCGCTACACCAGGAGTTACTATCAGTCTGTGGTCTCCCTCGACCCACCAGGTAGGGTCCAGAAGGCTGGAAAGTCAGACTCTTAAATTTCTCCAAAATGTAGATTTTCACAGTAGCATTATCTATGATGGCAGTTCAAGGGGCAGCAGTATTTTTTATATTTACTCTGAGGAATACAGGAAGTGAGATTAAAACAGCCACTTTGTCTTTATAACTTCGACAGTTTGTTGCATTATATTTAGCAGTCAGTTAACTTAGATAACTACAATCCCTGTAAAAGACATAAATGATGGATATTCAAGTAAAGGGCAACATCTACAGGTCATTGTGCAGATCTCAATTAGTTTGCTATCTGCATTACTTTTGAGTGCCATCATAATTTTTAAATTTATATTAGAAAATGCATTTTTAAAAACAATATGACATCATTGCAATTGCAAAATGCAGTAAATAGTTAAAATTGCAACAAATCAATATTCTACATTATTCAGTGATGTGTAACTTAGTGTAATGTCTCGTGTTTTTGTTTTTGAGGATTAGTGTTGAAATGCCATTTTGTATTGAGGTGCTTTAAAAAGTCTGGCATGACAGAAATGTTTTAAGAGGTCACCGCTCTCCAAGGCAGTGAAGTGTGTGTGCCTGTGCGTGTTCACATGCTCAGATATGCACACAGCTGTGCATGTTTGGAAAGTAAGTTTGTGGAAAGTGTGTCTGTGCACACATGCTGTTCGGTGAGAGGTCATCAGTCTTGAAAGCTGCGTGTTTGACACCTTTCATTTCCATATTTGTTTTCATGTATTTCTAATCAGCAACAATCAGGGACAAGTGTGACATGAACACCTCATGGGTGTAAGATCATCGAGTGATATACCTCTCCGATTGGGGTATTTGTGATATGATATGAGCATGTCTGCGGCTGTAAAGGAAATCTAACAACGTTGTCAATATGAGAGAAAAGTTTTTGGAATATTTTACGTATTTATTGTTTAAAATAATCATATTTACCTATAGTTTTTTGTGAACTCCACTGTTGGTTTCAATAAGTTATTTTTAAAAGGTTGAAGGACTTGAGCATTTGTCACCTACTCTCAGTCACTTGTTTGTCTTTGGAGGGTTTGCATTTGTTTCAGGACAGGACAGGACACTCAATGAGGCCTATTCAAAGAGGTCAGGAATCTGTCAGCTCCTAAATTACAGGGCAAGTGTGGTGTTTAAAGAGGAAGGGAGGTGGAGAAAGAAGGAGATACAGAGAGAGCAAAACCACTTAACTATATCTTGTATGTATCTTGTTGAGTAGGACAGTTTCTCAGAGGTAAAGCTCATGTGTGCAGATACTAGTTGAAGTTATTTATTATTTGTCATATGCACAGTTACAGTGAAACGGTTGATAGGAAGTTGTTCTCAGGCTCCCTCCAGCAATGCTCCTACAATATGTACAAAAGAAAAAAAGAGTCAATATTTGCCAAAATGGGAAATGTGCTTTAAAGATTAAGTATCTACTGTGAAATGCTGCAGAATCTTTTTAACTACAAATAACCCAGTGCAGTTGTCTTCCCACATTTCAAAACAGTCCTCTGTGACATTGTAACTTGTTAACCCAACATATAAAGAACGACCTCCTGCAGTAAAAAGACAGTGACAGCCCCCGCTCTGCTTGTGTGCAAAGCCCCTTGGTTGTTTTGAACAAATGTAGTACTGTTTGTCTTTCTGATCATTTTTACTTGGTTGTGTGTTCCAGAGAAGAGTGGAAAAGAGGTGATGTCCAAAGGCTCCAGTGGCATGGAGGTCATCTTGGCTTCACTGGAGGTCAGCTCACTCATCAATACAACTGAACACTGCAGTTTTTAAGTTTTAGCTTCAACACTAAGCTTACTTTGTATTTTTTACTTATATATGCACACACTAACCGGCTGCTGGTGGTAGTTTCATATTCATATTACAGGCATGTAATTTCATATGACAGACAATATACATCCACAATGAGCTTTGCCAGAATAAGCTAACTGTTTAAAATTTTGCATGCAGAGACATAGGAAATGCATCCATTTATTTGTATGAACAGCTGTGGGAAATGCTGCTGCAGATGTTCCACTGATTCATTCTTTTATTTGAGATAAAACTGCACACCCAAACAGAGAACCTCAAGTAAAATAATGTCTGTCCATGAGAGAAAAAAACAAGAAGTAATCACACACATTTCTGTAATTCACTATATTTTGTCAAACAACAGTTTTGTGTATGTCTTCAACAGAACACCCGGGATGTCCAGACCACTCTGAACATTTTGTATATTCTCAGTGAGCTGCTGACTGTAGGTGAGTGTAGGTTTCTCTTTATTATTTAAAACTGATGAGCAGCCCATGCCCTGATTTGATAGTAGAGTTGATAGTAGTATGTACTTCCTTACTGGATAATCACATACTGGGTAATTTAACTGTCAATTCCAATTTAGAAAATGTAGTATTTGAGAGCACTGCTAAGGGTTTGTATTTTCCAATATTGTAGCTTCAGGCCACATCGTTCTGATTCCATCATGAATTACATTTGAGCACATCTAATGCTGTTTTTTGGTTTTCTGTTGTAGGCAGAGGTCGCAGGGTGAGCGTCTTTGTGTCTAAAGGAGGAACAGGGATATTATTCCAGATTCTGATCACTGCCAGCAAAGAGTTGCCTCCCAGTGAGGAACTCATGCTGCAGCTTCACTCACTGCTGGCCAAGGTTGGCCCAAAAGGTAAGCTTAAGATCACTGACAAACAACTAACGTTTGTTTTCACAGACATTTTATTGGGTTTGCTTTTTGGATCTGTTTTTATTCTATTTATACTTATTATATAAGTCATTATAACTTTGCTATATGTATTATAATGTTACTATCAGCTTAAGTCTGGTTTGTGCTGTTAAACTTTCTTTGAATCTTTTAGCTTTCTCCAAATCTTTACATTTAGTATTTCACACTAAAACATGCTGTGTTGAAGTCCAATAGACATATCAATTTCGTTTCCTTCCTCATGAAACATTTTCAAAGCCAATTTTTTAAGATCAGTGGAATAGAGTGAAAGCACAGTCATGCGATTCACACCACCTGTGTGCTCACTTGTATGAATGGTTGATGTGTGCGCAATAGGAACTAAATAGGGATACATAACAGCATTGTTGTGGGTGCCCTTAAGACAGTATTGTTATTTTTGCAGAAAATGAGAGACAAAAATTTGAAATGAAAATCTGATTATCACTCATTGACCTTTCAACCTCTGTGCGTTCAGACAGAAAGTTTGGAGTGAAGGCACGTTTGAGCGGAGCTCTGAACGTCACAGTCAACTTAATGAAACAGAACCTCCAGAATACCAAACTGCTTCTGCCCTGCCTGCAGGTTCTCAGGGTTTACTCTACAAACAGTAAGTAATTTCAAACTTTCAAATACACTTCACAAAATGTTGCCATTCTCTTCTACAGTTCAAGTTGATTAATAGAACAGAATCTCAAACTGAGGAAATCCTGTAAATATACTAGCACTGTTAACTCTTTAGTGGAATTTGATGTCTATTTCTACTTTTGCCTAATGTCTCCTCATTTTTGTATCTGTTTTTATTAAGTGGTCAATGCTATTTCTTTGGGAAAGAATGGAGTAGTTCAACTGATGTTCAAGATTGTTGCGCCATACAGCAAGAAAAACACCAGCCTGCTCAAGTAAGAGATTGATTGTGTTAATGAGCCAGCATGAATGTTTGTGTTTAACAAGCTAGCTGCATCCACAGGTTACATCTCCTTTACCTCTTTCAGACAGAGTTTAACATCTCTCATTGATTGTCAGTTGTTCAGCAGACCATGTAACCCATTTGCCTTATTTCTAAATCAACAGGGTAGCTCTGGATGCACTGGGAGCACTGCTCAAATCCAGTGAGTAATTTACTTTGTAGCATTGACTTTTGACTTCTCAGAAGTGTAGTGATCTTTAATCAATGTTTGTGTCCATCGCTCCCTTCTGCCTCTCACCTTCGTCATCATTAACCCTTAGTCTGTCTTTGATTGATTCTTTGTTTTGCACTAAAGTAAACACAGTAAATGATGATTTCAAGTTACCCAGCCCTCAATTTTCGCCTGTCTATATTTTGCTTTTCCTTCTGTAGAATATACAAATACAGATACTTAGAAATACATAGAATATACAAATTTGGTATTCTGAGAATATGCAAAATGTTCAGAGTTTACTGAAGATTTACAAAATGTTCAGAGTTTACTGCTGGTTTACAAAATGTTCAGAAATGCTACTGGTTACTTATTTATTTATTTTTTTTATTAGTTCTCCCATGCTCCTCTTCATCCTATCCCACAGTCGTAAAGTACAAATTGTCAATGATTCTTCTTCCACTTGCCTGTGCAGAAACTAATGCTCGCCGTGCAGTGGATGGTGGACATGTGCCCATCCTGCTGGCTCTGTACCTGGACTGGCATCGTAATGACACTCGACATCGCCACATGCTGATCCGCAAAGGACTGCTGGTCTGCCTCAGGAACATCACCAACATCAAGCTTGGCAGGAAAGCCTTCATAGAGGCTGATGGCATGAGAATCCTTTACAACTCCTCCACTGTGAGTGAGCATGTGACAAATGTATGGAAAACAATTAAAGCATGCAACACATATGTACTGTTCAAACACACACACAGTCTTGCCCACCTCTGCTTCCTGTGTGGCTTTATTTCTAGGAGTGTCTCCCAGTGCGGACTCTGGATCCTCTGATCAACACTTCCAGTCTCATCATGAGGAAGTGTTTTCCTAAGAACCGTCTGCCTCTGCCCACTATCAAATCAGCCTTCCATTACCAGCTGCCACATATACCTGCTGCTGGCCCTGTGGCACAGCTGTACAGCCAGCCACCTGGGGGTGAGAGCACAGGACGCACTCACAAACACAAACAGACACACTTTACTAGAGTGTGCCCCAGCTTATCACAGTGTGTGTGCATGCTTTTCATTGAGGATTATGCAGTACAGCCAGACACATACTTTTTTTTTATCAATCCTACACATCACACAGACAAACACAAATAATGACTATGTCCGTGGAACGACTAGATGGTTACTGGCAAAACCCCTGACACTGCTGCACACAATATGCCTTACAGGAAGAACAATTCATCAGCTCGGCAACAAGCCCTTAAAGAAGGGTAAGACGTACGTAAGACGCAACTCCATCCTCAAAATGCTTTTTCATTCACCTCATGTCATACTCTAACTTCACTAAACTAACACATGACATGTGTTAGAAATAAAGATGTAATAAAGACGCTTAGTGCACATCGCTTAGTGCTTGCTTGCTCACTAGTAGACTTCTGAAATGCACTGTACTCAACTAATTTGCTTCATATGTTCATAGGCTGTCATATTGGAGCCACTTTGCTTTTCCCTTAATCTGATCTAAAATAAGACTCGTCCAATTAGTTTATTATTTTTCATGTAGCACTATGATTAGTTGGATCCGGTTGATGATGTACATGTTCAAACATTTAAGTTAATTTCCTCCTTTCATGTCTTGCAGAGTGCAAAATCAAACAGGAACTCCATAAAAACACTGATATGCACCACAATTTTGACAGCTCTAATTGGCAACAGCAACCCAGAAATTGCCTCAAAGTCGTGCTGACTCATCTGTATTCCCAAAAACATGTCCGTGATGTCAGTAACCCAACCATGGAGAACAGTGCAATATAACAAGCTACTTCTCTGACATGGACTTGTCAGTGAGATCACCAGCTCAATGTGTTTGAAGAAATATAGTCAAAATTTCTTCTGTCCTCTAAATCTCTCACTTATCTCTGGATCATGGCTGCTCACATGTTCCTCCAGTATGGTTATGTGCCAGCACACTTTTAAAAATCTGGAAAAATCCCAGCTTGGGTGAAAAAAAGCAAAATATAAGGTGTGACTGCTGTAAGGACAGTCATCTAATTGAGTGTTTATGTGTGTGTGTGTGTCCAGTGGATGATGTAGTGGACGAAAGTGACGATAACGAGGAGGCAGATGCAGACACAGAGACCGATACTGACAAGGAGGATGATGAGAAGGATCAGCGCACAGCGGTAAAATTCACATACACACACCATATTTCACATGGCAACATGAGGCGTTGCACAAAATGTTCAGTATATTTACTATGTATGACAGTGGAGTTATAGAGACACACATCTTGCACATTTACAACTTCACTAAGGGTCATGATGTGTAATATAATTGCCCCTAACTGGCTAAAGGACCATAATTCATGCGTGATATGAAGATAGAGTTTCACAGAGCTGTCAAGAGTTTTATGTGCAGCTGACGTTGATGCACTCTGATTGCACTCCACTAAATGTCCATCAGAGGGCAGTCATAACTCACCAGACTGTGCCAAACACGCTCCTATCACTATGTCAAACATGTCAACCATGTCTGATATGCATTTACGATTGACTGATTGAATCCAAACATTGTTCTTCCCTTTCAGAGTGTGAATAAACAATCCAGAGAGGCATTCAAATTTTCCGAGCACCACAAAATCCCCCTAAAATTAAAAAATAAGTGGGTTTTGGTGTTTTTGTACAAGACTCACACTTTTGTTATTTTCTCATTAGTTATAGTTCTTTTTTCCTTGTTCCCGCCGTCTCCTAAGATAGCAATAGATTTAAGCAGTAGCCCAAATACAGCCAGATAGCACACAGTCTGAACTTTAACATTTAGATGTATGTGTTTTTCCCTTTTATGTCTTTTCAGAATGATGACATAGAGACAGACCTAAATAAGCTACATCCCAAAAAGAGCCCTGGGCGTCCTTTTGAGGAGTTGAGGGTCTATGAGAGGTTCTTCCTGGAGCTTTCTGAGGACTTCCAGGTTAGTATTTTGTGCTCATGTTGACAAGATTTCACAGTGGACAAAAATTCTTTGACTATTAAAACTCTGTATTATTGGCTCATTGTCATACATTGTTTACAGCATGGTCATAAAGAGAAATCCAGTCAAGACATTCATGTATCTTACCTTTTTTCTTTAATAACATTACATGGATTCTTATTTAATGGATTTTTATCATCATTTTTATTTTCCATTATTTTCTCATTTTGTTTAATTACTTGTAGTGTGCTTTACTCCTTTTATGTATTGTGTTTTTGATGACATTTGCACTTGTATTGAATGTCTGAGATGGTCAAACTTATTCTGCACAGCTGCACATCACGTACATTACTACAGAAACTGTGTGTATTTAGGCCTTTGGCCCATTGCACATTTTTATGAACCCGATGAAGCACTGAGAAAAATGCATCACTTGGTTGTTGTTGCTGTTTTTTCTTGATCAAAGTGTCTTACTCCTACAGGGTTATAACTTTGAATGTTCGAAGAGTGCCTCTACCACATCTTCATCAACATCCTTCTCCTCATCATCAGCCTCAATTCAACCAACTCGGCCAATCATAGTGCCCACAGCTCAAGCCCTGTCCCCAAAGCATGTCCCTGTACCGAGCTCTCAGGAGGATTGCTTTCCTACCAAAGGAAAACACACCCTGCCATCTCCTTCTGTGCCCACTCCTACTCCTCCTGCTCCTCTAACACCTCTAGAACTGGACACCATCCACCTCACCAAGGACCAAGACAAAAAAGAGGAGGCCCACATTCCTTCCCCGGACACATGTACAACATTGTCCCCCCTCACCAAGCCTCCTTCTCAAGGGCAGATGATCGAACAGGAACTAGCACATGTGTTGGAATGTGTCTCTTTAGAAGAGGAGGGGGTTCTGAACACAGAAGAAGGAGGAGGGCGGG
Organism: Centropyge bicolor; assembly: GCA_037975185.1. Taxonomy (NCBI): domain Eukaryota; kingdom Metazoa; phylum Chordata; class Actinopteri; family Pomacanthidae; genus Centropyge; species Centropyge bicolor. The sequence goes on from JBBMOC010000013.1 coordinate 5,228,304, forward strand.
GAGTGAAACGAGAAGGCTCCCCGGTCAGTGCCACAAGACACATACAGTCTCCTCTGCTCCTGGGGGGTATCGCTGCTCGTCGTGTGGGAGGAGGAGGCAGTAACTGGGGTTCAGATTGTGGCTCAGAGGGTGCTGAGGATGAGGCAGGAGAAGGAGCGGTTCTGGAGGTGCCAGACACGGCTCTGCTCCTCCCGCTGCATGACCCCGATCTTTACGTGGAGATGGTGAAGGGAACACACTCTGTACCCCAGTACGCTGAAGTGGCTTACCCGGACTACTTTGGCCATGTAGCCCCAACATTTAGGGAACCTCTTATGGAGAGAGTTTATGGTGTTCAGAGGTGAGACAATTTTAAAAGAATTTTGGTTTGTAGAAATCATTTAGCAAACAAACTGAAAAAGGTGTACAGATTATAAAAACTAAGGTATAAATCAGAAACCATGCATTTAAAAGAGAGAGAGAGAGTAAACCAGTGAATGTAACCAGATTTGAGCTTGACCTTGAATATTTGGAATGTTTTAAATCTCTTGTAAATCTTTGACTTTACAATAATTAAAGCCTGACTTGGGCTGTTCCATACAAACCTTTTGGAGCCGCACTGATTTTCAGGCACAAGTTGGAAAAAGCTAAATACAATCATGTGGTTATATTCTTGGTTTCTGCATGGCAGTCCAAACTGGCCTTTCAGCCTGTGAGCTACACTTTACACTTGCATGCATGGAAGGCTATGGTAGAGTTAAAGACATTTATTATATCTTATCATATTTGTCCTCATTTATAAACAACATTTTTAATAGAAAACACATTTGTCTATCAAATTTATTAACCATGAGATTGTCGTGATTCTAACCCTGTAGGTCTAAAATATTCCAGGACATTGAGAGGTTGATTCATCCTAACGATATCCTCGATAAAGTAGTTTACGACCTGGACATTCCTAGGTGAGTTCCTCTTATTGAGTCTGGTGACGTAAAACAATGCATCACTCAGGCTAAATGGACCTTAAATTATGACTTCTGTCACTGGTGCTTCAGTGATTCTGTTCAAGTGCTTTCATGGTGACAAAAGCTACAGTTTGTCCTTTATTGTGATAATGTTGAGAGCTGTGACCTTCAGGCCTTCACAAAACAGACTACCTCAATTCATCATCCATATATTGAGAAGGGTAATGAGTTCTCAAGAGAATCGTCCATCCCTCCTAAAGATTGTTGTGTTTTTCAGTTGTCCTGTGATTGAAGACAATGGTGAATCCCTGAAGTTCAACTCTCAGTTTGAGTCTGGCAACCTCAGGAAGGCAGTTCAAATTCGCAAGTAAGTCTTTATTGTCACTACAGTTACAGGTGAACTAGTAAGGGGTCTACAATTAGATGTGCAGTTTAATCAAATCAACTTGTATCACATTGATAACATTTAAAACCATAGTCAGCTTTTACTATATTCAACCTACTTCTTACCTCAATTTTTAAAACAGAAGACATGATGCATCAATATTGTTTATGGTTAATGATGTTTTTATCCACAGTTACATGTTGTGTGTTATGTTGTGGTCTCTCTCCAGATATGAGTATGACCTTGTGCTGAATTCAGACATCAACAGTAATCACTACCACCAGTGGTTCTACTTTGAGGTGAGCGGCATGCGTGTTGGAACGACCTACCGCTTCAACATCATCAACTGTGAGAAGTCAAACAGCCAGTTCAACTATGGTGAGACAAAGTGAAATGCCCATCAGTTGTTTCAACAGTTCTCAATCAGGCCTATAGAAGATTTGTATATTTTTGTGATTAACCTTTGACCCATAGTTAGTCTATATGAGGTCAATTGTCAGGTAAAAAGCCTCAAACTGGCATTATGTTTTGCTTAGAGCATCAGATAGCACACATGCTTAACCTTTGTGGGCCTTTCTCCTTCTGTGTGTGCAGGCATGCAGGTGCTGATGTACTCTGTGCAGGAGGCAATCAGTGGCAGGCCTCGCTGGGTCAGAACAGGAACAGACATCTGTTACTACAAGTAGGTACACTCAGAATGCAAAGGACCTGGGGATAAATTGAGATGAAAGGCAAAAAACTACCTTTTTATTAAGTGTTAAAGTTACATGCAGTTTACCAATTTGACAGTGTACTGTATTAAATACCTTTTATCTGCATACATTTTATGTAGCTGTAAAGGACTCTCAGTGCATTACAACACCACTTTTAGCTATCATGACAGCACTAAACATGAAACTGCACGTTTCTAATAATGTCACCAAAAACTGAACATCATAAACAAGGCAGAATGTATGGCAGAGCTGTTGAATTGAATTGCAATAGATTATACAGGTGTACATAATAAAGTGGCCTTTGAGTTATTTTATGGATGCTATATTGTGCAACATTTACTCATGAAATGTTCCTGCTTTTCTATAGGAATCACTTTGCGAGGAGTTCCATTGCAGCTGGTGGCCAGAAAGGAAAATCCTATTATACACTGACCTTCAGCACAACCTTCAGCCATAAGGACGATGTCTGCTACTTTGCATATCATTACCCTTATACATACTCCACTCTTAAGGTAGTATTGCGGCACCACTCTTTACTGTAATCTGGAGAACTTTAGCATTTAGTAGTGTATTTGTATGTGTGTGCACAGTAATTGTTACTCTATTCTCCTGTTGCTAAACCTCCTAAACCATCACTATGACCCCAGATGCACCTGCCTGTTAATAGACTCCACTGTTTTGTTTCCATTGTTTTATCCTTTATTTGCCCTTCAATTATGAGCTCAGATAACACTGCGCTCTCAAACTATGGTACACTCATTATGTCAGTGGTTTAAAGGCAGACAAAACATACTTTTGCCTGCCAATGTTTGCCTTTATCTTGTGTGACTATGCAGAATTGCTTATAATACAAGAGAAGACAATCTAAATCACTTAATCACAAATGGCCTGAAAAACAGCCAATGTAACAATACAACAGTAAAATGTTGAGAACCCTAGAGGTGTGGGAGCTTTAATGGAAGTTGTAGATAAAAAGTGGAATGTAAAGACTGCAATTTGTTGTTCTGTCATTGTATTCTCAGATGCACCTGTCCAAACTGGAGGCTTTGAGGACCCCTCACATCTACCTGAGACAGGACGTCCTGTGTGAAACCCTGGGAGGAAACAGCTGCCCTCTTCTCACCATCACTGCCATGCCGGAGTCTAACTCCAATGATCACATCTGTCAGTTTAGTAAGTAAATTAGTGTAGGTCTGTGTTGCCTGTGGAACAATGTCAGCTGCAGGATTTTCGCCCATCCTGGAAAAACTGGAAAACCTGTGTAGCTTCACCAGTCATGGTGCCACAATCTGGAATTAGCTTGACAGATTCTATGAAGAGACAAACGATTCCACAGGCTTTTAAATATAAGTAGAAATCTGGGCTCTTGAATACTGGATTGCCTGTGCAGACTGTTACTACTTTATGATGTATTTTTGTTGTTTGTACCTGTGACTCCCATACTCAGATGATCCTGCTGAAATAAAGTAAATTGGAGTCCGAGATGCTAAAATTTGGCCAAAATGTTTGTAGTGCAAATCATCTACATTGATATCTTCAGCAAATAGAGCTTTCAGGGCAACGACTAGGTAAATTGACCTGATTTTAGATTATTTTGTCACAAATAGTTAAATAGTCATTAGTTAAAGCTTCTCTGGGCCTTTGTCAATGCTGGATGCTGGATTATCTTCCAAAATGTCCTCTAAGAGATTTACTGATAACTGACAGAATTGCGTTTCTCTCTCACTAATGTTTGCAAGAACATTGGAGTGAATATTACTATAGGAGCACAGCCATGGCAGTGCTTCCCAAATAGGTTTTCTGTCCACTATAGTTCACTGATGCTGTTTCTCAGCTGTGGTAAAACTTTAAATTGAAGAATCTTTTTTTTTTTTTTTCTCATTCCATCTTCCTCTGTTTGTGTTTGTGCTGCGCTCTCACTCTCTCCCCTTCTTCAGGGAATCGTCCATTGATCTTCCTGTCGGCCAGAGTGCACCCTGGAGAGACCAACGCCAGCTGGGTAATGAAGGGCACACTGGAGTTCCTGATGGGCACCAGCCCGCTTGCAGTCAGCCTGAGAGAGGCCTACATCTTCAAGATAGTCCCCATGCTCAACCCTGACGGAGTTATAAATGGAAAGTGAGTAAAAAGAGCATAGACAGAACAGAACACTCATTTGCAGCTTTTCAAGTATACACACTGAAGACGCGTACAGCTGCTGAACCTGGGCCTGCATGTTGGTCACAGCTTCATTTACATTAACACACAAAATCTTGTCTTGAAGGATTCTCTAGATGTTGCTCTGTTCTCCTCCTCTCTCTATCCTTTCCCACTTCTGCCGACTCCTTTCTGCTGTAGTCATCGTTGTTCTCTGAGTGGAGAGGATTTGAATCGCCAATGGCAGAACCCCAATCCTGAGCTCCACCCCACCATCTACCACACTAAGAGCCTGCTGCAGTACCTTGCACACATACAAAGGGCACCACTGGTATGACTTCTAATTAACTGGACTTAAATTACTTTGGGGCATTTTGCACATTGCTGCATCATCTTTCATTTGGGGAGTATAAAGACTGTCTCCTGCCATCTTTGTTGATGGTGGTGCTGGTTCTCCTGTTCAGCTGCACACTCTATTTGGCTGCATGTGCACTAAATTACACATCAATAAATCACCCCGTTACTTTTAACACATGAATCTAGTTGCCATTAACAACAGACTCAACTGGCCTCTGTACGACACTGTGTGTCAGCAAGTTAGATATAATGGGATATTGCTTTTATGGGAGATTTGTTTAGTGTGCAAAGGGGAATGGCTTTACAGCACAAAGCAAGGTGAGGCCCCTCTCCTTCCTCTGAAAACAGACAAGTGTTATATTTTTGTGTTTATCAATTTTACATGGTCACATAAGTAAACAAGTTTGTAACAAAAGAGGAAGAGGAGATAAAATCAATTTTGGTTCACTGTGTCTTACTGAAAAATCCCAACCAGTAAGCGTCACACTCTTAATCCTTTCCTCCCTCCTGTGCGTGTGCGTGTGTTTATGTATGTGTGTGTTTGCGTGCACATCTACAGGTGTTTTGCGACTACCACGGTCACTCCAGAAAGAAAAATGTGTTCATGTACGGCTGCAGCGTGAAGGAAACAGTCTGGCAGTCCAATATCAGTGCTACGTCCAGTGACTTACAGGAGGACCTTGCATACAGGGTGAACACCCATTTTCATTTTCTTGCTATTTGTAAATATCATAAAGTATTGTAAAATCTTCATGTTTTGTGTTACCTGTTTATCTTTATCTCTGTGTCATTGCTGTGGATTTCCTTACTTTTAGTTTAAGTCCCTAAACTTAAAATGGAACATATGTTTCAACACTGGCTCTTATTTAACAAACATGCTCAAATTTTGTTTATTTGATCTCAAATTTAACTTCATTCCATTATTTCCTATGTCCTATCAAGCGGGTCAGGTCAAGATGAGGTTGCTGTTTATGTCTCTGTCTCTTTTTGGAATGCAGAAGATATTTCTCACTGAGCAGAATGCTAATAAAGAAGCCAGTTCAATGCAGAGTTTCCTAGTGGACATGTAGCTTCAGGCTACAAGCCCACAGCAAACACTTTGGATTGCAGCAGTCAATACTTCTGCTTTCCCAAGCAACTGCTCTGTACATAAGCCCATCTTTGTTAGACACAGTTATTTGTCCTCACTATAAAATGTACTTTATCGTCTGCCCCACTCCCCCCGTGTACTGACACACCTACACAAAAACACTCCAACTTCTCAAACATTTTCCTCTGTTGTCTATCTTTCAGGCACTTCCTAAGATCCTGTCCCAGATCGCCCCAGCCTTCAGCATGGCGAGCTGTAGTTTTGTTGTGGAGCGCTCCAAAGAATCAACCGCCCGCGTTGTTGTGTGGAGAGAGATAGGAGTACAACGTAGCTACACCATGGAGAGCACGCTCTGTGGTTGTGACCAGGGCAAATATAAGGTAAACATGTATTTTATTTTGCTTATAAGGTGTGGACAAAAAAGACTTGCCCAGTCATGAGGTTCAACACAATAACCTGTTCTTAAATACTCCCTTTGTGCAGCTTCTAGTTTTAATTTTATCAATACATTTTTGAAGCATTTTGTGCTTTTTATTATATGGACAGTAGAGAGAAATGACAGGAAATGAGGGAAGAGAGAGATGAGGAATGACATTTTGGGGTACGCTGTGGTTCATGGTTGACTACCAGGGGGCCTGAGAGGTTTTTATTAGCTGCATATATGCTAATTAACAAGCCGCAGTGTGCGAAAGAGGAGACATTATTCAAGGCTAAATTAACATTATGCAGAGAATTAATTGCTTGGCTAGTGTGTCCGGTTTTATCACATTGTACAGGTGTCCACCCACTCATAAATGAGAGGGAGGTGCCCTTATAAATCTCGAAATGTCCACCAGGTGGAGTTGCAGTTCTTTTTTCCACTTTCTTTTGCTTCACCTCTGCCTTTTCTCCTCCTTTCTTTTGACCCCTTTACCTCCCGTTCTTCTCTCTTTCTCTCTCTGTGTCGGTCCTTCCCAGCTGAATTCTGCCAATGTCAACATCTTACATATTCAAAGGCACTCTAGGGAAGCCATTTTGGCACTGATTAGCACCCCCACTGGTTTGTATGAAAGTATTTGTCCAGATGTGCAGGAACTAATGTCTGTTGAATTTGGGCTGTATATCTCTGTGGCTAGGCCAAGTTTAGATGTTCCTAGCTCTGCTCTAGGGAAAAAGGAACATGAAAGTTCTTTGGTTGAGTCGGGGGGTAAAGTCTGTGTGTGTGTGTGTGTGTCTGTGTGTGTGTGTGTGTCTGTGTGTATCCCTGGGTGAGCATTTATTTACTTTTACAAATCCTGTTTCAAAAAAAATTGGGACATTAATAAATACAAATAATAACAAACAAATAATTAACAAATAATAAAGTGAATGTGATAATTTGATTTTGACATATATTCAAAAAAGCTATTAACAGTACAAAGACAATATATTTTTTGATGATTGATAAGTTGATGGCAACAACACGTTTCAAACTAGATGGGAGAGGAGCGACCAAAGACTGAAAGTTGTGGGCTGATTCAAAAACATCTGCTTGGATCAGTCCACAGGTAAACAGGTTCATTGGTAACAGGTGATAGGATCATGATTGGTTATGAAAGGTTCATCCTGGAAAGACTCATTCGTTCACAAGCAAGGATGGAGAGAGGTTCAACACTTTGTCAAACACATGATTATATAAAGGAGATTACTCATGGACTCAGGAACAGTTTGTGAAACTGTTGCTGGTAAACACAGTTTATAAATGATTACATTCTGTTTTTATTTATGTTTTACACAGTGGCCCAACTTTTCTGGAATCAGGGTTTTATGACTGTACAGCAGTATAATGACTTTTTGTAGGGTTGTAGGTGTGAGAGTGTATGAGTTTGAACGTGTGCTTTCAGCAAATGAAATATATTATCATGTTTCTACATGAAAAGATTCCTCAGCAAGTGCTTTCCAGCATTGAGAATTGGGGCTTTGAAGATGGACAACAGCTGCATCCCCAGGCCCCAGTGCAGCTATAAAAAAGCCACAGCAGCTATTTGAAATGATGATTTCTTTTAGACCTTTGAAATTATTGCCTGAACTCATCTGTATGTTGGAAGTGTGCACATACTGTATGTGCAAGTTTGTGTGATTGTGTGGTTTTTGTGTTTGACAGCTCCTTCTGGTCCAAATGTTAGTCTTTTAAATTCTCTTTGATGTGCATGTACATGTTCAGGGTCTTCAGATCGGCACCAGAGAGCTGGAGGAGATGGGCGCTCAGTTCTGCGTGGCCCTGCTGAGGCTGAAGAGGCTGACGGGGCTCCGCAACCACCAACACCTGCTGGATCTGGAGAGCGACATCATTGGGGCACAGTCTAAAGTGGTCAGGCAAGTATAAAGGAGCATCTGCAAGTCACATGCAAGGCATGACACACTGTTCATGCAGGTGCACACAGGTGTTCTGAGACTATTTCTAAATGACGCTCACAAACAAGCCATACACAGTCAATTTTTATTCCTCAGCATTGGAAGTGCAGCGTCGTTATCCTCATGCAACCTTCCCAAGATAGATTTTAAAAGCGTTTTTCTGTTGCCAAAAATTCTACCTGGAAAACAGTAAAATGGTTACAGACTGTTTTCTTTTTTATCTGCACAAAACCACCTCCTTACTGCCAGACACGTTCCCCCTTGGCACTGATACTCAACGGTGTGACTGTCACTCCGGATCTCCTCTGAAGCACTACTCAAGAAACAAATGAAGGCCTGCATTTATACAGGGCTGCTTTGAGCATCATTGAAATTCTATCAATGTGTGATGAATATAATGAAAACTCTGGAGTGAGAGGGGAATGGGTATGAATAATTGTCAGCAGTGTCATTATTTCTCTAAGAGAGCGTAAAACAGCCACAAGATACCTTTTTTTTCTTCATCAAAACCATTTACACCTACACAGTGAGGTTTTTCGGGGCCGCAGTGAGTTGTCGATGGCGCAGGATGGTACCATGTGGATTAAATGCACATGGAGCATTCAAACTAGTACATTGCCTTCCTGCACAGTCACTTGTTGCTGGAATATATTAGCACGAAGTAAGACAGAAGTACATCTAAATGATCAGCATCAGAGCATGTCCTCATCCACTTAAGTGCCAATGCATTCAAAAGAGGGCAGCACTGAATGTTCACCTGTAAGGCAAACACTGATCTCACTAGTCAAACAGGCACAATGTATCCTCACCTTGTTTATGCCTCTTGTCACACCCTGTTTGCTTTGTACAAGAGTATCAGCAGTGATCATTAGAGCCCTCATCTTAAATACTGCCTGCCCCTGGTCTCTCTCTTTCTGTCTTGGCCAAGTGTAGACGAGTCTTAAACAAACCAAAAAGTAGCATTGACTATTATTGCTGTGTTATTTGTGTAAAATTAATTATAATAATTGCAAAATCAACCAATTTTCCTATTCAGATTAGCGCTGAAAAGATTAGTTCATTTATCAGAAAACAAATTATTTTTGCTATTTATCATGGTAAAATGCCAAATGTTCTTTAGTCTCAGCTTCTCCAGTGTGAGGATTTGCTGCTTTTCTCTGTTTAATAGGACTGTAAATTGAATATTATTGGGTTTTAGTTTTTTGGATAAGATAACCCATTGACGATGTCATACTGGCCTCTGGGAAATTGCTGTGGGCTTTTCCCACTCTTCTGACATTTTACAGGCTAAACAAATTAATTTATAATATAGTTGTAATAGTTGTTCAATACTAAAATGAATCATTCATCAGTTCTACTTCAAATATGTTTTTATCTTTTCCAGTACATGGAAAAGTATGAAAGTTATGACGACGCCCTTTACCACACAGTGTGCTTGCTGAAATTAGGAAAAATTCAAACCAATGATGAATATGGTTTTTACACTTTTAAGGACCCAAATCAGAATGTAAGTGTTAAAAGATAAATTAGGAAAAATAGGTTTTAGCTCTAAAATCATGATCAAAATCTAAATACAGACTCAAAAAAAATTGAGTTGTCTTCCATATTTTAAGAAATGTCTTCAAATGATGAGCCAGCACTACTTTTGTATGTCCTAACAACTGACCACGTAGCTTTACTGTATATCAAATTAACTCTATTAAAATTCCCTGTTCGGAAATATGAAGTCCACACAGATTAGATTGTACTGCAGTTCAAAGCCGCAAATAAATTATTAATCTTGGCCAAACCCAAGCTGTGACCACCAAGGTTATCTTCATTTCTTTTTTTTTCTTTTTTTTTAAACGTCAGCGTTCTGTGCGCCACAGATTTGTTAAAGCACTTGATTTGAAAGAACGGCTTTAAACCCACTTAATGCTCACGTCTCTCCATGTGTCTTCCAGTCTCTCTCTCTCTCTCCATCCTTCTAACCTACTCTACTCTCATATTGATATATTCATTCATCATTTATGTGTCTGATCATTAAGGGACTCCAAAAGTGTTCTGGTGCTTGTGTGTTTGCGTGAGTATCCTTTGGGATTGGTTGCTCTCCATCCCAGCTTTATGGTTTTATGCGTGGGGCCTGGTGTGGTACCACTTACCATTTAATAGGTCATCACAACAATGATATTGTGGCCGTTGGGAGGCGTCTGCAGATAACTGGGTGTCTCGGACTGAGTAAATGGGTGGATATGGGCATGCATTGAGTCAGGCCTGTCTCTTAATGATTGCACACATAAGGATTCACAAATGTGAAATCAATGCACCCAAAATTTGTTATTGTTTTATATAAATGTAAAACCATACACATATTTAAAAAAAACAAAACAAAAAACATTCACAAATGTATTTCTGATGAACACAGTAATATTTCTTGTTTTAAATAAATGTAATTTTAAAACTATTTGCATTTTCATCAAAACTATATTTGGTTGTTGTTACATTTATATACTGACTGCATTTATAATACTTGTTGTCATTTGTGAATGTCACTATCTAGTCACATAGAATCCAGTCACATCAAGGAGATGACACACAAGTAATTTGTACCTGTATCTGTGTCACATGGATTTTGCCTCTTTCCCATGCACCTTTAGGAGACTCGTGGCAGGTCCTGAGTCTGTTCACTACTATGGAAGAAGTATACGTGAGCACAGATTATGACTGATTCTTTGACCCCATACTCACCAAAGGAAATATTAGACCCATTTTTCACAAGCCACATATCTTCTGAACATTCTGACACAAAAAAATGGCTTTTTTCAGACAGACAAATCAGGAGAAAACAAAACTTTGTTCGAGATCTGGCAACACAGAAATCTCTTCCAAAGATGCTCTGTTCCAGTAATACACACATTAAACTAGCAGATGAAAAACGAGCAGCAAAATAAGGCACATGTGTTTGCATTGTATCTAGTATTGTTTTGGCATTGACAAACAATAGTCCATCAGTAGTACATTAGTGTCCGAACTTTGTCTAGCAAAAGGCCGTGGTAACAGAAATAAGTTATGCGTTGTAAATTAGCTATTATTATTGGCTACTGTCACGTTTCATAACATACTAGATAACACTAGTAGTCACCAGTAAAATACAGTGTTATTATTTTTATTAAGCTAATTATCTAAGGGCACAGAGATGTGAAGGTGTATCCATGTGTGAATGAAGACAATGTGTAGATTTTAATGTACATACATGAATCTGTATATTGAGATGGAAAATGCAACCCAAAGATAGGAGAGACCGGCTTTATTTTTTCTATAATGGCCTGTAATGGTTGACTCACAACTCTCATTATCTGTTTGGACAATATTCTGACCAGCCACATCATTACGCACAGACACATACACACACACACACACACACACATACACACACACACACACACATTTCCTGTACATATACTGACGCACAGTTTCTCCCTCTGCCTCTCCCTCCTGCACTCACAAACTGGTGAGCTTGGTGGGAGATCATTGTCTGAGCCCCCTGATCGACTGTCTCCCTGGGATCACATTTCAGACCATTAACACCATTAAAAACCCACTAAAGCCACTAAAACCTCAAAGAACCAGCAACCATTTAACCATTAAGACCCACAGGAAAAAAAAAAAAAAAACTAGCTTCATCAGTCAGAGCACACAAGTGCAGTTTGTTTCCAGCTTGTATTCTGTTGTGATTGTAAAATATATTTTAATGTTTACAACATTGTAGTTTGGACTATTGGGAATTTCTGACATTTGGCACCTTTCATAAACTAACAACCTTTTAATTAATCTAAAATAATTGCTAGATTAATCAGCAATGGAAAGAAGTCATCAGTCAGCAACTCCACTGTAACTGTGTTCAAATGATTTCAACAAGTCGTGAGATCACAGGCTCCATGTCCATTTTTTTCTAATTAAACACATCACAAAGCAAAGATAATATTTATTATCTGGCCTAATGAACTGGCATGTTAACAGTCCTACATTTTGTATGAATGCCTCATGCTATGTTTGGTTTGTGTTTTCTGTGCTCTCAAGAAATGGGCTCCTCAACAGCCCATTTTCAAGTACCATGAAACCCATTTCCAATGCATTTTCTTGGATGTTTTACTCTGTGAAATCAGAGAGCTCTTAGTGACTCTGGGTTCAGCTCAGAGTGAAGGAGAGTAACACAACAGTTAGATGCCAGACAGTATGTGTGAGTGACGACGTGTTTTGTTTTTAAGAAGTGCTGTACAAATGTTTATTATTGATTGAATAGTTCCTCAAAATAATGCACACAGAAATACATTTTGGAATTTATAATATATGGTTATCAATGGTGCAATTTGCTTTTCTGAAGTCCTGATGTAGATGCAAAGTTTTCCCTGTGACAGTCTTATTGACATCATTGACTCACAGAGAAATGTCCATTCTGTTATCCAGCAGCAGCCCCACCACCTATGTGATGGAGGAGGACGAGCCTTCCTTTCTGGAGGCGATAGACTACAGCGCAGAGAGCAACGACGAGGATGGCGAGCCAGAAAACGAGCACGGCAGCGAAGTCCATGAGAATCCCGATAACCATGATCACCTGTCGGACTCTGAGACAAATCACAGGGACTAACGCTGAGGTGTTCACCTGGCAGTCTGAGCTTAAAAGCAGCCAGTGTTTGGATTGTTAGATTTTGCAAAATGGTCAGAACACACACTTTCTCACTTTGACTGGTGAATAAATAGCTTAGATTTCCACTCAACCCTATTATATAGACACTTCATTATGGTAGATAGGCTACATTAGCACCAAGCAGGTGCTCTTTTCCCAACTGTGTTGCTCCTGATGGTGCGTACTCCACCTGCCTTTCACTTCACACAGGCTGATATAAGCCCTCAGTTAGAATCCAGATGGATTTCAATGAATGTTGTCACCTTTCACTGTCATATTATAACCTTCATGAACTGTAACCCCTGACCTCAGACACCATATAGCCTCTGAGATTCACATACAGCTAGCCAGAGCAGCAAACAGCAGGCACCGCTGATCCTTAACTTGAACCCTTGTATGATCTTTGACTGAAGCTATCTGAGGCTGTGGCAGTGTAATAGAGCCAGTGGCTTCTTTAGGTACTGTTTTTGAAACCTCTCTCACCAGTGACCCCGTGTTTTTAATAGAACACTCTTGGTGACTGAGGGGAAACTGGATCTCCCCCACTGACCAGCTTAAAGATCCAACCAACCTGCCTTCTTGTTTCCCTTTTCCTCTCTTTAGTTTCACCCTGCACTTTAACTTTTCACTCCTGGTTTGGACCTTCCTTGCGTCCTTCCATGCTTGCTTCCTTCCTCCCTTCCTTTTTTTCTGACAAGCCAAGGTGTCTAAATGGGATGCAGGGATGACCAAACCGCTCCTTATATCGTAGCTTAGCTGCAGGTTAATCATCCTGAGTGTCTCATGTATAAAATCCTACTCAGATGTACCTACACTTGAGTTGTGACCTCACTTCCTCTCCTCTCTTCGGCCGCAGAGCACGTGGTCCGATTTGTCCGTGTGCTTTTTGCCTTGCTTTACCCAAAACTGAAACTATACCACTCAAATGTAGAATGTTCACATCTTTATCAAGACACACCTTGTACAGTACATGAAATGCAGATATAACCACACATCACAAACTAACTAACACAGGTTCGGTTTGACTTTCTTGCGCAGCAGTATAAACATGAAGATCGAATGTAAAATGCGCTGTTGGCGTTTTCATTGTTTTTAAATAATAGACAGTATTATGATGTTAGACAAAGCAGTAAAGAACAAGACGCATGAGCTGCAGAGAACAGAAAACCCTTTTGCACTTTGGATATACACTATACACGCAAAACAAAGAGAAACGGACTGAATGAGAGTGAAACATCACTTCACAGTTTGCAAACCTCAACGTATGTCACCTCATTAGTTTGAATTTCTCAGAGAAAAGCCCAAAGCTGACGGTAACGTTGCTGTGACGTTTTAAACAACTATACTGGAATTTTTCGTTCCTTTTTATCCCTTCCTCCAATCTGTGTGTATGTTTTTTTGTGGATTTGCTTAGGAGAAACCCATGCAGAACAGATGGTGCTTCGTATTGAGACTATAAAGTAGTGTGTTGCAATATTACTTTACTTGTTTATGGAGATTTCTGTTGCATTTGTACAGCTAGCGCATGGCTATTTATGTTCGTTTTTGTAATTTATTAAGTATTGTTTCTGGTATGCAACCTGTATGTATATGAGGCATTTTGAGTGTATGAGTGCAAGTGTGTGTGTGTGTGTGTGTGTACACAAGAGTTTAAGTTATTCCATTATTCAGCTCAGCTAATACTCTTACAGTGTGTTTCTTCTTTCAATTTGATTATCCTCTCTCACTATCCTTCACTCCCCACCCAAACATTTTCTCGTTCTCTCTCTCTCTCTCTCTCTCTCTCTCTCTCTCTCTCTCTCTCTTCGCTCTAACCTCTTTCATTCCCTTTGTTTTCCATCTTTCTCTTGGCTCTACTTTCTTTCTAATGTTACACATCTTATAAACCAAGGGAGGTCCTTGTTCTGTGTGTGTGTGTGTGTGTGTAACAGATATATGATGTGAAATGATGTTGGTGCCCTCTGAGAATTGCGCGAGCTGTTTTATCTGTTTGTCCATAGCAATTTATGTCGACACACTGCTGGGCTTCTTTTGTTTTATGTTTGTTTTAGAGGTTAAAAAAAGAGGAGCTAGCAACACATTTTAAGTTGACTGAAACACAGAAAACTGAAGCTAAGAGTGAACATGGGAAATAAAATGTGAATGTGGTAAACTGCCAACTGTATTTTATTTAGTCTTCTTACCTGCACACTGGATTACAAAACATTATGTACTTTTCCAATGCAAGGTTTCAGTTTTTAAATTTACACTTAGAACTAAATGAACATTCGATCACACATTTGTCCTCATAAGGACATTTTTCTCACATATCACATGTGAAGCAGTGGTGACTGTAATGGATCTTAACTGGGTTATTACAAACACTTTTAGTTTTGGTGTATAGGGAATGTTTGGTTATGTTAAGTTTATTTATTCTATGACTTTTGCATGCTTATGGTGGGGTCTCTTAAAGGACAGGTTCACATTTCGCACAAAACAAACACATGTAAATTTGAAGCAATGCCCTTTCAGTGTAAATGATGAACAAAATCCACAGTCCTCATTTTGTGAAAAAATTAATTTCACAGTTCAAGAAAAGTCAATACGGAGCTACAGCAGGCTGAGTTAGACAAATTAACTGGGTCTCTTCCAAAGTTGCAGTCGTTGTGTTGCTATCCCCCCATTGCTCAGCAAACAAACTCTTATGAGCTTCTGCTGAAATTTAAATTGGAATCACTTTAAAAAGGGGATTTCTTTGCAGCCAGTGTGGACAAGAGAAACGACTGATAACTCTTGCTCACTCTCAGTGTGCACATGGGTAAATGAGTACTGAAAAAATGTGAACCTGTCCTATAATACTGTCAGGTATGTACAGTCAGAAGACAGGGATATGATGTCATCTCTTTATAGCACAGGGAGAAACTTTCACATTCACAAATCTGCACAATTTGTCTGTTACTTCAGCATTTTCCTGCCATGCATCTTCTTTTTAACTGTTATTCTTAGAACAACATTGATTCTTGCCAGTTAAAACATTTTTCTCACCAGCTTAATTTCAGAGTTTTAGATTCAATTAATTTAAACAAATCTTGTTTCACCCACTTATCTAAGCCGATTCTATCTATCTATCTATCTATCTATCTATCTATCTATCTATCTATCTATCTAGTAACAAGGGGACATTATTCTTCTGTCAGCAGAAGTATTTTTGAGGCTCATAAAAATATAATTGTTCTGTTCGCAGGCAAATGCAGCAGTTAAATCTAGAGAGAAGAGGCTTTAGAAATCTGATGATGTAATGCCTCGTCCTCAATCAACCTCTTGGTGCGCAGCAGGATTAGAAAATGATATTTTTTCCACAGGAGCCATCAGTCGTGGTGAAAGTCGTCTTCTCGTTTTTTATCAATACTGTGACATAAGCCTGACAATTAACCTATGAAACACCCCCCGGGTATCAGCACCTCTACCTGGTGAAGTCGACAAAGCACTGTCTAGGTTTGGTTGAAGCTGATTTATTCCCAGGCTAATAGAGCATAAGTAGATACTCCATCACTTCATGTCAGTGGCGCGGTTGTATAAGCATTTGTTTAGCAGTGCACCTCCGCTGCTTAAGTGGCCTGAGTAACCTAATATTTTTGCTTCTGAGGAAATGTACAAGGCGAGAAGGGGGAGGGGGGGCAACAAAAAGGCAGCACAAAAGCCTTTAAAAAGAAGTATTGTATGATGCTGAATGTAAATGGATATAAATGGACAGAAGGATGCAGAGGAGGAGGGAAGAGAGAGAGAAGGAGCGGAAGAAGAAAGCAGAGAGGAGGACGAGAGGAATTTGGAGAGGTGGAGGAGAATGTTAATCTGAGGGAGGCAGCGTGGAGAGAAAAGCTCTTTTCCTCTCTAAGCCCCACGCCCTCACTTCCTGTCCCAGCTGTCAATCAGAGCAGCTGAAGTGCATCAGACAAAAGACCCCCCCCCTCCCATTCCCTCTAACCACCATCCAAAAACACCAACCAACCAATTAACTGCTGTGGTCAGAGGATGGAAAGTGTGTGCGTGTTGCAGGATGGTGGAGGGTTTTTGAACTGCTTCTGCATGTTTCTCATGTTCGTCAGAGACCCCTAATTAGAAATCTCTCTCCCTCCGTCTCTGTCTCACGCATTCACGCAGGCACCGTGCCCGGGCTTCATCCTCACACTGACGAGCTTATTTCTGTAGTCCAAGTGTGGCTCTGTAGGCCTCTAATAGCGTAGCCAATTAGTGCCAGTGTCCGACTTGGCTGCATCTCTAACTCACTGGTGGTCCCACTGAGGGACAGAATGGCTCCTCTGAAAAGGTATAAGTCCACAAAGAACGGCCTGACAAAGACGTGTGTGTATAGGCTGCATGTCACAGCGGCACACAAGACTGGAAAAACTGTGTGTGTGTATGTGTGTGTTTGATCTCATTGTAATTCAGCATCAGAGGTCCTCAATGAAGAGTTAAGCAGTAGGATGTTACACATTATGATAGGGAGAAGTGCTTTTGAAGATGGTTGAATGGTTCAAAATAGCACCACTAACACTAAAGGTATGAAACTCAAACCCATAGACACGATTCTAGCCTTACTCCAACCACAGTTTTTTTTCTATGCAATACTAATATATGTGGCTTTTTCACTGTATATATATATAGCACGACCCTGATTCTAAAAAAGCTTCAATGCTACGTAAAATAAAAAAGATAGATCAAATAGAATGTGATAATTTGCTAATCTTTTTAAACATACACTCAATTTAAAACAGTGCAAAGTCAATACATTGAATGTTTTAGGAGCAACAAAAGACTGAAAGTTGTGGACTGATCCAAAAACACCTGTTTAGATCATTCCACAGGTAAACAGGTTCATTGGTTACAGGTGATAGTATCATGACTGGGTATGAAAGGTTCATCCTGGAAAGACTCAGTTAAATCACAAGCAAGGATGGAGAGAGGTTCAACACTTTGTGAACACGTGATTGTATAAAGGAGATTACATGGACTCAGGAACACTTTTCCAAAACTCAAATCAAAAAAGGAGAAAGTTGAAAAAAAGATTTTGCCAGAAATGAAGGAAGGGGCATCATATTTGTTACCGTGCAAAAACACACAGCAAAACAAATATGTGAAGAGGAGTTTTTGTCTGTACAGATGAAATAAAAAGATGAGATGCAAGTTTATGAAAATCAGTTTTTAGTAGAGATTAAAAAGAAGTCAGTCAGGTGACTCTCTTGCTTCACATAACTACGTCTGTGCAGTCATTGCATGTCCATCGAGTTGATGAATGTCCCTTTAACAATTACACTCATTTGAAAAATCAGTCGACGGCACACGGCTGAAAGGGGTCCAGGGCGTCCTTGTGTTTTTCAGTAATTCACTTTGCCAAACTACATCTGAATGAATTCCAAAGTTGCTGCTGAGAAAAATCAAATCAAAATCTAAATCTGTGTCTTTCACTAGGGGGAGCCACATCTGATTGTGTCCTTTATGTGCAGCTTTTTGTCAACAGTCTGTGAACACAACAGTGTGAACATGGTGGGGTTTTGTTCGCTGCTTGTGTGTGTCTGTGTGTGTGTGTGTGTAGGACAGAAATTGCGGCTGGTGATAAACTGACAGAAGACAGCTTGACACAGATAACAGATGTAAACACGACATGTTAAAATCAAATGCCCTGCAAACATTTTTCACAGCAGCTGATACGGACCCACTTTTCTCTTTTGCATATCAATAGCCAGAGATAGTAGATACACTCTCTCTCTCACACACACACACACACACACAAACACACATACACACGTACACACATTGACACACACACACATAATTGGTTACGTAGGGAGCAGAGCCAACTTGCACCTCTCGTTGCCGTGGTAACCATAGAGACAGATTTTTCGAGAAGCACTTACTCACATCCCGTCTGTTATTCACTTGTTTGTTCATTCATTCCTCCTTTTAGCCTTTCTTTATACATCTCTCTCTCTCTCTCTCTCTCTCTCTCTCTCTCTAAGCCCATTTCCATTCCCACCTCTCCTCCAATAAGATGCCCTCGTAGCATGCATATGCAAATGAGGCAGACTTGAAACCAATTAAAAAGAATTGAATAATGAGCAGCATTGTGTCCTCAGTGGCTGGACGAGCTGACACAACATCTGAGCAGATACGAGCCTTGGATCCTTTCTGACTGGAAACTGATTTGATCATTTCATCAGAATATGTTGACTTTAACTCACAACCCCGAACGCAGCGTTGCTTCACTACCCATCTCCTCTCCCATCACATCCTTTCCCTCTCTTCCTCGACTATCCCCCCCCCCCTCTCTCCAGGGTGTATCAGGTTATCATTGGCCAACAAAGCAGGAAACAGGAAGTACACTATTGCTCCATAGACAGAACTCTGGAGATAGTAGATGGATAAACACACACACACAGACACATACATACACCTCTACATCAAACAGTCCCACTGCTTTGGAGCAAAAAAAAAAAAAGAAAGTATGACAAAGCTCCAGAGCAGCATAGCAATGTTTTTTAAATCTATTTTTTCTACATTGCAGATCAACAGAAGAAGACATCTGAACTATAAAAAAAACAGATGCAAGTTAAGTCAAACATGGCCTTATCTCAACCAGCTTCATGAGGTCGTGACCTGGAATGGTTTCAAACGGAGCTGAATTAGGTTTAATTCATCCAAAACCACCACGGTTGGATGCAGGTCAGGTGATTGGACAGGTCATCTGACGCAGCCCTCCATCACTCAAATGATGGTTCCATGAAACACAATGGGATGCAAGTTGTTGCAGATTGCCGTGGCAGCCATTCTGGTTTGTTTGAAGTTTGAATAAATGTCAATAAAACAGCAAAAGCTCCTCCACACCATCACACCTCCTCCATCCATGAGTCATGGTGAGAACCAAACATGCAGATACCATCCATTCACTGTCTCACAAAGTCCAAAGTAAAGACTGTCTGATGCCCTTCCTCCAGTCCTGTCATGTGTTTCATGGCCCAAGCTTCTTTCTGCTGGTCTCCCTCAGTACTGGCTCTGTTGCTGCAATTCAACCATGAAGGCCTGATTCACACTCTCCCCTGAACAGCTCATGTTTGAGATGTGTCTGCTACTTGAACTCTATGAAGCGTTTAATCTCAGGTGCTGTTAATTGGTGGTTTCTGAGGCCGGTGGCTGTAATGAACTGATCATCTGCAGCTGAGGTGACTCTTCCTTTGCAGGAGTCTCATGAGAGCCAGTTTCACCATGGCTTTTGTGACTGCATTTTAAGATATGTCAAAAAGTTCTTGAATTTTTCCGGATTGACTGACCTTCATGTTTTAAAGTTATGATACACTGTCATTTTTCTTTACTCAGTTGAGTGCTTCATGCCATAATTTGGATTACTACAGTAGCTGAAATGGGCTGATGATGATCTCAAATACATTAAGAATTAAGGTAAGAAATTCCACTCATTAACTTTTGACAAGGCACACCAAGTTCACAGGTAACATTCACTAAGATAATGTCAGACAGAAAATGAAAGGGATATATTTCTCAACAGCAGTAAGGTTTCTGATGAGCACAGCAGATCAGATCAGTCATACTATTACAAAACTGTAGTGTTTTAAGCACAGATTCAGAGGAGGCTTATCCCAGATACATTTATTTCACCTGAAACTTTCTAATCTGACATCAAGCAAGAGACCCGCATCTCTTTTACAGAGAAGGCAAAATATGTTGGAAATAAAACTAGAGAGCAGAAGAAAATACAGCAAGACTGAGTATACAAATAGATTTGAGTCTGAGAGAAAGGGGGAAGTATCAGGATGAGGAAAATATAGAGAGGAAATAATAGCAGAGAATAAAAAGGGAGACTTGGATGTTTGGATAGAGGAAAACAACAGGGGAAAAAAAGATGCTGAGAGTGAGAGAAGGAAGGAAAGGACAGCTCTATACTCTTGTGTCAGCTTTCTGTCAGAGAGAGAGAGATTGAAGTGGCGAAAGAAAGGAAAGACAAAGAGACAGCCAGCTCTGATAGCCCTGTGTCAGCGTCCAGTCAGACCCCAGACCAGGGCGACTCGGGGATGTCGATGGGTGGACGCCAGCAAGGTCAACAGCCGTAACCTTCAGGTTAATACAGTTACTTATGACACACTAAACATGCAGTGCACATGGATGCATAAAACACGTACACACACTTAACATAAAGCATAAAGCATGTTAAGTTCAGGGGACGCCAGGGCAGAGACAGGACGGTGCACATGGCCCTAACGAACGTGGTGAAACACAGAGAGAGTGGTTATAGATTGAGAGAGACATAGACTCAGACAGGCTGGCACACACACTCTCTCAGGGGCGTAATTAATATGTAAGTTAACGTATGTCTGCTATAGACAGTGATCTCTCCGCGTCCACTTCTCAATGCCTACATGCTTTATTTCACCACGGTGGCTCTGAGAGCAACTAAATGAAAACATATGCAAATGAAGAACTTTCCCCAATCTGACAACACATATGAAGCATCACAAAACACACTGTAAACATTGAAAACGCAACCAACATGCTGCGAAGCAAATAGAGGCGACGCAAACAAACACAAAATGCTTCGAGTTGCACAGAACAAAACAGAATTTCAAGGGGACATTAAAAACTGATGTCGTTGCCATAGAGCTGTTTTAAACAGCATCCCAGCTTTTCTGGATTCAGGGTCAGTGCAAGAATGACAAGGATTTAAAGTCAGTTTTCACAACATCCCTTCGATGTGTGTGTGTGCGTCTCCCTCTTTAATTGACAGAGGTGATTGTCAAAGGAAAGATGGATGATAATGACGGAAACAGACGATAGTTCAGCAGCAACAAGGAGACTGCTGGGAATTCAGGTGTGTGACAGGTGATAGACAGGCTTGTTTAAGACCTGAGCATGTCCGTCCTGAGCAATCAATCAAAAACAGTGTTTCAAAGTCTTCAGATTTAACATGACTGTTGATAGGGAGGTGAATCATGCTTCCCTGCAGACGTTTTCTGAAAACAATGCAGATATATAATGTCGTGTCTTCTCCAGCGGCTGTCGATCAAAACACCTTTAATCCACCAGGGGCTAAAACATGTGACCTCGTGCATGACCCCAAAGGTTGACGAAGTGACTGTCGAGCCAATAGGTAGCTTCCAATCCCATCAGCTAAAAAACGGCAGTTGTACAACGATCCTCTGAGATTTAGGAGGTAATTTAAGGATTGAGTCAGCCGGTACGCGGCTGTGGCAATTGACGGGAGATATCGGTGCAGAAGGCAGAGATGGGATGAGGAGTGAATTGTTGTTGGAAAGAGCTTTAAAGCACTGTGGTATGTTAAGAGCAATGAGTCACGGGAGTCTGTTCAATAAAACAAGCCCCACTGAACACAAAACACATGAACCCGACGATAACATATGCACAGCTGGATCATAGTCTGTTGACTTCATTCACAAGCCAATAAAAAAGCAGCTTTGTCAGTTGCTGTTTTGGGAATAGTTAGATTAAAAAAAAAATCACCACCAGCATCCGTAAAGCTAGTTAACATGTTGTATCTTGTTTGACCGACAATGTCTTGAGTTGAGTGAGTTTTCAACAAATGTAGGCTGAACTGCTGGACACAACTGTAACCTAGTTTATCTTTGTGTACACATTGAGCAAAATACGTGTGAATTAGATTTGCTAAGCTTGACTAATCACCTCTCAGCTCAGGTTTTACACTCAATGCAAAGACCTGCATTAGACTAATATGAATCATCATCATGACATTATTCATCTCACTCTCAGAAAGAAAGCAAACTATTACTTTAAACATGCATGAATTAATTTTTTTCGGCTCACTCTGGGCTTGCAGAAGTTGTGCTCTAAATGCTGAGAAGTTGCTTATTACCAATCCAACACACAAATCTTTATTGCGCATAATCTTTATATTCTTTGTACTGAGACGAGATAAGATTTTCCTTTATTAGTACCACAACGGGGAAATTTGCATCAGATACTGTGAACATTTGCACTCAAGCAATAAAACCACATGCATGTCATAATTTGAATTAAATGGCACATTAAACAAAATGATACAATCGGTGATAAAGTGCACAAACACTGACTGTAAAATGAAAACATTTAATGAGACCCGCTGCGTTAATGTTACTTGCCTCCTTTACTTAATTACGATCTTTTTCATGGGACCTCTCTGGAAAGTTTGGCTTCACTGGATGGACAGTAGCACGCACATTGTTTTCTAAGTAGGTCACTTTAAATCAGGTTAAATTAGGACAATCTCGGTGTGGAGGCTCAGATACATAAGGAGGGATTAAACATGTTTAGATGGAAAGTCAGCAGGAGAGAAAGCAGGACTATAAAGAAGAGCATCATCCCTGCAGAGATTCCTACATACTCTGCATTTGTGGCATTAAAGATTAAAGACTTAAAGGTATGTGAATCACCAAAGCGTCTCCATAAAATCCCACTGAAGTCTTGTGACGTAGCACGCTATGTGTTTGTTTACCCTTTTGCACCTGTGGCTTAGTCATTCTAATTACATCCATTGACGACTCTCTTTTCCTGCTTTTCCAGAAATGAGAGTTAAGGGTTTAATTAGTCCTTCATGACCCTCATCAGAGCCAGTCTACCTCAATAACACTCGCCTCAATCAAAGGGAACAATAAGCACATGCAGGTGCACACAAATGCAAATGGACAGGCCCTTCCAAGGGGGTGCACGCATGCGCACTCACACACACTCGCAATAACTCATCCACACACACACACACTCATACCGTCGCTGGGGGCAGAGGTCCCCTCAGGATTAGTCAATTATTAAGTGGCCTATCCCTCTAAGAAAGAGTGTTATTGATTGATTATCACTATAGGTTTAATAATTTAGTTGTTTTAATAGCAGCGATATGGAAAGAGAGGAGTAGATGAACAGTGAGGGACAGGGGTGGAGCCAGAGGAGGAGGAGGAAGAGGAGAAAGGGGACAAATGGAGAAGACGTCATGGAAAAGGAGAAGGAAGGAAAAACAGGAGTGAAAAGATGAGGGGTGGAAAGGAAGAGCTGAATGGTAATGAGCCGACGGAGTCAGAAAGAAATCCCCAGATTAAAGCCTTTAAGGGAGGGAATGAAAGAGAGATTCCCATCTTTCCCTCTGTCAACGTTCCCTCGTGCAAGTCACTTTTCCGTTTTCAGTAGAGCTGCCTCATCCCTGAGCTTGAGGATTTTTTTTTTCTCAATCAAAAGCATTAGCTTGAGTGAAGGATATTATTAAAACAAAATGTAAAAAAAAAAGTTAAATCATTTGGAGCTGCAAATTAAGTCAATAACTTTCTGAACTGATCGACTGCATCAAGCACCTTCTTGTTTTGTTGTGGACAGTCTTATGTCAGAATATAAAAAAATAATGTCTCAAGTCCAACCCCCCCAAAAAATACACTTTACTATTATATAACAAACAAGACAGGAGAAATGAAAATCAGTAAATGGTTGAAGCCTGAGAAATGATCAGATAGTAAATCGATGATCGTGATCTCAGTTGGCCTCATCAATCGATTAATTGCCTCGGCTCTAAATACATCCACACGTATCACTATTTCTTCATGCTCTGTGGCACAGAAATCTGGATTTGCTTCATTAGTGATATTGAAATAAAAAAAAAAATCGAACGAAGTTGTTTAGCAATTAGAGCCTAATCACGCTGTCATCATGATATCATCTGCACGCAATTAGCTCCTCACACTATCAGCATCCCTGAAATTAATGTCAACATGACTTAAAGTTCAAGTCTGGGAGTTCATGGAAATCATTACAGATCCCGGATGTTTCAGTGCAATTTCACCAAACCACTACGCTCTGCAGTCTTGATTATTTTAAATAGAGGATGCCGTGCCTGTGCGTCCTGCCTCCTCTGTTTCGTCCTCGTCTTTGGAGCCTCCATTTCAATTCTTCTCATGATTCATAACTGGCTCCTGAGCTCCTGTGTGAAAAGGATTGTGTGAATTGTGAAAACAGTAAGACACCAGGTCAGCCACCCTTATACCTGCACTTTAAATCTGTGGCATTTTGTCCGGCGTGTTGCTCTGTGTTAAAAATGCATGAAGTGACTGTACAGGAGAAGCTCTTCAGCCCAAGAAGCAGCACTTGTCTGAAAAATTCATGAAAAAGGGTTTTTCTGACGTTGACAACCGGTGGATCTCTGACCCCGTTAGTCCTGGACAAAAACATGTTGGCCCTTAAACACACACACATACAGGCATGTAAATAAACACACACAGAGACTTGTAACAGCTTATGTGCTTATTCACCCATTGTTCTGTAAAATCAGCGCCACATGTGCTTCTGCTCAGAACATAGACTTACTTTAGCTACTTCTGCTTTATTGTAACTCTGGCCTTATTTTTATAGAATATTTTTGTAATAACAACATTGTATTCAGCAACAAAAGGGTCCAAAAAAATCTAGGACAAGAACTACAGGAGGCAGCTGTTTTCTTTTACCACTGAGGGACTATGTTATTTTTTCCATTTTTACTTAAACTTTAACCTTAACAAAGTATTTGTTTTGACCCAAAACCAAGAGAGAAGCAGAGTGACCCTTGTCACACTGACACATTGTTTTTACATATAACATATATACATTGTCTTTTACAGTCACTTTAAACTAACATGACTAAAACATGTCCCAGTTTGGGGCAAATAAAGGTAAGATAAGAGAAGAGAAGATAAGATAAGATAAGATAAACCTTTATTCGTCCCACAATGGGGAAAATTACTAAGTACAGCAGCAAACGAGATAGAAGCAATTAAATAGAAAAAGAGCAATTTAAAACAGGCTAAAAAGACGATATTAACAAATTTACATTAGAAATTCACACAAGACTTGCACTATTGGATTAAATATGAGATATGAAATATTAAATACTAAAATACAAAATATTGTACATTGACTAGAATGAAGTGAAATATGAAATATTACACCCTAAATACAAAATATTGCACCTTGAGTCGAATGAAGAAAATATGAAATACAACACACAGAATACTGAACACTGACTACAATGAAGTCAAAAATGACATATGAAGTATTGCACAGTGAATGTATTGCACAGTGAAATATTGCACAGTAAATGGAGCTGACATAAAAAGTATATCTATCTATATATCTACAGTATCTATGACTGGAGAAGCATTTGGAATAATGTAAAGTTATACACGTACTCCTGCATCTGTGTCTACTGAGAGGACTTTGTTATTATTGAAACCGTCACAAGAGGTGAGCAAGTGGAACATAAGTGGAGATTGTTTTGGAAGTAAAATTATTACTCAAAACCTTTAATTGTCCCTCACAGTTTAGAGAACGACCTCCTGGTTCAACACTGGCTGACTGTAGAAACACAGTTCTCAGATGAAATGAGATAAGATAAGATGAGATAAGATAATATAAGATGCAATGTTGTCATAACCGATAAAAAAGATGACCAAATCTACAGAAATGAGAACCAGGATGTCAGTTTTTCTTCATCGAGATTGTTCGACATCTAAACAAAACCACTATTAAATGAAGCTGTTCAGGCTCATTTCCCCTGTCAGCGAGCACTGTTTTAAAGTCTTGGTGGTTGAGCCGCGGAGCTGTGAGCCAAGTCGGCTAACTGTCCCGCTGAGGCCTCCGAGGTTCAAACCCCAAACACACACCACTGTCCTCCTCCTCCTCCCTCGACCACAACTCCCAGCTGCCCCGACACCACTCACACACGAACAAGATGCACCCACGAGTCCTGCAAGGCCTTCGAGGACCAGGTAGCATTTTTGGCCCTTAACACTGCACTCACACACACACACTCATCCACACAAACAAACAAAAACACACAGCAGCACATCCCTTGGCAGTACAGGAGAGCCACTGGTGTGATTGCATTATTGATCGCCCTGGATATGCTTCTTTTTTTTTTTCTTCCTTCTTAAAAGCATTTAGCAATCTGGCAATTAGTTAGAGCTTAATGTAGGATGTCAAAACAGGGCTATTGATCCAGCGGGGCAAGGAGGAAAGATTGATCAGTCAACTCATTACGTTGCTGGCGCTGCCTCGTCATAAACACTCCAGATGAGACTCCATCAAAAGCCCATCCCTCGTTCACTGGCTCTCTTCTGCCGCTCGCTCCATCGCTCTCTCAGCATCAGGCTCCCCAGTGTTTTCTGTTACTGGCTCCTGATGCTTGATTGCACTGTCTGCACCTGGTTTGAATTCGCTCCTATTTCTTGCTCTGCTTATTATTGCTCTCTTGCTATTTGTCCTTTATGCGATTGATTGTTTTCCTCCCTCGCTCTCAGTCGCTCCCTCCTCTCTTTGCCTCTCTGCCATCGGTGTATTCATCGTAACCTATTAGCAAACAATTTATTTCCATCTTTTCTCCTGCTCTCTCGGCTTCTACCCTCCATCTCTCCGCACATTATGTTTCCTCCCGCACCTCAGGAAATATACCAGAGGTTATCATTAAAATCTCAGAAAGGGCAAATGAAGCTGATTTAGTTCGGTTTGCGTCACTTACATCGATTCATTAGTCAGTCGTATGAAAATCAGGCAGTTGCAGGCTCACTTTATTCAATTTGCACAAACAGTCGCCTCAGCAGTCGCATTGTTCAGTGGACAGACGATAAGCTCATTAAAGGTGGCACAAGCTGCAAAATAACGAGGGCTGGCATTTATCAAGCACTTCACAGTATGAATTTTGATTAAAGTTGTTGTTGTTTTTTTCACATCGGTACAATTACATATTCAGCAGATCTCAGAACAGGTGGGTTAGAATATAAGGTTAAAATGAGGAGATCAGAAAACGGCCAAAAAAAGGATGGGCTGTACAAATGAGACAAAAATGAGTTTGGTTAGCTTATGATTCATTACACATATCTTTGCTGTACATAATACATTAAAGGAATGGTTTTATTTCATTTTGGGAAACAGGCTTATTTTCCTCAATATATTTCAATATTCGAAGACTGACAGAAGCAGAGATTCAGTGACGTCTGATGGAAAGTCTGTCTCACTCAAACTCAAAAGTTCTTGGCAACTAACTTGAATAAAATATTAAGTGAGACAATTTGACTTGCAAGCTTGTGTAAACACATAACACATCCATCACGTAACTCCAAAGAAAGAAAGAAAGAAAGAGAACTTTAACAATTTTGACAGATCTCGTCCATTACACTGAACGAAGGGTAAAAGAAGTCCTGAAAATGTTTTTCTTGCCCTCAACAACTACAGAACACAAGTTGAATGAACTTTATAATGAATCACATCATTAAAATTTCACTTATCAGAACTAATTTTCTGCTGTCGAAGCAAGAAACTGGAGTGATTTCCTGCCAAAACTTTCATTTTTATTTCATAGTTCTAACAAGTTGTGAACCTTATTAATGCCTCAGGACTTAACTTGGTGTTATTACAGCGAAGTGCTGCTGTGGATCAGACATCTGCTCGGCTGCTCCACAACCACACCCGACAGTGATGCCTGCTTTTGTCCAGTTCAGTTGTACTACCAACAACTGTAAAACTCTAAACTGTATATACATCAGCCGTATGCCATGTTTCATAATTTCTTATTTCTATTGATGTCACATACACACAGCACATGAGTTGGTTTTTGTTTATTTACTGTTAAAAAAAACATATAAAATACATATAGTGTCAACAGAATGATCACAGTAAGTTAAGTAAAACACATGTAATCAGTTTTATGTAACATGATTTTTTTTTTGGAAAGATAGCATATCTTTCACTACACTGTCTTGGCCTGAAAGCTGCCTAATGCACAAAAAAAACCCTAAAAAAAACTGAAACTTCTCCTCCTTTAGATATATCCAACATTGGATATATCTAAAGGAGGAGAAGTTTCAACTTTTGAGCCAACATGGCCGACAAGTGCTTTGGAAATATCTGCACATTTGCAATTTCACAACAACTGAGAAAATCAACTGAAGATCATGTGACTCAAGCTGATTTGTGGAATTATCTCATTTGCAAGTTATTATCAAGAATTGGCTCCAACACAGAACTCTTTTTCACATGGTTGTTGATGTGTGTATTTTCCACTTTGGACACTTTGGACTCGAACACACAAGCCTCACGTCTTTACACTCAGCGAAACATCGAAGAACCGTATACATTTAAATACTGTCTCACTCTTTCTGCTCCTGAACCTTTCGACCCTGGCAGCAACATGTAATTGCGCCGGTGTGATTTGTGATGTTTTTGTCTCAACTCTCTGTCTGTCGTGGTTGTGTTATTATTTTCCTGAGGGGGAAAAAAACAAAACGTGGTGTGAGAAGAATAAGTGTACCATCAGGAAGGGGTCGTGTAATGTAACAGCTGCTGCTGATGGACTTTGAGATTCACCTCATTTTCCATTTGTCTCCGGTCTTTTCAGCCCCTTTATCTCTGCTGCACTTGTGCTTGTTTTTCAAGCGTTTCACTTGATAACAGCTTTCAAATGGGATGTCAGCACATTTAGAGAGAAAAACAGCGGGAGCATAAAAGATAGTACCGAAGATGGCTTTTTGGATCAAGTCTAGACATCTGTTCTTACCAGAATCCTCCTATCTCCCTCTGTTTGTCTTTCCCCTCTTCATCTCCTTCTCTGTTGTTTTTCTCTCACCCTCCTCCTCCTCATCTCCTCCAGCCGCCATCGCCCCTTTCTCTCTCTCTCTCTCTCCGCCTGCTCCCCCATCCTCTCCCACCTCCCCTTGTGCCCCAACAAGTGTCTTATATTTCCAATGATGATTTAGCTCATAAATCTTGATAAAGCCACTGGCTGTTCCGTTTTGGTGGAACAGGAAACCCTTGCAGGAGCAGGAGGAGACACCAGATGAGGAATGGTTCTTGTTCACGAGGTTGTCCTCTTTGTCTTCGTTTTCCATCCTGACGCCGTCCTGCGGGAGAGAGCATTTCTCGTGCATTCAGAGCGCCTTTTCCACTGGAATTCACTGGAGGTGTTGACTGTAATCATATCTGTGTTTGTTCAGCCGCCCTGATATTCAGCTTCGTTCAGACTGCAGGCGCAAGTGGCCCAAATTAGATTGTTTTTTTTGTTCATATGTGAATCAGATGTTATTTTTTTCATATGTGACCATAAATCTGATACAGGTGATTTTTTTTGCAGTTGGAATTCATATGACTTTTACACCACTCACTTGTTTGAACTGAAAAAAAAAAAACCCTTAAAACTTCTTATGACCCAAGCAGAAAGAAAACATGTCTCCTCCAAATCAAGTGTATATACTACAAGTTTGTTGATTATGTTTGATTACATGCATTTGCAGCATTAGTTTCTATGATGGTTTTTGTCGGTAAAACATGAACATTTTGCAGATCTGCTCATTAAAATATTTTCTTCATGATGTTGATAGAAAATGTAAATTAGTGGAATTTCTCTTTATTCTAAAGTCGAGTTATTTTAACCTGAACACAATTAAAACAAAATAACATTCAGCAGGAACAAAAAGACATTCATTAGTCTTTCTGTTGCTATTTGCAGCAAAGGAACGACCACACAGTTTTCGGGGGGGAACACATTCACGCACACACTCCTCCCAGCGGTGGCTATGATGTCACCACGCAGGTGCAGCGGTGAGGGATTAACCACTAATGACCACCTGCCACAGCCCGAAACATCTCTAATTGGTCCACGTCACGATGAGGCAGCTTGGCCTCGCCTCGTCTTTGTCTCCGCCAAACCGTTGTTCAGATGTGTGTTTTCTCTCTGAGCCCATGTTTCTGCAATAATGACACATCTCCTCCGAGCAACAGTTGCTCTTCCTGCTGCTTTTAGATCTTCTGGCATGATGCTGCTGCTGATGATATAGTATTAAGGCCGAGGCAGGCTATAGTTAGTAACGGCATTACTGAGGCTTTGATGTGCACCACGCTTGATAGAGACACTAAGCCCCGGCTCTGAGGCCATTATTTCCTCAGCTTGAAAATGTCGAAAGGTGCTGAGATACCGTCTTTGTAGTCACTCAGGTCAGGTCACTTATCAACTTTTTGGATGATTCACCACTTGTTCATGAGGCTTTGTCGGACTTTCAACTCCATCTTGAATGTTTTCTGAGTGGAACAGTGCCTTTCCCCCAATTTCCCCCATTTTTTTTCCCTCAAACAATTTGTTGTCTCCTCATCACTTATTGTTTATACCAGAGGTGGGCAAACTACGGCCCGCGGGCCACATCCGGCCCGTTGGTCTTTTTAATCTGGACCGCCGAAGATTGACAAAATTGCCCAAATCATATCACAATTATGACTGCATTAAATTGAACTTGTTGTTTTATCGCGTGATCTTGTGATCTCGCGTGACTACGGCTGGCTCGCAACGCGCCCGGAGAAGATTGACGGAGGAAAAAAAAAGCGGATGGAGCAAAAGCGTGGCGCTGGAACAGCTGACAGGAGTTGCAGTTGGAATTGATTGATTGATTGATCTCCAGACTGACACTGTCTTAAAAGAGAAGTTCAACTCTCTTAAACTGATGAGTTTTATGCTTTATTAAGCACAGCCACATTTTCATTGGTCAAAGCACCCAACAGATCCCATTTGAGTGATGAACACCTCAGATCTGTTCTGAGACTTGCCACAACAAAACTAACACCAGACTTTGATGCACTGGCAAAAAAAGGTAATCAACAACACTGTTCCCACAAGTGAATGCAAGTATTAGTTGTTTACAATAAATACTGTAATGCTTTTTTCCTTTATGTTCAATATGTATGCATTGGGTGCTGGCCCGGCCCCTCTGTCAATTTTTAAAAGTCAATGTGGCCCCTGAGCCAAAAAGTTTGCCCACCCCTGGTCTATACAGTTGATTATATCTCGGCTGCTGCTGGTCACATTTGAAGGACTGAAGGCTTGAAGCATCACCACAGCATTAACTGTCTGCACTAAATCACACTCACTACTTAAAAGTTGTTTTCTTTGCTTGTTGCATTCAATCACGACTCAACGTTATTTGTGATCAACGTAATGTTTACTGTTTGCTCGTCCAGGATTTTCTCCAACTCCGTATATCACGGTGTCAGACTGAGCAGCGTCAGCATCCTCTGACTTTTCCTCCCTCCCGGCTACTCATAAATGTCTCTGCACCAGCTGTCGCTCCTGTCGTGACCTTGTTGACGATGCCAACGATGTTGACTCTGCTGGTGCTGATGACGTTCGGCTGAGCTTTTGCTATTGTGTTTATTCTAGTCTGTTTTGTTTATGTTCCATTTTGTTATCGGTGTTTGCTCTTTGTTTATGCCTGACCATCCTGAAGGTGGGATCCTTGTCAGTGAAGCCCTTTGCAAGGTCTCTTTCTGTAATGTGGTTTCTTTGAGTACAACTTCTCTCATAAGTTGGAGTCATTCCGTTGGGGAACTAATAAAGGAATATCTTATCATATTTAGGGCCTTACACACCAGGAACGTTTTTTTCGTCCGATTAATTTGGGCGTCAATTTTTTTTTCGAACTTGTATCCTGTCAATGCAAGCATTCACATCAGTGACGTTTTCTTGTCTGGCAATATTGCCGCATTTATTTTTTCGCATCAAAGTTGAATTTTCTGTTTTTTTCTGAAGTTTCGCATCCTGTGTGTCCACTTCTGACCGATCAGATTGCGTGTTGTTGAGCCGTCACATTCACTGGTGTATCCAACATGGCCGACCGGCTGATTGTTTACGTGTAATTTTTATGTTACAACGACCCGAAGGACAACTTGTGGAGAGTCGGATCTCGCATATGACGATGGTGTGTGTGCTTAAACAGTTTGCTAAACGTCTTTGTTTTAACTTTTATTTATGCTAAGTAACTTTAGCTCATAAGCTAACCTGTTCCGATAAAACATACTATTTGTATTTTCACTGTCTCAAACTCAATCGTGTTGCTGTCACATTCGCCATCACTCACCAGGTTGAAGTAGACTCCATTTTCATCCTCTTCCTCCCGGGACGCATCTTTTTCCCCTCTCGGAAACTTGATAAACACCAAAAATGGTACTCGACGATGGAAAAGGAGGCGCTCGCGTTGCTTTTAGCCTTAGAGCACTTCGAGGTTTATGTCGGGGGCTCTACTGCGCCGGTAGTCGTGTTTACAGATCACAATCCCTTAGTGTTCATGGACCGCATGCGCAATAAAAATCACCGGCTGATGAACTGGAGCGTGCGTCTCCAGTCATTTAACATTATCATAAAACACATCCGTGGTAAGGACAATGTTTTGGCTGATGCACTCTCCCGTTTCTGACTTATCTTACTGAACAGTTTGATAATGGTTTAATTTTTTTTTGTTTTGTCTTCTCCTCCTGTTCTATCAAACTTATTCAGTATCTTTGGGTGGGGGTGTTACGTTGTCCTCCATATGTTTTTCTTTCCCAAAAAACATGTGTTCTGTGTTGTTGCCGGTGCAGGTGTGGGAGTGGTGCTGGTCGCTGATTGGCCAGAAGGTTTAAAAGGCCGTGACGGATGCCCTTCGGTCTCTCTCTCGCCCACTGCTTGGCTCCTCCTGCGCTGCTGCCCAGCTGATCAGGAACGGAGCCGGCTTCTGCTGCCTCCCGCTGCCTGACTCGCCTGGCTTTGTGTTTGATTCTTGTTTTAGTTTAGGTTTTGGTTGATGAGCGGCAGTCTCTTTTTCAGACTTTTTCTTTTCATTTAGGGATAGATCTTTGGTTAGGTAGGGATAGGGTTGGCTGGCGAGGTCTGGGAAAGCTAGCCCCACCAGTCAACCTCCCTTTGTTTTAGTTGCCGTCTCATCACCAGCCTTTGTTTTGTACAAATTGAGAAATTGTTACCCTTGTGGTCTGAGTATTTCTGTTGAATTTTTACTTGAATAAATTGTCGTTACTTATTTATTGTTTACTTTTCTCATTTTATGTGTCGCGGTTTTTCCCAGCCGTAACAGTCGCAAAATCGCATTGCGCTTGATATGTATAGTCAGGCGCGTCAAAATTCGCCTCTGAATATTTCGCAATTTTGCGTCGTTCCCGGTATGTAAGGACCTTTACACTTAAATTTACATGTTGGAGTTGTGCAACCATTTGACACTTTGATGATTAAGTGCTATAGAAATAAATTTAACCTATCTTTCAAATAAATGCAATTAAGAAAATGGCTGTCAGGCAATGGGGAACTCTGTAGTAATAGACTTCTTTTGGACCCCTGCGTACAGTAGGAGACATCTTGGGTCCAGCCAACTTTTGAAAAGACAAATTTTTGTATATTCATAGATGTGAAAAAATCAAGTCAGACACAATTTATATCCATTTTTATACATTTGAAAACATGTCTTGAGGCTCAAGCCGTATCACAGTCAAGCTCGGGTCCCTGAATCCCAAACGTCAGCCCTTTGCAGGCTGCCAACACAATCTGCCAAAAAACTAATTAGTACGACCCCGATCCAAAGTTGAACACTGTACAAAATGTAAATAAAACAGAATGCAATCATTTGCAAATGAACTGTGTTTAACAAGTGTTGCTGAGCCCATGCAGTAATCTCCTTTATACAATCTCCTTTATACAATCATGTGTCCATCCTTGCTTGTGAACGACTGAGTCTTTCCAGGATGAACCTTTCATACCCAATCATGATACTATCACCTGTTACCAATGAACCTGTTTACCTGTGGAATGATCCAAACAGGTGTTTTTGGAGCAGTCCACAACTTTCACAGTCTTTTGTTGCTCCTGTCCCATCTTTTTTAAAATGTGTTGCTGCTATCAAATTCAGAATAAGCAGATATTTTGTGGGAATAATAAAGGGATTTTAAAAAAAGCTTCAGCTTTGCCTTAGTTTCTGTTCAGTCTCTGTGCCTCTTTCTGTCTTAGTCCAGTCCTTCATCTCAGTTCTGTCTGAGTCCTGTCTTGTCTTAATTCATTGTCCCTGTTTTAGTTCTATGATCTGGTCTCTGCTCTACCTCACCTCGCCTGACGGCCACTCCCAACTCGTTTAGTCACCTGTGTTTCCAGCTGCAGCTAATCACTAATCAGGACTTCATATAAACCTCACCAGGTCACTCATGCTTTTCCAGACTGTCTTTGCATCATGCCTAACTCTCCAGCAATTCTCTTTAGGCTAATTCTCTGTTGTGAGTGAGTCCTACCCTCACTCCCCATTACAACTTTTGTTTTCAATTGAGTGTATTTAATAAGAAGTAGCAGTTGATCAGTCATTTTTGTTTTACACAGTGCCCCAATACCAACTTAGAGATTAGTTTTGATTAATTAAAATTGCTATATATTACTTTCTAGTCTTGTAGATTGCCCTCGTCTCGCCTACAGTACTTTACAGTTTAGCACCACAGTTATTGAGGTTAAGCATGTATTAATTGAGATCATGTGTGTAGTAATACTGTCCTAAGGCAGAAAGAAGAGGAGGTGCCGTGGCAAAGATATTTAGCTGGATTTGAAACTCAGGACATTTTGGGAGTGAACCACCGAGAGCAGCTCTTCTGTGTTTGTCTTACCAGGAGATATTGTAGATCAGCTTTTACAGCCCCCCTCATCCTTATGTGTGTGTGTGTGTGTGTGTGTGTGTGTGTGTGTGTGTGTGTCCGTTGATTAAAAGTGTTATTTATGAGGCTGAAGTGCTGAGCACAGGAATCCTCCACTGTACAGTAAGAAGAGCACTACTACCACTCGCTTTCTTAACACTCATACAAACGCACACACACACACACAGTATGCTGAGTCTGGGTACTTTCCCTTCCTCCACATCCACCCACCCAAACACACACACTCTCACACCAAGGTGAATTTTGTGCCGCCTTGTGCATTTCTCATTTCCTTTCCAATGACGTTTTTATTAAAAGATAAATTGTAGACAGAGCTCTGTGCAAAAAGAACATATTAATTCAGCTGTTGCTTAATTGCATCGGGGATTTAGACGTACTCTCCTGTCCAATTTGCTTGTACAATTCTCTGCAAAAGCCCTCAGCTTCCTTCTAATCTACAGTGGGGTTTTTTTGTGTGTATGTTCTTAAAAGACACTGGATTTATATTGGGATTAATAGAATGGGAGAGATGTAACAACACTCCAGCTCTATCACTGAATTCAATTTCGCATATTTTTCGGTTTCTCTCACACCACCCGGAGCATACCTGAGTACTTCTTCTGTTTCCTACAAAGCCTCTCATTTTATTTTTCATTTCTCAGTTTGCTGGGTGTGTCTCTCTCACTCTCTAACACACACACACACACACACACACAGAGTAGTGTTTCCATCAATTTAGGGGGCATTACATCGACTTACATTAATTTCCTGGCAACTTGCCCTAATTCTTATCTAAACCTAAGTCTTCGCCCTCAAATTTAATGATTTACAATATGTTATGTCTTGTCCCCATAAGGAGAGTGAGTCCCCAAAGTGCAATGTGAAGAGATGTGATGTGTAAACAGATTTATGTCCCCACTGGGGGCAGGTTTGTACGTCTATGCTTGTGAGGACCCTCATTGACATAATGCATTCCCTAGTTCCTTACCCTTAGCCATCACAACTGAATGCTTAACCCCCCAAAACTAACCTGAACCAAATCCTAAACCTAACCCTTAAAACCAAGTCTAATCCCTCAAACAACTATTTGACACATACAGACACACACGCTTAACTTTTCAGTACATTCACTTGCAGGAGCTTTGATGTGACATAACACTTTTTATTAATTACATTGTATCACGACAGACTGGTCACCGTTCAGAGAGAAATCATATCATCATCACCATCATGACTCACTATGATCATTTCCACCACGCAACTGTATGACTGTACAAGTTCCCTCCGGTGTGTGTTTCTGTGTGTGTGTGCGTGTGTGTGTGTTCACCAGCACAGCATTTTAGCTTAAATAACAACCTGCTTGCAAAGACAGACATTAGCTGCATCAATCAGAATATTTCCAGCTTTTAATTACATTGTGTGCTTTGCAATACAGATGTTTCGTACATTTCGAGGAGCGATTTTTAGGCATAGAAATTACATTTCAACATCTCTTTCATACAGAAACCTTACAGCGTTTTGTTCTCTGTCCTATTCTAAGCCTTTTACAATACACAAAACATCCAAAATCCTCTGTTTTCTCTACCACGGCGGCAGCGGCCAAACCCTCGAAAAAAGACAAATAGCACAGAACCCCCCAAAAAAACTCTTACTGAAAAACAGAGATACTGCATATAGCAAATCACAGTTTCATTTTTTTCCCTTTTTTTCTTTTTTTTGCAGAGAAGAAGCAGTTTTTGTGGTATTACATTCTTCAGGGCGTAGGGGCTCCAGAAGCATCCAAGCACAAAGGTAATCTTAAAGATGACCTTTATGATATTTCAGCTCTATTAGCTGAGAGTGTGATGTGAGGGGTTGTGAGAGAGAGAGGGGATTAAATGTGATATGGATCATAACACACTCAAAGTCACGATGCGTATCTGCGTGTGGAATATGCTCCGGCTCACTGAGTCACATGGTTTAGCCCAATATTTATGTTATAGTGAGGCGATGGGTAAAAGAAAATATCCATTAATATTGCTGATATACTTCTGTGAGAACCCAGACTTTAGTTAGTTAAGTTGTGTCGAGCAGAAGGCTGATTTTGGAGACATAAATAAAGCAATTGAGTGATTCCATAAATCTTAGCTGCCATAATACCAACCTCAGTCCAACACGACTGGGTAAAGTCATTTATCATGAATTGGTGAACAGCGACAACAAATCAATTCCTGATTCCTCCGTTGAATCTCATTGCATTTGAACTCGGATTTGGCTCGAGTCTGAATCCCTCCTGACTCACTCCGGCATCAATCAGCCTTCTCCACACACACACACACACACACACACACAAACTGCCGGGAGACTGAGCGAACATCGCTCAGCATCCCGGGGCCTGCTGTATGTCATTCCGTGTATTTGTGAGTCCCTTGTAGCCTCCCATTTCTCTGCCCTCCACCTCTAAGACAAAAGAAGAAAATAGTACAATCTAGATACCGACACAGTCTCGGACACAGCAGTTTTGTGACGCTTATTTCTCTCAGCAGCTTATTCACATTTGTACATGTATTTTTGTTCATTCCTCTCGCTGATATTTCATTTTACAAAAAAAAAGAAAAAGTAGCACTTTTAGAGACCAAAGTTTAAGACTATCACGTACAATATAGGCAGCATAGAAGAGGAAAGTTGGTTGAGTAGTCTATTTTACAGTAGGTCACTTGAAGAAGAAAGAGAAAGAGAGAAGTCTGTGATTGTCAGTCCCTCCTTTTCTGAGGTGTCCATTTATACAGCAGTTGTTGTTTTTCCTCCTTTGCTTTACAATGTTTGACCAATATCTTTGATCTGAGGCATCGATGAAGACCGCCGAGAGCTGGAGTTAAAGTTTCACAGAGTGCTCCCGTGCTGACAAGTCTTCATCAGAACAAACAGCCTCTTCCTATCTGTCAAAACATCAGTGCTGTCCAACGTCACACAGTTCATTATTTTTTCTAAAAAAAAAAAGGGAAACACAACAGGTACACACACAGTGCAGCCAGCTGGGATGTCGCCTCGACCCGCTCTGCTCTTTTGACATCGCTGCGTTTTTCGCCGTTTTGCTCACACACAGGCCCCCTCACACACACCTGGCCCCCGGTCATTGCACCGAGTTCGCGCAGTTATTGTGTGGCGAGTTTTTTGAGTGCGCTCACTTGGTGCAAACTCGACTGTACAGCAGGGATGGGTTTGGACGACCTCGTTAGCCTGCTGAAGTCGTTAACCCTCACGTTCATGCTCTCACAGGTGACAATCATTTTTGCAATATGTCACACTAAATCTACAAATGTGGCAGGCTGGTGTGACATCCACCCCTGCTGTAGAGTCCACTGTACAGGAGTACGGGCTGGGCAGCTGTTCAGAGGCAGCCTGACGTAAAAATACATAAACACTCAAGATCATCTTTACATATTCGCTAAAACATAATTAAACCAGTGATCATTTTCAGTCAGTTCGTTGTTGCAAAAGGCAACTTTAGTAAAGAAATGTACAAAATGCTTCATAAGTTATAAATAATAATAATAATACTATAAATCAATAAAATCAACATTTTCAAGTTCACTAACATCAAATACCATCAAGTGCTGTTGTTAATAAACAAATAAGACCTATATTTCCAGATTGACGCTTTACATCGAATTCAAATGGCTGTTAGTGAAACCGAAGTGATAATGACTTCTTAATATGCCTGTAAAGAGTAAAATATGCTCCAGTAAAATGCCAAAAACAAACATTGAATGTGTTTCCTCGCATGCATGTGAGCTGTTGTATATACAGTGTGTCCGTAAGCCTTTTGACCAGATATGTGAGCAGTGCTGTAAGTGAGTGAAGTGGTTCTCAATAATGGGGAAGTGTGGTACATTATTGAGTTTATTTTCAGGCTAAGCTGTTGGTGGATTGCCAGTAAGATGTGTGTGTGTGGTTGAGGCCAGCTGTAGGAATGTGATGGGAGTGTGAAGTTGAAGTTGTGGCTTATAGAACATGTGCAGTAATGATGGATGCTCGCTTTCACTTTCTCCCTGAGGACGCCCCCCCCCCCACCCACCCACCCCCCCTTTTTATTCTACTGTCTTCTCCTTCTCCTTCATCTTCCTCTACATGACCCATCTGTACCTTTTCACTCCCATTGCCTTCTCCTTTCTACCCCATTGGTTCCGTTCTGAACTCTCTCCCTTCCTCTCCATTTCTTCCCAATATGCATTATTACCTCTCCTCTTATTTCTCCTCTCTGCTGCTCCTCATTCCCGGCCCCTCTCGCTCTCTCTGTTTTCTTCTTCCTCACCTCTCCTCTCCCTCTCCATCCCTCCATCCTTATTTCTCAGCCATAAAACAATAAGTCTTGAATGTCTGTGAGGAGACTGTGCTAATGGAGCCCATTAGGCTGTAATGAAATATACATTACACCATTACAGTGGACGGGGCCTGGCTAAAGCACTGCACCGCTCAAATAATAAAACATGCACAATTCAATTTCCTTCTCGGCCCGTTTTGAGTGTCTTTCAGTGTGCGCATGTGTGGAGATGGAGGGTGACGGGATAAGTTACACA
The DNA here is from genome assembly GCA_037975185.1 of Centropyge bicolor. NCBI lineage: Eukaryota > Metazoa > Chordata > Actinopteri > Pomacanthidae > Centropyge > Centropyge bicolor. The sequence continues at coordinate 5,268,006 of JBBMOC010000013.1, forward strand.
GTGTGTGTGTGTATGCCTGTGTGTGTCTGTGTGTGTGCGTCCCCTCTTGCACAGATGTGGTTTTCAAGGATGTCTGAGTGCTGAGGGCCTTGATGATTTAATATGGGTTGACCAAATGAACCACACCTTCTAAAGCGCCACCGCCCACACATCTGACCGTGATCTGACCACTCAAAACCCAGCCTCCCTCAGCGACCTCTACAACACCCCCTCCTCAACGCCAAGACCTCACGACTGTCGGACAGCTGTGGACAAATGAATCAATTGACCTCCGACACGAGCGCTCGACATCACAAGTGAAGCATCTGTCATTTTTTGGGGTGTGTGTGGGTAGTTATCATGTTACCATGTGTTGTATGACAGTGCAGTCCAGGCCTGAGCAAAGTAAATGTGTAACAGAAAGCAAAAGCAGATATGAGTGCATATATATTTATAATCATATATATCAGTCTGTTGCATGAGGAGATAATGTAGATCAGTGCCGTTTTTTTTTTTTTTTTTCTAGTATTCGGCATTCCCAATTATAGTAACATTCCTCCTGAAGTGTTTTCTCACCACAGCAGTTTAGTTCAGCTTCGGCAGGCACTGTATTGTTAATGATTTTTTTTTTGTTTTAAATCAGCAAAATGAGCCACCCAAAGCCTGATTGTGTTTACTTTTCCATCATTTTCCTGGTCATTATTCTCTTAGTCAATCTACCTTAAGTGTACCAGTGTGTAAATCATCACCTGTGTCGTCTTTTCCCACAGGTCGTGTCGGATGAATGCTGACATTAATACTCATGTACAGTTTGGAGAGACAGACAGAAAGACAGACAGACAGATAGACAGACAGGGTGAGAGGGGGAGGGGGGAACACAGTGTCTTTATGGCTCCACATCTCACAGAGCCATTTCCTCTGAAACGTCTCACCATCGTACAGTCTCATATTTACACACAAAAAGGATTGGAGCTTCCGGAAATCCTCCTCCAAGTCATGCCTCCTTGAAAATTTCCGGATGCTCAAACTGAGTCCTGTTGTCCGACAGGCAGCGAGGGATGAGCCACTAAATTCAAAGTCCTGTTAATCAGGTTTCATCAATTTAGCCCCAGTCAGTTTAAAGCATTTGAAAAGAAGTGAGAAGCTTTTTTTTCCTCCTCCAAAGTTAAATTACTCTTGGTAAATGTCTCTTCGGGAAGGAAGAAGGAGGGAAGGAGTAGAGATGCACAAAGGAGAGGAAATTGGCAGGAAGGAAGGAGAGAGGCGATTGGGGATGGGTTGAGGAATTTTTTGATTGCCTTTAAGAGTTTGATAATAGCTTCACATCCTGTACAGCGGCACCTCGCACGCACACACTTGCACGAGCATCACACACTTCATTCCCAGGTGTCACCATGTCCACCCCGAAACACACACACACACACACACACACACACACACACACACACATGCATGCAACTTCAAATGCACACACACACACACACACACACTGAGATAGAGTATCCATCCCCACCCAGACACACACATCCATAACTCTCCTCCGTCCTCCTCCTCCTGTGTTCACCCCAGTATATCCAGGTATACAGGTGAGGCCTTGGCCAGGTTGAGGAGCAGGCCGTGAATTTCTTTGATGTTGAGTCTCATGTGCGGCTCTCTCTGCCAGCAGCCCAGCATCAGGTCGTATACTTCTTTAGGACAGGTCCTGGGGCGCTGCAGCACCCGGCCCTGGGTTATACACTCTATCACCTGCAGAGGAAGAACAGAAAGACAGAGTAAGCTTTGTGAGCTTTCCTCTCTCTTACAAAATGAAATGTTCAAATCAAAGTGAAGGCGACAGAGCTTCTGCTTGGTGCAGTGACATACAGTGAAAATGGCACTGTGAATAAATTATTTACTGAGGTGATGAAGTCAGGTGGTAGTGGAGTAGAGAGAAATTTAACATCTCAGTAGAAGTGGAAGAGGACATTTAGTTTTTTGGCACTCTCCAAAACTTTAAATCTACTTTGAGGATTTCTGGATCAAGGAGAGGAGAAACCACTATATAAAGAAGAGAGTTCCCCTCAGCTTTCAGTAAGGCGTACATCATTCTCTGGCAGTGGTTTGGAAAATATCTATACTGTTAATAGCCTGTGATATAATTAAGCTTTTTATAATTTCCTCAACCATTAAATAGACCCCGCTGCGTGCGTGCAATGAATACCAATTAACGGCTTCTATTAAGCTCCAAAAACCAGCTGCGTCTTCCAAATTGCAATATATCCATTTCAAAAGATGTAATAATACCTGAAAGATTATCTTTCAATATCTCTAAATTATTAAGAATCCAGTTTGTAAGAGCGTCATCATTTGGCTAATCAAGCCATCATCTACTTACACCTCCTCATTCTGTGATTGTCATCAGTTTGCAAGAGGAGATAAACAAAAAAAAAATCTTTCATCTCAGAAGAAAACCTCCATTTCCTGTGTAAAAGATATCTGAAAATCGGATTTTGTTTGGAAGGTGAGTGAACTGCGAATCAAGGGAGATTTAACGGGAAAAGAAGAGCATGGAGGAGGCTAAAGGTTAATTTGGGATGTAACCAGAGAGAAAGAGGAGCAGCAGACATGAAGGGAAAAGCTGTAACCACAGTCGAGGTCATCATGAGGTTGTTGAGCTGAAGGTTAAGGTGAAGGGTTGAAGGGCTCTGACACAGATCTCTGTTCCGGAAACTGGGTCAAGACCCAGAGAAAAGGAAAGGTTTGTAAGATTGATCAATTATTTAGAAGAATCAGTCGATTGTTACCTTATTTATTTATTTATTTGTTTGTTTACTTGGTTGTAACAGAACAGCTCCTCTTTGTCTAAGCTTAAATGCTCCATAGACATTTTGGCATGGACGTGTAATTAATCCAATAGATCGAACTGAGGTCTATTTTATCAGCATTCTTGCTTAATTTGAGTATTTAATAAAACTGAAATGATAAATATTAAATTAGTCAACAAAAAACTTCACTCCTTGATATTTCACCTTTTATTGTTTAAAAATTGTTGAAATCATCTTTTTCCACAATCTCTATCAGCTTGTTTCACTTTATTGAAGATATATGGTGAAATCTTCAAAAACTAAGAAGTCCTCTATTTTCCATGGTTGCAACTCTCAATGAAAATACTGTCTTTGCTAAATGCCCAAAATACAAAATGTGTCATGTTTAATGAGTGGAAATCTTCATTAAACATGATACATTTTGTCACAGTGTGATGGATGTAAAAAGTGCTGAGTTTAAATCCTGAACTAAAAAAAACACAAACTCATTGGCATTTTAAGAGTCCTTTTGAAAAACAGGGTTTAAAACTAACTTTCCAGAGCAAATCTGCCAGCTCCGAGCTCGGTTCCGTGTTGTAGCTCACAATTAATTCAAGACACGATGAAATGATAAACAACTTATTGAGTGTCTAAACGATTTGATTTTAGCTTTAATGAGGCGACTGAGCCGGGCCGAAGGATTCACACAGTGTATATACCTATGAGAAACCTGCACTCAAACCGGATCAAATATTTAGTTTCATTTCTAACTGAAGGGCTGTTTTCTCTTGTCTTGAGGCTGCAACATCTTGTTTGCCATCACTTATTAAGCTGAAGGTGCCTCCATGTTTGTTGCTTTGTGCTTTTAACTTTTGTTCATTTTACACATTGTGAGGAATTAATTAGCTTCAAGTGTCGGATGCAGCATCTCCTGTCGGTGATTTCCTGTTTGCTGTTGTGTTCAGAATTAAAAGGAGTCAGATGTGAAATAAATGCTTCACACTGTACCTCGTTATTGGAGAGCTGGTACCAAGGCTGTTTCCCATAGGTGAAGATCTCCCAGAGAACAACTCCTAGACTCCAGACATCGCTCTCTGTGGTGAACTTTCTGTACATGATGCTTTCAGGGGGCATCCAACGGATTGGCAGCATGGTGTGACCTCCGACCTTTGAACGCAACAAAAACACACACAAAGAGTATAAAGTCAGTATAGTGCACAGCTAATATAAGAAAGAATGAATATTTAGAGAGCTCACTCAGCGTCATCAAATCTTGTGACAGACACGGACGCTTTCGAGTCACTTCTGTTCTTTTCTGCTCCATTCTGCTCTGCAACATCATGCATTTCGAATGCATGGTCACGCAGCTTTTCACATGCCTCACAAGGCTTCACTCAGGAATTTCAATACATTTTAAAGTAGAGCTGCAAACATTTCACTCCTCACAAACTGCTGCCTGAGGCATTTAAGCGAGCGAGGCTTGATGGCACAGTCGCTTGCATCATCATCTCCACGACTGTAGCACACCTCACTTCTCATCAGTGTATAATTTTATTTCACTGAAGCCTGGTGGAGAAATATATTATATTCCCTCAATGGAAGAGGGCGTATGTATGTGCCACTCAGCTCACGAGGAACGCACTGATTAATTGGCTTCTGATCACAATTAGAGGATAAATGAAAACCAAATTGTTACTGGATCAGTTAAACATGTGTGCTATAAAATGTATGAGCAAGTTTATGTGAGTCAGCAAAATGCTTATAAAAAACATTATAAATAAATATCTGATATAATCTATTGCATGGATTATGCGCTTGTCCTTCATGTATGTGAAATTTAATTCATTATAATACGATTTAACTGGACTTAAGACACAGCGTTAAACAGCAGAGTCATTTCTCAGACAGCAGAAATCAACAGGCACTCTGCGCAGAGACATTCGGTCATTTCATTAAACTCTAATCTGAAGTGAGCCTTCGGAGCCTGTTTGATTGTTGTATTCATTTGCTGCTTCTGCTGTTCATAAACAGTGACAGTTCATTGCTATCTCTCTGCGACTGTGGGCTTGAACCAGGTTAATCAACGGGGGCTGAAGTTGGAGCGTGAAACTTTTCATTAAGGTGACAAAAGGTGAGCTAGCCCCCTCGGTCAGGAAGCACATACAAACATATAACTACAGGATTATGTTTTGAGAAAAGCTCTGTTCGGCTCTGTTAAACATGTTAGGTATGTTTGAATGTTGAACTGAAAGTGAATGAAACCCTGTTCGCTGACTTGGTTTCACTGCACCTCCCCTTCCTCTGAACATGAATCTCCAGACCGATCTGCGCCCCATTGCTCTGCACAGATAGCACAATCCATTTTCTCAGTTTTATGCCTGTTATTAATGGCTTGGTACCCACACTTGGCCTGTTTCTTTGTTAGTCACTGGGTTATTTAATGGAGTAATAAAATGTGCACGGTCACACAGATAGCCATCAGGTTCAGCGGTACGCCTGGGGAAACATATCTGCCTCCATCTCTGCAGCTCTTACTCTTCATAACCAGGCCTTCACTTTTCTCCCTGTAATGACTCGTCTCTTCGCCGGTTTGTCTGTCTCTTATTTGCATTTCTCTCTCAGTCTCTGTCAAATTCAAACATGCTTACCGGCACGGCCATAATGGAGTACAATATTGCCAAAGGCGCAAGCATCACAAAGAATGATAATACAGAATAAAGACAACAAATGGTTTATGCATTACATTATATATAAAAACACCCAACACATTTATAGTATGAGACATTTTCTTCTTCCTTCATCAGAGTTATATGCTTTGTTCAAAAAGGCTAATTTACTGTCAAACACATTTTCTGTGTCTGAGATCTGTCCCTACTCCCTATTTTATAGATACTCTTTTTATGCTGAATCATATAAACCTTTTACATAACATTTCCAAAAACAAACAACAAAAAAAATCAAAAAACAAATACACCTCAAATTAATTACAACCGCTAAGCCAACATCATTAGACAAAGTAGTAGCATCCCTTCACTTTATCCATATACACATATAGACATAAAACAAAGTAATAGCAGCATTAACAAAGGATTGGCGACTAGGTTTAATATATTAAATCTGTTTTGTCACAGCTAATGATGGTAGGGCAACATTGTGTTGACAAAGTTAAATGCTTTTTGTTGGGTTTTCACATTACTGAAGTCTTAATCAGCGTAGAAATAAAGTATCTTAAGTCTTAAAGGTGAAACCTAATAAATCATGAGTTTGAAACTGAGAGAAACACAAACTTACATTTACAAATAGCTGGTGTGAGACAATCCAGTAAACTGAGATATTCATTCGTCATCGTAACTCTGCCTCATCACAATTTTAGCAGCTATGACATATGTTGCATTGCATTGTGGGATTGTTAGCAGAATGCCACACACGATCCTCTTTTTTTATTATAATAAAAAAAAATGAATTCAAACAATATGAAACATCGAATACAGAGCCCTATAAGGTGAATGGATGATGATCGTAAATAAAGGAATAGTAAGTTAATAGGTGATTAGTATTAGTAGTGAAAGTGATTTCGGACACAGCCACTGTTCATTCTTATTCTTCTTATAAACATGGTTCTCTGACTGTATTTATTCGCTGATGAGTCTGAACCTGCTCATTACATTAGTCTTTTTGTTTTATTCATCATGGCTGATCATTTCCCCTGATGGTCTGAAATATTAATAATGGGCTCTTGAACTGCTGGGCTACTTTTTTTTTGTGTTTGTTAACCGCCTGTGTGAGTGCTGTGCTGTGAGAGAGAGAGAGAGAGAGAGAGAGAGAGAGAGAGAGGAGAAAAGAGACGGGCAGTCTTTTCAAAAAGCCTCTAACAAGCCTGAATTGAAAGAGGAAACAGAGGAAAGGAAACAAATGAAGGAGCAGGGATGGATTAAATCTTCTTGTCACTGGGCAGGAGGGGGATCGAATATTCAGAAAGTCACATTTACAGTAGGAGACTTTCAAAGATTCTCGCTCAAGTACAGACGGTGCATCTCTCTCTGTCATCAGCTCTTTCTCTGTTTTCTCTTTGCTGTCAGTGGCTTCTCCGTCAGTCTTTGTCTCCTCTCTCTCTCTTTCTCCCTCATCTGTCTCACTCGTTCTCACCTTCCCTCACCGCCTGTCTGTCTCCCTCCCCTGTCTTATAAATATGCATCTCAGCTGAACCGCTGCCTGTGAGTGTTCCAGGAAAGCTTTGCAAAAAGGGGGGGAAATAAAGCAGAGGAGGGCTGTGGGATCTCTGTAGTGACCTCCTGGAGGCTGCATTATACATGGAAAGTGGACCAGGAGAAAAATAAAGCATTATGGGAGGTGGTGTGGGAGGGGCTTATGTGACTAACCCCGCCCACCTTTTGTTGCACAGGAACCCTACCTTAATTGCCCTCTGTGTTGCTGTGGAAACAAAAACTCTTTCCAAGAATGCCGGTGTGTATCTGTGTGTGTGTGTGTGTGTGTGTGTGTGTGTGTGTGTGTGTGTGTGTGTGTGTGTGTGTGTGTCGGTTCTGTCTTTGCCCTGGAGAATAGAGCTTGTTCTTCCGGCTGCCTCACAGTAAAATGGTTGACATATAGGTTTACGCAACGTGCTGTTGTTTATCTTACTGATGGGTAAAGTATTATAAATGTACTTAACTGCCGTGGTGGGAAAGTACTAATGCCTTACTTGAATAAATTACAACTCTAATGTAGTTGTACTTTACTTGAGTATTAACATTTTATGCTTGTTTATACTTCTACTCCACTCCACTCCATTGAGATATACTATACTTTTTACTTCAGATTAATTATTCAGATTCAGATTAATGACACAAAACCTAATCATCAAATAAATCATGATGTATTATTATGGATATGAATAGACTTTGTTATATATAAGCAAAAGCCAAACCTTTACAATATTCAGAAGTATGATTTTACAATATGGACAAGATCAATATTGTGACTTTTTTTTTTTAAAAATTACAGTATTGTGTCATTATAGATATAGCAAGTGATTTATAGATACATCAAGTGATTGTGATTTGCGATTACTGTGCTGATTACTCTGTTATTTTTTGTGTGTGTGTCTATGAGAGATTAATGTAGCCTTTGTTTAAATCGGTACAGTATAAACATGAAATATACCGGGTAGCACTAATATATATTGAGAAAATAATATATTTGAAAAAACCCCCGAAAAAACCTTGAAATGATTGAAGTAATGTCAACAATGCCAAATATAGTTTTTGTGTGTTTCTTATTGTAAAATAATACAGGTTTACAAGCAATAAGATTTTGGCTTTATATGTGCTATATAGGTGCATATGCATTTAAGGGTTAACTGATACATCGTTACATCGTTTTTGAAGATTTGTGAGCAAAAATATTCACGCCCACTGTAGTATGGTATTATCTGTTCATAGTCTTTTTTTGGTAGCTGCTTTTGATTCTTCATTCTTGACATTATTATCATGGCCTGAGGCTTATTTGTTGCTGATAAAACTTTCTGGGCTTTTTTCTTAGTTTTCATTGGGCAAACTGTTACATATTTCACATATTTCACTTTTGCCCTTGTAGTCTCTATCACAAAAGTGATTCCTATACTACACGTCCTATGGCAACCTTCATCCAGTAAAACCTTCAAAGGTCACCTGCGAGTTGGCTGGAAAAGCTATGCATCTATATGCATGAGGGCAGAAGAGGCACATGTGAAATTCATGTTTGAGCTATATTTAAATTAGTAGATCAAATGTACAAAAACAGAATGAATTCATGTGCTTTGATTTTGTGGTAAGTGGTAAGTTTACATGTGTCTTTTTGATTAATAATAACAACACTAGAAAAGGGACAAGATTATATAAAGATAAAAATCTTATAGAATTATAAGTAAAATTTAATTTTAGTTTGATGAATGATTTTTGTTTGCAAAGAGAAATCATTCTGGACAGTATCGTCTTTGTGTTGATGTGTATCTCGCTGTTTTGTCTGTCCACATACACAGATAACTGCCTCTCCAGGTACTCCATTAAGATGCTGATTGTCTGTGTTGGTTGAGACCCTGAGATGGCTGTAAAAAAAAAAAAAAACACAGCAGCCAAATTACTCTGCAGAGATTGTTTAGCTGAGCTTTGTTGCCAGTTGTTTTTCTACAGTCTGTGTCAGCTGCGTAAAACAGCCAACTTCAATCTCCAAGCAGACATTTAATTCACTTCCATCCTACACGTTTGGATGCAAAATCAGTTTAAGGAGAAGAGGAATAAATATGCTTTATATGTGCATTCGCTCCCTTCAAACCCCGTGAAGTCAAGCCCCACCCACCCACACACACATATACACACAACAAACACAAACACACACTAAAAACAGACTCCATAGCAAGACTCAAGGTATGAATCGAGGCATCCTTTCTATCTTCTGAAGTGTCAGGTTCATTGTGTAACAGTGGGTCCAATGACGTCACCAGAGCCTCTTCAGTCCTACGCCTCTGCTTCCCTACATACACACACACACACACACACACACACACACACACATAAGCAGTGGGGGTGCTCCAATTCCTCTATGACTCATCTTTGCTCCTGTCTGACGCAAGAGCATGACTGGGTCCCTACACCCCCCACCATCCACCCCACACACACACACACACGCACACACACCTCCCTGTCTCTCCTGGATGCTGAAACATGGCTTGATCACTGTATTTTGCCTCCCACCACGCTGTACCTCTCTCCTGCCTTGCTGTCTGTCTCCCTCTCTGTCCTTTTCTGTCATTTCTCTCTGTTTTTCTGTCTCAGTCTCTGATATCCCGCTCCGTGCTTGTCTAAAGCTGCAGTGTGTGTTTGTTTGTTATCGACTACCCTGCACACTGTACACAGCCCGTCTTGCCTGCAGACCTCTCCTCTCCCACCTCAGCATGTGTACGTCCCTTTATTGCTCTATTACTGCCTTTTCCTCCTTTTGTATATATATATTTTTGCGTCTTGTTTTCGCTCTCCCTGGCCTCCCACCTCCTTTCCCCCTCCATCTCTCTCTCTCTTCCAGCTCCTTCTCTCCTTTCATCTCTTTGCCACCCTCCTGCCTCCGTCTCCCACACTTCCATCTCTCTCCTTCTCCCCCTCTCTTTCTCTTGCACCGCCTCAGCATACTAAATAGAAGTTCTCTGATTACTTTTCTTCCTGAGAAACGTTGGATACAACGCCGAGGCTTGCCGCCGCTGCCTTCGCCCGTTGCCATGACTACAGCCTCGGCGCTTAGCTTTATTGAGGAGGGGTGAAAGGAAGGAGGAGGTGGAGGGAGGAGGTGGGGGGGGGGGGTTGCTGTGTGTCGTCATACAGAGGTAGTACAAAAGAAAGCTACAGAGGAGAGACCTTAATCTCTTCTACATCTTTAATTTGATGCCATACACGACTCGTTTTTTCAAATTTAATCTCGACTGTGTTCAGAAAAAGACCAATGAAAAGTCGATTTTCCATGTGCTCAGAGGAGAGATGGATTGTGGCCATGTGGAGCTTGTATTTTTGACCTTTTTGACATTGTGGCTTGTGGGGTCATCACACATTTTCTGTATTTGGGGAAACTAAGCCAAACAATGAACAGTATCATAATATATAATAGTTTGTATCTGTAAAGTTTCTTTCTAGTCATTAGAAACAGGAAAATATTGGCATGCTTGAAATATGAGTGTGTGTATCAATTCTAAAAAATACAATTCTGATTCTAAAAAAGTTGGGAAAAGCATGTATAAAACAGAATGTGATCATTTGCTAATCTGTTTTGACTCAATTGAAATCACGACAAAGACAATGTATTTAAAGTTTTACCTCAACAACATCAATGATTTTTGTACATATCTGCTTATTCTGAATTTCTTGTCAGCAACACATTTCAAACAAGTCGGAACAGGAGCAAGAACTACAATATACATCCATCAAAAGGCCCACAGATCATCGTTATCTTTCTAAATGTTATTCTTAAGATTTCATCAAAAGAGAGATTTTTCTTGTCTTGCTCCTTCCTTCTTTCCCTCTGTCTGCCTCCTCTGAGTTCTCTGTCACTGTCATTCATGTCAGTTTGTCACAGTGGACGAGAGAAAGGGCAGGAAAAATGGACAGTCACTATCAATCAGTACGATTTATTAGATTTCGGCCTTTTGGAAAGGTGACAGATTGCTGTACGGAAAGAAACACACACACACACACACACACACACACACACACACACACACACAGTCTCAGCTGTCTTTTGTACCCCTGAGTTATCTTGACACTCAGATCTGCTAAATGTCTCTGCAACAAAAACTCATAAACACACACACCCAAAAATGTGCATCCACATATGTTTCGTTTATAAATTCCTCTCCTTTTCCTTTTTGCAGAGCAGCTCTGTGCTGAGAAGGGTGTGTATTACATCCCACTGACCTGCACTTGAATAGCTTGAATAGGTCTGTACATACATGTGTGGTGTGACACTGTGGTCTGCATTATATACAGTCTATACAGAAAATATCAGGCTCTAAATATCTGAATAAAAAACAGTCTTATAAAGCAGTGGTTTGGAGTTTGATTGACACAAAAATATGTAAATGTTGTGCGATTTGAAAATGTAATCTCACCGGCAGAAACCTGTGGGATCGCATTTGAGAATCCTTTGATGTTTCTCCAAAGAGACACAATAGATTTTGGATGCTTATTTCACAGTCACAAATGAAGCCTTTTCAGACAACAGACTCTCAACCTGTGTCTTGAAACTGCCTCCAGATTTATAAATTCAATATTTTATATGTCTTTTCAAAAACTCCAGTAAAGAAACTAGGATGATCACAGGCGGATTGTGAGAGAAACTGAATCCTTTCTGTGATGTGCTACGATAAACAGATTAAACCCAGTCTTATAATGTAGATATTGTTCAATATATGTCACTTTATATACAAAATATTCAAAATTACCCTGTCATCCAAAAAATATTACATATCATTAATGTGTTTTTTAGGAGGTTTTGGATTTATTCGTGAGATTTTAATAAACAGTGTGTTAAAATGTATTGGTTGTTATGCACCTATCAGGTTGCAGGTCTCTGGTGGGAAGCACCTGCTTAATAGAATAGTAAGTAGAAAACCCTCACAACCACTGGTGTATATTGGCCCTCGGTGGCAGAAAATGCTGCAGTAATTATCCAAACACTCAGCCCTTATTTTACACATGGTATGAACTAACAAAGCATGCTACTTATCCTACCTCACCTTGAGTTCATTTAATTACATACATATCACTGTGAGCGCTATACAGCTGCACGTATGTTTAATTTCACTACGCTGGGTTGAGTTGACCTACCACAGCAAGCTTCTGACTGTAACTCTGCCGGAGTCCGTCAGTCATGCCCATGCAGGGGAGGAGCAGAGGGACCCATGCAGCAGGGAGGAGGGAGGCTAAAAGAAGGGCCAGAAAAGATATCGACACATACACCTACCCTGTAGTAGTCAGTGCTGTAGACGTCTCTGGACATGCCAAAATCCCCGATCTTTACCAGCAGGTTCTCACCCACCAGGCAGTTCCTGTTGGACAACAAACACAGACTAAGTACAGAACAATAACACAAGGACATTGTGGCGAGTTTCAGTAATGATGTTTCACATAGCTTGAGGTACACTGTAACATGTTAAGACTGTACCATTTATATTAATATACCTACACTGTTAACAAGCCGCTGAAATTTTGCTTTTTTATTATTTCATGTTGCAGCATGTGTCTGTCATTCTGGAAATATGAAATATTTTTTTCTATATATAAGCATAAAGAGACAGAAAAGAGAAGCACATTTTCAAAATTGATCACTATGGTTTTATATATATATATATATGTTTAAATAGTTATGGTATACTTGTGTTTTTGGCATCTTGTTTTTTTTACATTTTGTTTCCTCAACATGAGAATCAATCACAGATTTCTTCTGTTTTAGACAATATCTGTTCATGTTTTCTGTATTGGCTTCTCTAACGGCTGCATCTTGAAAGCTGGCTACTATGATGAGACTGTATCAGTTTGTGCATTATAAATCAGATCCAGTGGCTACATTTGTCATGTCTATGGTCTAACCACATACTGAAAAGGAAACATGATTAACCTGTTAACCACCATTAACAGGTGTTTCTATTTCATTATGCTTCCATAAATTGTTTTCTCATTTTGTCATAATCTGTGTTCCAAAAAAATGTAGACAGATTTATACTAACAAACGCAGTATAGAATGCATTCAGTGACAAACCTGGTGGCCAGGTCGCGGTGCACAAAGTGCTGTGATGCCAGGTAGACCATGCCAGATGCTATCTGCTGGGCAATGTGCAGCATCTGAGACTGGGTCAGTTCCACAGGTCTGGTGGTTTGGCCCTCTGCCATCAGAACTGCATCTGGACCGTGAGCCCTGTGAGAGGACAGGTGGAAATTTGTCATGTGAGCCTGCTTATTGTTTGTTGAAGTGCCAGCTATCAGCCTTGTATCAACCATGTAAGATACGACATCTGGCCTCCAAGAGAGAGTATTTAAAAGATAAAGAGGGATTATTTTAAATAACAGAGGAATCATCTACTCTACTAACTGCTTTGTCTATTGATTCCTCTGCTTTCATTTTCGAGAAATTCTTCAACATAGCAGCTGCCACTTTGATGACGTGCCTGAGGAACTTGTTGAGGTCTCCATGTTTCATGTACTCAAACACCATGATGAGGGGGTCGCTCTCCACGCAGACTCCATAGAAAGTGACAATGTGTTCGTGCTGAAGGTTGGTCAGCAGCTCGGCCTCGCGGTGGAAATCCTTCCTGGCATTTTCACTGGCCTCTTTAAGCGTCTGCACACACAGAAACATACACAGGAGTGACATTTTAACAAACCGACGAATGAAAAACTCACACATTATGCCACGCACACTATTGCCAATTAGTCATTTTCACAGTGCACGCAGTCGGCTCCAATTTATTTGGCTGATGTCCAGTAAGAGAAAAAAAATTAAGTGTCTTGCCTTGTAAAAGTGAGTTACAGCAACTTGCACACTGTGAAATTACTGGCACAGAGCATGGGCTGATACAAAGGCAGAGCAGGAATAAAAATGGAGACATTTTATATTAATGCGAGCCATTACAAAGTACAACACTGTTTACATTCATTATGTTGCCTGGTTCCTTCTGAAACTAATCTTTGTCTCCTTTCCATGAATCAGGAAATTTGTCAGGGAGGTTGCGTAACACAAGCATCTGTGACAAGACAAAAAAGAGCGTGTGTGGAAGACAGAGAGAGAGACTGTTGCAGGAAATGAAAGTGATACAGGGTCTCTCTTCATTTCACATCAAACAAAGAAATATATAGAAAATTCCTCTTGTCCTACATGAATAATTGATTGTCTTCCTACAGTAAGTGACATGGATATACGTTCGCGTTCCAACTTGTGTGTGTGTGTTTGTTCGTCCCTCTGTGTACTAACAGATAGAAGCTCCTGTTACAGATATAGGTTTAAAGGACAAGGAGAAGTCACGAAGAGAACTCAGGAAGAAGGAAATGACCCGCGACCTTTCAGCTGGAACGCTGAGATACCAGAAAACGAGACGGACTGTGACTCCACCAATTCAGCCAATCATATATCATGAAACAAAGGCTTGGTCATGTACATTACTGTTAGGCTGTTATGTGATATTGCATGATGATTATATGGTGGATTATTACAGTATGGATGCTGTATAAAAGCCTATGCTCCAGTCTCAGTTGGAAACGTGATATCGGACATGTGTGGGAAATCTGGGCTGATTTTCCTCTGATGGGCTCCCACATGTTGAGAGTGAGAGCCTGTCTTAGTAAGAGCTTTCACTTTCAGCTTGTGTGGCTACATTTGCGGTTTGGTTTCTTTAAAAAGAGAGGATGTGTGTGATAATGATTATAAAATCATTGATACCACCTTTACGAAGGGTTGAGAAATTGCAATGAATGGCCTCATTAATGGTTTTAAGTTAAAAGCCAGTAAGTAACCTCTGAATTGCCAGGTTGTGAAAAAAATCCTTTGACTGGTGTAGTAACAAATTTTAGTTTTGAACACTGGTAATCCATTAATGAATACATGTGGCTTTCTCACTTTCTAAGCCAGTAAATCTGCAATTTCCTGTGTTAGAATTGATTGGTGTTCTTGATAAACTAAAAAGCGTGTCATACTGGAGGATAGGAGGATAAACACCAGTCACAACCTGGCAACCCAGACTTCTTATAACATTATAACTTACCTGTAAAGCTTTAGTGAATGATTTATTAACTACTAATGGAGCCATTTACAATGTATAAACCTTTAGAAAGGGTGACTTAATAAAAGTGGCACTAAAACTAAACGTAAAGCCCGAATACTTTTTTCATTATCCACATTTGACTGATGATGAGGTCTGCTGTACATATTACTGTATGTAACTTACACTGTGAGATTCTGGTAAAAGGCAATCTGGGATACAAAATCTGATTAGAAAGAAAAACAAACTTTCTTTCCCGGCAAACACATGTAGTGCACCACTGGGCTCAATCAGCTAACTGAACTGTGCAATGTATCAGACAACCTCTGTAACAAATATTCATCACTGCGCTGAGCAAACCGTATTAATGTTGAATTCAGGGAAGTAATAGAGCAGAGGTTTTCCTGTGAGCCAAAAACATCTCCGTGTGACGCTCCGAGTGTCTGAACTCCATGCTGCATTAATTCCCAGGCTAAAAGCCATAATATTGCTCTGTTAGTCATCCAGTCTGTGCACACATTCGGGTCCCTGGACAAATAAAAAGCAATCAACAACCTCCAGCTCGGGAATGTAGTGACTCACGTTTACATGTGCTAAGGCAACATTATTGGAAGTGCGAGGTGTTCGTGATTGATGGCATGCGGGAGTGTGCTGTGAGTGTGTATGTATAGACCCATGTATATTTCTACGTGTATGCGTAAGTGTTAAAGTGAGCCCATGATCGATGGCACCTCAGTGTATACAGTAATATACAATAACAGTAAAAGTTGCTCCTGTATTATGGCTGACTGGCTGATTGATAGCCGACTCTAAAACCAGGACCATTAAGCTCTATTAGCGAGTGTAGGTTATTGTAATGTTCTGTACAGGGGGAACGTGTTCCTGTAATGTAACATGCATGTCAATGTGTAGCATAGGTTCAATATGTACATGAGGAGCAATGCACTCATCATTTACAGGAAACATACAACTCAAACTACGCTCTTTCTATAATGTTGAACAGCTCGACGTGTGTGAGTGTTGTTTATGCTCTGCAGTGGAGAAACGGGCTGTAATGATGATTAAACAGAACTGACAAATCTTCATGTACAGTCTTAATCTATTTTCATCAAAATGATGCATGCTTTTTAAGTAAAGTTCCAGAAAGTCAGCAAAAAGAAAATATAAATCATCGTGCAACAAGATTTCATAATTGAAATGCCAGTATCAGTTAAACAGTATATCATGACATTTTAGTTTCCTGTCTGCTATGATGAAGCCTTTACTGCATTTATATTGCTTTAATTTATTCATTTGTGTCTTCAGTTCACAAAAATCTGCACAACCAAATCACAGTTTTGGACAGTATCATCACATCACATTAGGACATTTTGTAAACGACATTTTGTAGAAACACATATTTTCACTATATTAACTGCCATTTTGATACCACACCTGTTTGACAAGGGGAACTTCTCTGCATAAGTTAACAATACAACAGTGTAAGTGTAAATCTGTCTCTGAGAATTCTGCTTCCTTGCCAGTCGAATGGAGATGAAAGACATTTTGCTTGGAGCATTTAAAAAAAAAAAAAATTAAAAAAATTCAACAGCAACATCTCCTTCCCGAATTAGTGTCTCAGTTATTCTAGATTACCCAGAGACCAGAGGTTCGATTCCAGTTACCACCCAATTTTGAACCATTCATGGCATTTCAGCCAAAAATAAATCAGTTAACAAAATGTTGGTTAACAGCAGGAACTAAAAAATATCATGTTTTCCTTGAGGTGTGAACTATGATTAACCAAACAGAGGTGAAGGCAACGTCATCACTTATTTTAAAAATCAGCTTTTCCGCCAACTTTCTTTGTCATTGCAGCAACAGGGAAGAAAGAAAAGACAAATGGAGAGGAAGAGCGAGTCGCGCCAGTTGAAGAAAAGACGAGGACGAGAGGAGCAGGAAGAGAGCTCTATAAGCAGGTGGTACATTAGCTAATTGAAATAAAAACCGATGAACAGTGAGAGTCAAATCGATGAGGTGACTCTAATGATTAAATGATTTATCTACGTCAAAGTCTACGTGCGACCACACCTATGTCAGTTTGAGAAACACGGCTCGTTTTTTTAGCGTTGAGAGCAGATTATGTGTTTTACCAGATTTGACATGCAGGCAGCAACACACAGCATCTTGTTCTACAACCCAGAACTCAGCTTCCTGGGATTTTCAGGTGCATATTTTTCCAGAGTGCTCAGACTGAGCTGATGCTAAGCTGGCAGCAAACATCAGCCAGCCAGCCAGCGGTTTAGAGCTAAGCCGGAAGGAAACGCGAGGTGTAGGAAGAGAAAAAAGAAGGTGGAGGATTTGAGGAGAAGATGAGAAGAAGAGAAAAGTACCGCAGGTGAGAGTTAGAGGTGTGGAAGACAGAGGAATCTGAGGAGGGAGGAGGACAGGGGAGGGGGTCTCTCACAGGTCATGTATTGTTAATGAGAAGTTCTTCACCAATCAGATCCTGTTTCACCGCAGACCAGGAGAGAAAGCACCCTTGATGGAGAGACGGATGAGCAGATAGATGCGATGGGAGGAAACTGTTCAATATGACCCCGGAAGTCAGCGGTTTGAGTGTAATTCCACCTTAAAGGGAAACTCTTTCTAACAATAGCAGAGGAAGCGGAGGCGAGGAGGCAGCGAACATGGAGTCAAAATACTGTCCAGACGCCATACGATGGATTTAATTTAGATGTCATGGATCCGTTTCAGGAACAGGGCTATCGGCTGTAAACTGTTCAATGTTCCAAATGTAGCTCAGGTGTCAGATCTCGAGCAAAATATAGAAGAGAAAGCAATAACTTCACCTTCAGTAATGACATTATGGGCTTTATTTCGGTGCCGACAATCGGTCTGAAGGAGCAGGGATTTTCAAAACATCTCATTTCGAAACTAGACTCCTCATAAACTGAAATACCTTCTTTGAAATGCAGACTGGTGCGTGGTGTTTTTTTTTCCAAAGACAATCTGTCCTTTTATGTCTGGTCTTTGGTTTATGATATCAAGAAAAAGCAGTTTTGTTCAATTAAGGGGTTTTTGTCAATCCCTCAATCAGTTATACTTTAAATTTAATACCTAATAAGGAAAAATAAAGCAGACTATTAAAACTAATCTGGGGGTATATTTTCTTGCTGTTCTGTAGATAACATGTAATATATTTAATATTCAAAATCTTCTTAAGTAATCTTAGCAATACAATGGCTGTTTCCCATGAAATGTGTATAATAATTTGCTTTTCTGCAGCTGAATTCTGAATTTAATGTACATTATTATTTCAACGTCAAAGTTGCACAAAATCATTCCACTGCTTTTCAAATGTGTTTCAAAGGTGAAAATAAGACCATTCTTCAGATTACCTTCACAGCCACGAGTATCTTCTCCTGGTCGGGCGAGAGGTTGTAACACTCAGCCAGGAAGACTTTTCCGAAGGCTCCCTCCCCCAGCTCTCTCTTCAGGACAATGTTGTGTCTCTTAATGTGCTGGACGACTGAAAAGAGGAAGGACAGAGAAGAGGAGGAGAAATTCACTTTAATCATGGCCATCTCAGTTTGGAAACACTACATTATGTACATTTCGTCTGCGAGGCCACAAAAGGAGATGTTGGATGTTGTGACGAAGTTTTATTATTAAACTTTGATAATCATATTAATTAACCAGCAGTCACTTCAGTTCATGTTATTTGCCTGTCTGTCTAAAAATAACTACAACACAATATTAGTGATTTTGTAGAATTATCTTCTCTTCGAACAGAAACAAAGCTGCAGGCTGTAACAGCTCTATCAAAGACGGGATTTTATATCTTTCTGAAATGTTATCTTTACATACAGCCATTTCTTTGGGGCATGATTTCCTCTTTTTACCATCTAAATAAAGTCTCAGAGGGAGAATCGTTACAGTATTTAATATTACGTATTTTTCTGTTGCATAAATATTTCACATTATCGTTCATGCATCTTATGAATGCTATGGTAAAATTCACTGTTTGTCATAACTAATTTGATCCATTTTTTCCTGTAGTGTAAATCTCTCCCTGCCTTCTGCTCACCCACAGTTGGATCAGAGTCGACAAACCTGCTTACTGTTGCTAAGTAACTTGTGACTCCATGCCAGCTGATTTTTTTTATTTATTTTTTTTAAAGAAAATTTGGCATCTCACATCATGATGTTACAAGGTTTTATTCTACAGAATGAATCCAGCATGGTGCCTTTACTATAGCCTGGCTCAGCTCTGTCTTTTTGACTGTGTGCCATATGTGCAACTGTCTGCACGCAGGGAAACATGAATTATCCTACAACACGTGCACTTGGGTACGTCACACACACACACACACACACACACACACACACACACACACACACACACACACACACACACAGAGGACACCAAGGGCTGAGATTTATCTGTGATGTGATTAAGAGGCGCATTTGAAGAAAAGCTGTCCACTCAGAATATCACATTAAAGCCCAGCTAGACTCTCAGAAGCTTCATCGATCGACACTGTAAGCTAGTGAGGTCCACCATAACCCAATATGGTACAGACTGAGAGAGAGAGAGGGAGAAAGAGAGACAGAGAGAGAGAGGGAGAGAGAGAGATTAAGAGAGAGCAACTGAAAAAGAGAGAGAGACTGAAGGAGAGAGACAGACACAGAGGGAGAGAGAGACAGAGAGAGGGAGAGAGAGAGACATGGAGAGAGAGAGGGATTGACAGAGAGAGAGCGAAAGAGAGAGAGAGTGAGAGAGATAAGAAACACTACTGGTCTGCATTAGATATTCAGAAGCATCTAAATCTCAGTGTAAGATTGTGGTGGTGGAGAACACACACGCAATGCACATACGTATTATGTGTGTGTGTGTGTGTGTGTGTGTGTGTTTGCATTTGCATGTATGCCTCTGTTTGGCTCTGTCGGCCTTGAACATGCACAATATACAGTATGTTGGTCTTGTTTCCTAGAAATGATGTTGACTGTTAATCCTCAGTAGGTTTTTGGGATAAAAGAAGAGTTAATTTACAAAATCAGACAAACATGACTCTTAAAAGGACCAAACCAACAGCAGCTTGTTTGACTGGAGTTTTGTTTTAATGTTGTTGAACTAGTCTTGTGCTACAGTTCACTAAAACGTTTTCTCACTGTTCTTTTCTCTGTGGAAATAATGAACTCAATGTTTAAAGGTGACAGTTTGTCCAGGTATGACCGTGGCTAACAGTCAGGCTAACATATCTATCGTCTCTGCTCCTGACATGATGGTCTTGATGATGATTGTCTCCAGCTCAAAAACAACAGTGGCGGCTCACAGATCTCAGCACACCCACAACTCCCTGTGCAGCAAGAGCGGCACACAATAAACCCACATCCCCACAAGACAAATACCCACCATTTAACCAGCTAATAACCTCACCACACCATTTCCTACTGCGGTTGTGTAATAAGCGCTCACCCATGAAAACGCCTCGCACCACTTCTCCTTAATTAACATCCTCAAATAGCAAATAAATTGATATGTGCAGACCAATCCTTCCCCTATTTGCTTTTATTTGGTGTGTTGTTCTCACTCTTTCCTGCTGTTTTTTTTTAATGTCTCTTTATTGTTAGATTAATAATATGTCACTGTGACTAATTTGCATTCATATAGATTTTCCATAATTGCTGCAGATAGCAATCAAGAACTTTGAAAATTAAGTTATTTTATTTTTTATGGCCTGATATCGCTCATGAATTTTGCTTTCCAGCTGTCTGCCTTTGACAGTTTTACACTCCTTCTTCCACCCGGCTTTCATTATTAAATTGTATCTCGATGTGCGGCGCCACACATCACCCCTCTTCTCCTCTCTCAGTATTCTTAATTAAGATCTACAGAAATATTATTCCCCATTTACCAAACTTTGCACTCATATTCTCTGATGTTTTTCTTAATTAGCACCCGTTTTCCATGCTTATCGTATTCGCTCATTTTCCCTCCTTTACCATCGCTCCATCCAGTCTCATTATCTTACTCTCACTTTCCTTATTTAGCATCCCTCTGTTCCATCATTTATTCCTCCCTATTGCCGCTCGCCTCAGCTGCTAAACCTATCACTTTTTAATCAACATCCTCTAAACATTAACATCCAGGCACATGTTCTTCCCCATTCTGTTCCGCCATCAGTCTTTTTCCACCGCTTGTTTATGACAGTGCTTACAACGCTAACGTCAAGAGGAATAATATTTCCCATCAACCACCTCCTCGCCCATCTTTTTCCATCTGTCCCTCTCCTCCGCCGCCCCATCTCACATTCCCCCCCGCCGGGCCACCTTTTGCTCAAGTCTCCTTAATCAGCATCTTATAAACAACCAAAGAAATTAACGTCTCGGGACATAATTATTCCCTGTTTGCCATCTGCCTCTTCTTCCATTCCATCTTCTCTCATCTCCCCAAAATCTTTCCATGACCCTGGATGCTGACACGAAACAGCTTGGAAATTGTGTTTTCATAGTTTCAGCCAAGCAGTGCGACAGGTCAAAGTCACAATTATGTTTGACAAATGCTTTGAAAAACAGGACCTTCAAGCCTTTTCTCCATCAAATCATGCAATTAATGTCATGACTCTACAAGTCAGCCACCGCTATCAACTCTATCCCCTCCTATGTGAAGCTAATTGTGACCTACATTTTCACAAGCTTATATGTATGGATGTGTGTGTGTGTGTGTGTGTGTGTGTGTGTGTGTGTGTGTGTGTGTGTGTGTGTGTAAACAGGCGTTTTCAAATACTGCACACACATGTTGACTTATGCATAACATTTTCCAGTGCTATGTTAATCCTCATTCTCTAGACACAACAAAATACAAACTCCAAAGGATCCGCTGGGATGGAAATGGTGGAAAAATTGAGAGATACTCGACAATAAGCCAAGAGGAACGAGAAACATAACAAAGACGGAGAAAGAAATATCTCTCCTTCAGTTCAAGGCTGTAGAAAGACTACTACTGAGGACACTGAGGTCAAGCCCTCTGTGTTTTCCCTCAGAGTTTTAAACTTTCTATTTTAACCCATAAGAGCCCAGACACATTTCTCCTTGAAGGAAAATCATGGGGGATATACCACAGACCAAGTGGACCACATAGAACACATTTCTGATTTTTAAAAATAGCTATATTTTCAATAATATTTTTCTTTTAATTTTATTTATATGTATTGTTTTATACTAATTTGTTCAAGAAATATGGTGAGCCAGGTTAAATGTAATACAGCACATGTTATTAAAGCATTGGAACTGAAATGGGTTTAAAATGACCTTTGGTATAAAATAACAAACTTTTTGAAATTAGCTACTTCCTTCACTTTTGCTACCGGTCACGCCACCATTTTGGGGAAGCCACTTCCTTTGATGACCACCACACCAGGATGTCTAGTATATGTGACTTAGGGACTTAATGAGTTAAGCTGTATAAGGAAGAATCTGGGGCATTCAAAGTGTTTGTTACACTGGTGTCACCATGGGTTCTTATGGACTAAAACCTAGAGTGAGTTTGCATTCTGCCGGTGGTGAAAGACTGCCAAAGGTTAAAAGTACTAATACCACAGTGTCCTGTATTCAAAATATTAAGTCATCAGTTTATCAGTAAAATTCACTGATCAAAATATAAAAAGTAAAAGTGTGTATGGTCCCTGTTGCATTTTAATGCTTTAGCTTTTTAAGGTTGAGCTTATTTTAACTACATTTTATTTATTCTACAGCAATGCATCCTCATGGTTGTGGCTTCGCTGTTCTGTGAGAATCGCATATTTCAAGTGAACAAGCTAAAAAAAAAAAAAAAACAGCCCTGTTCTCAGCTTTGTTTGGTTTTCATTGGACAGGAAGGTTATGAAAAACTGTAATATGAAATGTAACTAAAGCCACATCCCCTTAAGTTTGTCTGACAAATGTGTATTTAAATGTATTTCTAAAATGCCATGTTATTCCTTTAAGTCCAACAAAATAATAAAATGTATATAATCTTATTGTAAGTATAGGGAAAACAGAGGCAATGCTCTGAGACGGTGAGACCCTAGTTTGAGTTCAGAGGAATTTCCTCAACAGAGCTGCTTCATTTAAATAAAACTTGGGCAGCCAACTCTTTAAATAAAACAAAATAAAGAAATCCAAATAATTAAAATAAAAATTAGAGACGTTTTGGAGGCTTTCTGGGTGAGGGTTGTTGATGGGTATTGGATGCACAGTACGACCTCAGGAAATCCTGATTACAGCCCTGCTTCAGTTGCTCGTCATGCACTCTCACAGCCTGTGTGTACGTTCTGTATATGAAGGATCAGGGAAACATAAACACGGTAGTTACCACCTATGCATGTCCAGTGGTGTTTTACTGTAAGTTTTTCAAATCCATGTGGCCTGCTTTCCAGCACTGCTAACTCCTCTGATGTTATTACTGTTAATGGGGTGTTCATTTCGGAGGTAAACTGCACAACCGAAGCTTTATAACACAGCTAACATTTCCCATAATTACACACAGATCCATCATCTCTGCAGAGTAATTGCTGCTTTATTGTTGCCAAGAAAAGGCCTCTGCCATCTTTTAAGAAGAAGCGTGTGCCCGCCGCTGATTCCTGTATTCAATATTACGGGCCACAAGCTGGTTTAGGCCACTGTTTAAAGGGAGTTCGGCTCTTGGCATCCAACCTAGAGCCACTTTGCCAAACTGTCTCCATCAAAGGCTATTGTACGGATCTGAAAAGGCAGAGCGCCAAATAATCGGTCAGATACTTTCAGTATTTATGCTGCCTGTCTGTGAGTCAAAGGAGCATGCAGAGTAATAGTTGTAATGGCTGTAATATATTAAAAACACACACACGCAGGCATATACACATAGACGGCAGAACGTTATTGACTTGCATTGATCCTCGGTGCTTCCATTCTTGTCTTTTGGCCCTAAATCCCAGTCTATCTTTTAGTTATATCGCAAGACTGAAGAGGTCAAGCCCCAGGCCCCCATCATTATACATCCTCAACCTTGGCCTCAATAGAAAGAGCCTGATGGTCCACACACACACACACACACACACACACACACACACACACATACTGTTCCATAATTTACTGCAACGCAAGGCCAAAGCCTGGAGAAGCTTTTATTACTTGCCAATAATCATAATGTCATGTTGATGGACCAGGTCAATAACCCTGTGTGCTCTCTGTCTGTCTATTTGACTGCTGTTCTCTCTCTCTGTCCTCCTCATGTTTCCCTTCTATTTCTCTTTGTCTCTTTCTCCTTCCCACTTTCCTTCACCACTCTGCCCTTTTGTCTTTTGCTTTATTGAATATGTGCTGTATTACATGACTTGTTTTTTAGATAAAGCAGTGCCGGTCTCCCTCAGAGAGAAATCCTCCTACCTGTAGTGGCTCACAGACTCTTGAATGTTTTGCCACCGCTGGCACTGGTAATGTATGAGTCACACATGGGAGTCTCCAAATTTATGAATGGATTTGTGTCTCACATATGCTGGGACACACACACACACATACACACACACACACAGAATTGACAGCTTATCCCCAGCAGCTCCAAGGTCAGTGCCAAGAAAGCAGGAACGATGTTGCATTGGTCCTTGTCGCAAGCACAGTTAACTTGGGTCATGATGGATTGATATGGATTTTTAACATAGTTCATTTTGGCGCACATTAAAGATTTGTACTCACACGTGTCAGTTTTCAGGAGGCTGTTTGTGCTCCTGAAGTACTGAGGGTTTTCGATCACGGGGATCTTGGTCATGCCGATGATGACCGCGTCGGGCCCCATCTCTGAGGAGGACGGGGTGTTGCTGCCGTTGGAGACGTGGTGAAGAGGAGAGGCCGAGTCGTCGTCGTTGCTGATCACCGAAGATGGTCCTGAGAGAGTGGAGAGAGAAAGAGAGAGCCCAGTTGGTTAATCTCATTTTTACAATGATGGAGAAAGGTCTTGCATGTGGGATAGAAAAACATGCACACATCAGCCATGTTAAGAGTATAAAGACACAAGAGGATGACTTAAGTTGTTCATCTGTTAGTAGCAGAGACTGAGGAGATGAGATCATAAAGTGGGTGAAGCTATTACTGATCACAATAGACATCTAAAGGAGGGAGTCAGATACCTTTCATAACCAGTTCTTTGATTACTGAGCCCTCTGAAAGGTAAGAAATGAGTCTCAACAGTCAGATTAGTTGCTGCATATCCATCAGAAAGTTAATATTTTTTCTAAGTCTGCTTAAAGAGTGGAGCACCTTCCCTCATGTTTTCAGTGTGTGAGCTACAAAATGGACGGTCAAAATTTTATTCATGTGTTCTGAGTGACACTATTCACTCTCTAAGTTTTCAGTGACTTGTGAAATGGCGAAGGCTGTAAATGTGATCACAGAGCGAGATGCTTGTTATCTTTGTATGTCACACAGGCTTCACTCTCAAACGGGGCTCTGAGGAGTAAAGGGATCAGTATGGCTAGAGAAAAGTGTTGGATGGTTGAGCGCTGTCTGAAACACCCTCCCTCCTTTTCCCATGTCCAAACTGGAGCTGAACAGTCGCCTGTTTCATGCAGTGATTGGTCAGATATAAATAGACAGGAAGTGAACGTTTTTAATTCAGTATGTCCAAATGAGTGCAATAACACAAATAAGGGAAGATTGTCTGGAAATGAAACACATCTGAGCAATTATTTTCTTCAAATATGGTTTAGTTTATATCAAGCGTGTCCTGACCTTCAGGAGCTTTTGTGTGTGATCACAGAAATAGTGTTACAGTTCATAACTTGCTGTGTTCAGATCAACTTTAGCACTATTTCATTGACATAAGGCCATTTCAATAAGGGCGTTATTGAAATGCTATGCAATCTGTCAAAGCAACACATTGACTAATCAAATACTTGGCAGTGCACACTGCAGGTTCTTTGCTGTATTTCTACTGTTTAGCCTATGATTAGTGTGACAAAACATAAGATAGTTGTGAAATCCTTCTTCATGATAAACTGCTTGTGCAGCCTGTTTAGCACTCAGTCATCAAACTCATGGAGCCATTACTTCAACGAAACTTTCTGAATTGTGTTTCATTTCCCCCAACAACACAGTCCCTTAAATTTTCTGATGCTTTCAGTTCACACACCAGCTTTTTGTATTTCAGACAGATCCTCTATTTCAGACAGAGCTCTCCAGTGTTTGGTGGCCTACACCTCCTACATGATGCTGACATGACAAGTCAGCTGCCACACCCTCACTCCCCCCTCATACAAAATGGAGGAAGACTCTTTAGCCCTGTTACAATGACTGGGTTTAACAAGCAACAACAGTATAAGAAGACAGAATCAAAAACTGACAATAGCATTGGATAAAGTGAGAATATGTCACTGTGTGTAGGATATGTGTGGATAAGGAGCATGTAGGTAGCAGCTCCCATCGTGTTGATCATCTCATGTGCATGAGAACAAATTTGCAAATTTTTGTGTGTGGAAAATGAGCCTGTAAGAGTCCCATTAGAGGGCCCAGCCTGTAGCACGAGGTGCTTTGTCAACTGTGGTTGTTTTCATGTTTGACTGCTGGGTTATTTTTTAGGTCAGGCTCTGCAGCATTTAATGATGAAGTCAAGGAAAGAGAGAGATGAAAGTGTGTTTCTACAAAGCTGGAGGGTAACCGAGGGAATTAATGTATGCCTTCAAAAAGACAAATGCCAGTAATCTAGGAACCTGGTGGAGTAAAAACCAAGAAGTAGGAAAGCCAGATTCAGTGCTCTCAGTTCTTATGCTGCTATTATCTGCTGGAAAAAAAATCTCATGAGAGTAAGATTTTCTATATCAAAACTCAGAATTCTGTCACTCTCTCAGTCCAAGTTAGAAGACACTGTATATTAAAATTCATTTTTCATACAACACATATTTCTGGGAGCAAAAAAAGCAGCAACAGCACAGAGCGAGACGCTGCAAACAGAAGAGAGGTGGGACGGCATGAGTCAGACGCTGAGCCCAACCCTTTCGCAAAAAAAAAAAATTGTATTGGCAACAGAACCGAGGTGTTATTAGTTTCCAATTAAGACAGTGAAAACAGTCCACGGAGCTGATTCCATGTTCACAAGTTTGTCGGTTTCAGCACACCTTCGTAACACTGCTGCTCATCCTGCGTCTTTAGGTTGATTGCCGGCGCAAACAATATCAGCTTTTTAATCCTCAAACAGACTGTATTGCTAAATGGCAGCTACGTTTGCAAGTGTGTACAGACATAAATCGACGCTCTCTCTCTCTCATGTATGGATAAATACACACAGACATAAAGACACTAAACACAAATCTGCCTGGGTTTCCATCACCTTTAACCCCAAACTGTAACCTCACCCTTCGTAATGTACTTCATTACTGCTTTGAATCTTCCTCCTGTTCAATCCTCATGCTGTTTAAATATACATTGCAAAGTTGTATAG
The DNA here is from genome assembly GCA_037975185.1 of Centropyge bicolor. Taxonomy (NCBI): domain Eukaryota; kingdom Metazoa; phylum Chordata; class Actinopteri; family Pomacanthidae; genus Centropyge; species Centropyge bicolor. Next base: position 5,295,469 of record JBBMOC010000013.1, read on the forward strand.
TATCCCTCCACTGCAGTTCAGCCCACAGTGAACACATTGTCTGTGGAAAAACAATACAGACGTTTTGTAGTGAAATGACTGGAACTGTGTGAGATACTGATCTGATTTGTCTGACTCAGAACGCTGTAGCTTCTTATTAGCATTCTGACACAAAATGAGCATTTTGTTCCCCATCTCATACATCGAAATTGAAATCTCTTTGTGGCCAGTATGGACCGGAGGAACAATTACAGTGACCAATAATACTTCACAGGTCGGCATGTACTGTAAGTATTGTTTTAACATTGGTTTGCAACATTGAGAATTCTTTAAGTCTCAGTCTCACTGTATAGAAATTTAATTCTCTGCTTCTTGATATCATCGAAACTTTAAATCCCTGCAATGTCAAAGGCAGAATCATTCCTTCACACTGCTTCACTGCAGCTCCCGGCCACTTTCTGCTCACTGTTTTGGGTTGTTGAGCCCAACAGCTTTCATACAATACTGCAGGGAGACACTTGTAAGTCGAGAAGCTCACACAATGTTTTGCAGCTTTTTCGAATTATGAGACTGTCCTCGTAACGGCATCAGCTGTTTCACAGCAGCTATCTAAGGAGTCACATGACATTGTGATGGAGTGGCAAAGTCAGATTATAGGGAGGAGGCTGAAATGAACGGGTCAAGAAAATGTCAGATGAGCAAGTACCACCACGACAGCTCATAATCTCAACAACATTCATTACTGTAAACATGGTGACGAAGCTCCTCTAACTAATGCTAATCTTAACCCAAACCATGATCCTTCCTTAAACCTGACCAAGTTGTTTTTGGGCCTGGACCTAACCAAACTTCAACCAAAGAGCTGCCACATCATAAAACACATTTATTGCTCGACAGTGATTTCTTTCAGAAGACAATGACAAATGAGTTCGTCCTGCCGATGGGGACGTCACATCAGAAAACACTTCTATTTGTCATACTAGAGGGCACGGACAAACTATGCATCTTGTTGTTTAATTTGGAGGGGGCTTGTTGCGAATGAGACAACCATGAAAAACAGAAAACGCTTCTGAGTTTTGGCCCTGGGCGCAAACAAGCTCACAAGGTTACAAAGATGAGAACAACTTGGCAAAGTGCCGACATTTTCAGTCTCAATGGGCCAGAATATACCTCCTTTCAATGTTTCGTTCCCTTTGTTTATTTGTATTCAATTTAATTGTATCAACCACATACAGGTCTGTATTATTGTCATCATGATTGAAATTACTCTGATAAAGAGCTTCCAATGCTAACACACAAAATAACTTAATGATAACCAGCAATGCTTGTAAATGATGTTAATCTCTCAGGTACATGGAGAGGTTAGAAAATTACTACTTTTCAGTGCTTTGTTCTGCAAGTACTTCAATAAAAGCTTGTGAGTGATTGTCTAATTCATGCTTCTAACTCTGTAATATCATCTTATTCATGTATTCCTCTCTGATTTAGGGGTGTGATCTACTCGACTTGGACGAGAAACGTGTGTGTGCAAACGTGTGTGTCTGTACGAGACTCCCTTAAAGAGCATAATTAGACACTTCCATCTCATCGTGGTCTTTCATCAGCTCTTCGCCACGTGAAGAAAAATAACACCAGAGACAAGTTAAAACACAGATCTCCATATAGAAAGGGAAACATTATCCAGGATAACACACGCACACACAAACACTCACTCAAACGCACAGGGAGAGAACATGAAGCACAGTCCTCTTCAAGACACGAGGATAAGCCTGCAAACATTGTATTATGAGTTGAGATTGATTTCCCCTGAGCACAAAATACAGTAGATGTATTCCCTCTCATGTGGTCGGTTCTGCTGAATTATAACAATGGTTGACATCGTTCATTTCCTCTGTCCCTGGCCTCATATCAGGCTCTACTGCTGCTGACACGGCTTGATTGAGAGGGAGAAACCAAGAGAGTTTGTTTGTATGTGAGGATGAGTGTATGTGTGTGTTGGTGTGTGTGTGTGTGTGTGTGTGTGTGTGTGTTGGTGACTCATGTGAGAATTACAAAGGCCTTGAGAGAGAAAAAGGAATGGGAGCGAGAGCACAATAGTTTGTTTTTGTGTGTGTGTGCAGAGATGTGCACACTTATATGGGGTGCAAATCTGGATGTGTGTGTGTGTGTGTGTGTGTGTGTGTGTGTGTGTATGTGTGTCTTCCAGCAGCATCTCTCTCTGTGTCCAGGATCAGAGTAGTATGCTAATGTATCACTTTCAATAAATGGACCCTAAAGAGTGATGAAGGGGGAGAGGACGATGAATACCAAACAAGTTTTGGATTGAATTGAAAAATATTCCATAAACTGTTTCGCTTTGGACCAAAAGCTATTTGCAATTTTCTGATAAAACCACACAACTGTGCCTCTTTCATTGCACATTACAAACCATTTCTGCCTCACAAAAAAACATGTCAACCCCTCTCCAAAAAATCAACCTGTCATGCAGCTAACAACATTATTGTTAGTAGTAATAAAATGTGGATTTTTGGTTTGTGGTTTGTCAATTTGCATTTCTGAAATAAATAAATATTTGTTCGTGTTAATCTTTGTAAAAAGGCCATGTTTCTAGGTAATTTTCTCGATATTTAAATTCTAAGCCAAAAATGAAGATTTTGTCAAACCATGGAGGAAAATTTAATCCTTCAGTTTCTCTGAAAGCATACAAATCACTAGATGCAGAGATAATACTTTTTCTTGCCAAGATGCAAAAGAAGAGAACAAAAAAACCTTTTCCATGTTGAATGAATACACAGAATGGTGTTACAGTCAAGAACCACTGCCTGAGCTGTTTTAATAAGACTCAGAGAGAGAAGTACAGCTCTGAATAGAACTCAGAGTTACATTGAGTTAGTTAAATCATCCTATAAAAATCGTGACTGAAATTTTCATATATATGAATGGAAAAAAACATAAGTCAATTGCATTCGAAAACTCACAGGGTGCAGCAGGAAGTTGAAATAATTCATCTGATCAGACTAATCGAATAGTAAGAGTAGCACATTATTATTTTCTTCAGTGAAGGAAGCTTTTGTTTCCCCTCAAACTGAGATCTGTAGCAGCATTAATAAAAGGGACACAGCCATTGTGCATTGTCAGAGCTGACAGTCCTTCACATCAGGCTCTTCAGAGAGACCATGCTTTCCAAATTTCTCCCACTGGTTCCACTCTTCATTCCATACATTAAGCTGTTAGTTTTAGTTTCTTTGCATTGTTTACCACTCTGAGTTTATCTCAGCGAAACAAAGAGGAGAGACAGCATGACAACATGAGGAGTGCGGGTTATTGTCTGTCAGTGTGTGTGTGTTTGTGTTGGGAGGGGCTGAAGATCATTAACACAGAGAGGTCCAAGGGTCAGATCGTTATAAATACCGTTAAGCCGAGGGGCAACAAGGGCCTGCGTGCATGCATTTGTGTGTGTGTGTGTGTGTGTATGTGTATGTGTGCGTGAGAAACAGAGGTGGCAGTGGGTCCACAGGGAGTGACTTAGTAAAAGGGGGATGAAAAGATGGAGAGGTGGGAGGTGGGGGGAGACAGAGAGAAATGGACAGGAGAGGTGAAGGTATAAGTGGGGTCAGGTCACGACCTAACACTGTTAATAGACATGGAACCGATGTTTAAACTGGTGGAGCTCCTCGCAGTCTGGTGGAGAGAGGCTGGGTTAACAGTCAATAAAATACATAGGCTTGCTTTCAACATTCAGGTCATGACTGAGAGGCGGGTGACAGGAGGATGAGCACTAAAAACAACAATTATGTCATTGTTTTCAAGCCCGTTTGTCTTTTTAATAACAGGTAAAGGTGACTGTGTTGTGACTGGAGCGAATGAATAGAATGAATGTGATGAATTTAAAGTAGATTATCATAAATTGTTTATGGGGGAAAAAAGGTTGATGATGCTAACAGTGTATCCTTTTTAGATAAAAGCTACCCAAAATATCATATGGATTGTTTGATTAAAAAACTAACCATGTACATTTTGGGTAAATAGACTTACCTTATTTAATGTTATTGGGCTGATGGATTAAATCCTAGTCGTGAAATGTGTGTGTCATTTGGCGAGTGGGTTGTGACATTCACAAAAAGTGATCCACAGTATTACAGCCCATACAACATAAGTCTACTGAAAATAAATTTGGTTAGATAATGTTTTTTTTCTTGTGTATCATGTGATGTTGTAATTACATAGTTTGCTACTATGTCAAATTGGTTTCAAAGCCCAACACACATCCTGGGGACAATGTCAAAGGGATCACTTGTAGTAATGAACCTTCAGTTGTACATATATATATATATATATATATATATATATACTCATTAGGCCGTTATCTTATCTCTCAGGTTGCAATATTACATTTGGCTGCTTTACTGACATAACTATGCTGCATTATCTACCTCATATTCTCATTTGCTGCTGTTTTGTTATTTGATGTTGTCACTTTATCTTCACTATTCCACTTTAGGTTCCACTTGTACGTTTTTAAATAGTTATTCTTATAGTTTTTTTAATTTTGTATACTTTATACTTGCTTGTGCTGCTGCAACACCCGAATTTCCCCTATGGGGGATCAATAAAGAATTATCTTATCTTATCTTATCTTAATTATCTGCAAGACTTTAATGAAACAACCTCTAAAATTCACTTTACTCAGTTTTAACACACCTTTGTTGATGTTGCTGTTCCCACGTCTGTACTTGGTTGGTACGACATTATTATTATGACTACGAATGATGACCAAAGCTATGAAATTGTAATTTCCCTCTTCAACATCATATAAGCATGAAAATACCCATCACTGTTCCATCTGAACCGGCAGCTACTGCAGGTGTGAGTCCAGAGAGGGTTTGTGAACCACGACAAATGTCCTCGTGCCTGGTTGAACAGCCATTTCTGTCAAGGGAGGTTGGACAATATACCACACCCACTGACAGCACAGTTCAAGAATAATGACTGTTAAATTAATGACCTCTCATCCACATGGCTTATGTTGAGGGTGGGGAATTAAATGACAACCTGAAGAAATTGAGCCGATGTATTTCGTCAACAGACAACAATCAGACAAACTTGTCAGGATAGTAGTCAAATCGATTCAGGTGTTGAATTCTTGAGCGGCCTGTAAGATTTTCAACTCATTTCGACTTTGCGGAAAGGACGCACAAGAGCAGGATTCGGATGGGCTGGGAGTTAAATCAACTGTAATTACGCCAAAGTGCAGCTGACACTTTCTGCAGAAATCAGAGACATTACAGTCGTTTAAGGGAGAACAGGGGATGGTGGAGCTGCAGGAGCGACAGATACAACACCCCCGGTGATTGTGCGTCAGATACAATGTCACACAGCTATGAATTCGTCCAAGCAGGTTGTCCATTCTTTAGCTCTTTAAGTTGCCGCTTTGACACCGGTGCTGCTGCGGGAGCCCTAGGGTTTCGAGATCTGGAGCGGAGCAGGAGTTTTATGGCAGGAGGCTACGCTGGAGCCAAGTTAAAACAATGGCTGTGAGTGACTGTATTGATCTCTTTTAGGCTCTCTGGGTACACCTCAGACAAACTGAAGCCATTTACTGCTGCACATTGCCCTGGGCGATGGATGTAGAGAGGCTTTTATGGGATTTAAGGACATCAGGGCCTGTCAGTCAGTCTGTTAAAACAGCCTGGTTGTCTTAGGCCCGCAGAGGAACAGCGAGAGCAGTTGTTAGCAGATAATGGTGGATTTCATGATTTGAGAGCTTGTTATTGGAGGTGGTCAGTGATGTCAGGGTGTAAGAGTGGTTGAAAAATGGGGTTTGGATGCTCTAAAGAGGCGATGATGGACAATCTCGAAATCAGGCACAGGTTGGCAAAAACAACAGATTTAAAAGGCAAGTGTTCAGCTCTTGATTGGCACATTTGATGCAACCATCTTAGCTCTTGTTAGCGACTGAATATGAGCCGAAACCAATCTGTTTTTGAGATTTCACAGGCCGAAATGTACAAATTTTGGCTGCCATTTTCTTCATTTAACCCTCTAATTCTGCCTCCTTCAGATGTTGTATCCAAGCAGTCAACGATCAGTCACTCAGGCTTCAAGGCAAAGACAGGACTGCTGCCACTGTTGACCCCAAAGGTCTCTGGGACCCCTTAAGCCCATCACAATCCGTACAAACACACACTCACAGATGACTGGTAACATGAACCGTGTGGTCTGTAAACTGTGCTGTCGACCCGCCAAACACAGGAAGTAATCTATCGATCCAGGAGGAAGAGAGACGTAGGGGAGGAGAGGACAGACAGAGGAGGAGAGACGGACGAAAAGAAGGGAAGTTTATAGACTAAAGAAGAGCTTCAAGAGCAGAGGGATAAACGGAAACAAAACAAATGCAGCCAAAGGAGAAAAATGCAAATGAGGCTTTTGATTCTTAAAGCCTGAAAACATTTTTATCGCTAATCAGCTTCTTTATAATGGGGTCTTACGGCTTTGGTTATTTCACATGTGAGAGCTTTTTTCGTTTGCGTTTCATCTGAGCTCTTCTAAAGGGTTTGAAGTGAAACAAGGGTCAGCTGGAACAGGGTCATATTACATTAGTGTGTCCAGCACCAACCAGGCGACATTTGAATCAAAATGTGATTTTGTTTGTGATGGTTTCAGTCTCTTGGTTTATTTTTTTGTTTTAACTAGTTTATTTTCAGCGCATTGAGTTTTAACTTGGTCAGATTGTTTCTTTGTGTTTTGTTCAGGTACTGCTTCAGTGGCAGGGGGCGTGGTCTTCAGGTGTAGGGGCCCACAGCTGCATCACATCTGACCTAATGACCAGCAGCTTAAATACCCCCCTTGTTCTCTTGCAAGCTGCCAGATCGCCCTTGTCTTATAGTGCTTTTTGTTTTCAGTGTTCTTGCTCCCAGTGTTTTTCCTGCCTTTCCAGTGCTCCCAGTGTTTCAAGTTTTCCTTTGTCTCCCGCTTTCCCTACCTGGTCCATATCTCCCGCGGAGCACCTCCGCTCTACCTGCAAATCTAGTGTTAGTGACTCTTTTGTTTTCTTGTGCAACCTGGAGTTTCTTTGTTAATAAATCCCATTTACCCTTTCACCCTCGTGTGTGTTTCACTCCTGGGTCCTGGTAGTCTGGGTAGTCATCAAAACATTGCAAAAAAAAAAAAAAAAAAAAAAAGTCTCTGCATCAAAAAAACGACAGTCAATCACAACTTTCCAGAGTCCAAGGTGACATTTTAAAGTGTCTCGTTTTGTTGGACAAACGACCCATAACAAAAAGATATTCAGTTTTCAATGGCCTACGATAAAATCCTCTCATGTGAGAAACTGAAACCAGAGAATGTGGGTTTTTTTTCAACAATTTGTTTGCTTGAAAAATGACTGAATCATAGCCATTTTTAAATTAACCAGTTAACCATTTCAGCTCCACATTTTACTCTACAGTTGTTCAGTATTAAGTTTTACCTATGATTGTATAGATTATTTAGGTTTCATTTCAGGGAGAAAAGGCATCTTAGGGTAGCAAGTAGCTCTAAAATACGCGAGTCCAACATATGTCAAAACCCGCGCCATGAGAAGAAAGAAAGAAAAATAGATTAAGGTTACATTGCAAAGGAAACATGGATGCAGAATAGTCGGTATGATGATTGAAAAGAAGGAGACGGGCGAACAAAGAAGAAAGGACGGAGAATTCGTGGGATGGATACAGTCGATGGGTAGAATTTCCTCCACTCTGCACTACAGCATCTGTACGAATCTGCCTGTACAAGCCAAAAATCCTCCTCCTCTTCGGCCTAATGCAGAGGCCTATCACATTTCCCTTTTCTCTGTACCAACTACAGGTAAAAATAGACATTTCCTCCTCTCTCTCAGTCTCTCCGTCTGTCTCGCGTCATGTATCACCTTTCTCATCTTCATGTGTCTACCACCCCACTTTTTTCGTCATCCTCTTGTTTTTTTCCCACATCCTTCTCTCTCCCTCTCTCTCTCTCTCTGTCTCTCTCTCTCTCTTCCTTGTAGCCCCCTCAGTTTGATCTTTTTCTATTTTTAATATTCAACCCACATTCACCTTCTCATATGACACACTGGAAGACCAGTTCCTCCTACTTAGAGCACTCTGAGGTGGTCAGAGATTCAGAGATGTGAAAATGAAGAAGCGGGGAAGGGAAAGAAATTAGGGAGAGAGAGAGGACTGTGAAGTGTTAATGTTCTGTAATATCAGACCATCATAGCAGGAAAATCACCACCAAGCATCTGTTCAATAGGGAGATAAATACTTCTGATAGTAATTAAGTACCCAAATGAGAAGAAAAAGAGAGATCTCAGCTTCATCTCACGTTACCAAACTCGTCTTTGACCTGACGTTAATGAATCTTAAATTGATCAGTAATAAATAAATCCTATTTCTCAAAGTTGTTATTCCATCCCACCTGCTGTGGTAGAAAGTACATTTCCTTACAAGTACAAATTTGATAGACTTTACTTCCATTTTATACCACTTTATACTTCTGACTCTGCTATATTTATTTGACAGCTACATTTTCTTTGCACATTAAGATTTTACATACAAATTGTTACAAAATAAACCATCAAACATTATATAAAACAGTTCAAATTTGCTGCACTAATCCAATAATATAATATTTACAATGGTGGAAATAGTATACAGTACCAATACACACATGTAAACATACTCCATTATGAGTTAAAGTTCTGTATTCTACATTTGAAGTACTTGCTTCGAACTGTTCATAAAGTACCAAAAGTAAAAGGTTTTTTGGGTTTTTTTGCAACAAATGTCCCCTGTGGGAAATCTATTTCTTTATACCATTATATGATCCTAAGTGCTTGTGCATCAATGTGTATGCAGCATTTTACTGTTGTAATTTATCGATGTGGAGCTACTTTTAACTATTTTATATACAGTTACATAGTATGCACCAACTTTGGGGTTGGGCCTCATCCAAAGGGTCATGTAGCAGGAAAGTTCTGCTACACAGACTCGCAATTACTTTTGGAACTTTTCCTAAAACTTTGCTTTTTTTGGGAGAAATTAATGAATAAGTTCAACTCGTTGGCCTTTAAACAGTTATTTAAATTAAACCATGTGAGAAGTCAGTGGGGAAAATATCTGTTTGGTGAAACAACTCAACTGAAACGTGACACTGCTTTTTTTTTGTAAAAAGTTTGGGCCAAAAACGTTTGGAGCCGCTGGTTTAATCTTAAACAATGTAGTGTTTCTTTAAGGTCTATATGGTTTGTAGTGTGAATTCTTAACTATCTAGTGAAAGAGATATTTTGCATCTCATGTGTATGGTGGCAATAAACAGAAATACTCATGTAAAGTACATGTACTGTAAATCAAATCTGCACTTCAGTGCATTACTGTAGTAAAAGCACTTAGTTGCATCCGACCACTGTAACTTTCTGAAACCAACAATCTGATATTCCAGCCCACATCACACAGCGTTTAGTGAGCAGGGTTTTAACTTCTCTCTCTGGCTCTATTTCTGTCACTTTTCACGTGAACACATGAGAGCAACACCGTGAATGGCTCCCAGGAGTGAGTGGAAATGTGCAGCGTTATCCCCATATTTAAACATTTATCACACCTCACCCCTCTCTATGACGGCTGGCTTTTCACTCCTTCGCTCCTACGCCTTCGAGTTCAGAACAACCATAAACACTTTTTTGCATTGTGGTATTGTTACTTTTACTTGAGGATCTAAATACTTCCTCCATCACTGCTCTAAACCCATCAGTACTTAGTGTCCAAGCCCATCCAGCCATATGAAAACTGCTAAATTCCATCAGTATAAAATTTGAAAAAAAAGTTAATACTGTAATTAGACTGGGGCAGTGTGAGCTCAAGTGTTGAAAATCCTCACAGTCATGCAGTGAAAAAGCAGAGTCCTTGATGACTTGAGACATTATTGGTGCCAAGAGTTAAGAGATGGACAGAGTGAAAGAGACAGGGAGGGAGGGAAGAGATGATTTACAGAACAGAGGAAGCAGAATAACAGAGGATTTGGATATGGCATTGATTTCAAAGCCAGAACGGCCACAGATATATTTGGTTTCATTTATTGTGTCTGACTGAGCCTTTTGTGCTGATAAATAAAGGAACACTCTGTGCAAAATATGCACTGACACACAGACGCACACCTAAAAGCTCTTGCACTTTCAGATGAAAAAGACACATTTACACACGAGGGACACCAATAAATGATTTCTTTTATTGAAAAAAAAAACCTGTCTTTCTTCTGAAGAAGAAAATATCTTTTTCAAATGAGCCTTTTAAGCAATTATACAGAACAGCCTCTTGAACGCAGCTTTAATGTCACAATACACAGTTTATGGAAGAGGATCACGGCCAAAAGTCCTTGTCAATCGAAATGTGGCTATTTTTTTCTGTGCAGCTTTGCCTTTATGTTGACTATGACATGAGCTGTAAGAGCTTACAGGAGAATAACTTATAGCTGCTGAGGAACACTGGTTATTCAAACCCCAAGCTGAAGTTAAAATAATCACGATGAAAGTTAAAATAATCACGATTGTGAAAATACTTGAGCACAGTTGAACTTAAAAAATGGACCAAATATATTTCATGTGTAGCTCCCAGACTTAACAGGAATGTAAATTAGCCTCACCATTGTTTCTGAATTACTTTGACATTTTGGGAAATACACTTATTTGCTTTCAGGTGGAATGTGAGATGAGAATGTCAATCCCATTCTTGTGTCTTTCTGTTACATATAAATTAGCTTAGCTTAGCACAAAGACTGGAAGCAGAGGGAAACAGCTAGCCTGGCTCTGTCGAACATTAAAAAAAACATCCACCTGCCACCAGCACCTGAACAGGTATTTGTTTAATCTGTCCAAAAACTGAAGTGTTTTCCACAAAATGTCAAACATTTGCTTTAAGTTTCCTCTTTTTCTAATTCTCATTTTCATTAGTAAAGTTTAAATACTGGTCATGTCACATTTGGTTTATCCAAGTAGCTGGCTGTCCAACGGTTGATAAAACTCCACTTTGCACTAAACTCTAACGCATACCTTAGAAAAAAAATGTAAATTATCAGGTTGTAATATATGTACTATATTTTTATGTAACAAACAAACAAACATAGCTTTAGTTTAAATGCAAGTTCACACTTTGACACAAATCTTGACTGTGAAAAAGTTACATTCATGTTGCTGATGAAGCTACAAAGTTTTTGAATATTTCAGACTGAAAATGTGTCTGGTTGAAGTTTTTCCCTCCTTTATAGAAAACACAATCTTTCTTTCCTCGTCTGTCATTCTCGGAAAACACACATACACAAACACAAATACACCCACACCCCCCAGTCTTTCCCTTCATTCACTTTGACTTTTAACAATAATTGCTTCAGGGCTGCTTAAATTGATTTTATTCACCTTTTGTTTGCATTTATTCATTTTGTTGCATTTTTCTAAACTTTCTTCGTCCTGACGGGGTTTTTGATGTTATTTGGTTTCTAATGCCTAATTAGCACTTTGACAGATTGATTGTTTTTTTTCTGTTTCTAAGCCCCAAAGGGATTGTAATGTGGGCCTTTCCTCTAATCATGAGCGTTTTAATCATTTTTACACAAGTGAACTAAACCTACAAACTCAACCGACTGTGGAACTTCAACCAACCAAATGTTTCCTTTTGCAGAAAGGTCCTTAATTTTCGTGTTCAATCTCACACTGCAAAGGCTTCAGAAAGCTTTGGGAGTATATCTGGTAGCATTAGAGCATTGTGTTACACTAATTTATCATTTCCCTGGGAAAAACACACACACACACACACACACCACCGTAGTAGAAGTAGTTTAGAGACACTTTTTAAACAGGAAAGAAACAAACCCTTAAGCTGGAATATATGTAAAGTATACACACTAAGTGCAGTTTGAACAGCGAAAATAGCTCCGTATAGTCAATGAACACCACTTGAAATGTGAATTTTTGTACATCAGTGAAAGTGCACAGCTCCTTTTTTTTCTTATTAATGGATGCAGAGGTGACTCAAGTGCACACTCTTAAGATAATGTGATTTAACAACATCAGCCATCCGAAAACATAACATGGATTTTTTTCCCTCTCATTTTCTTCCCTTATTTTTAGATTAAATTTACTGACCAGTGTGGCTGTCTGGGGTATGGGATATAAAAAAAAGTTGTACCCTATTAAACTGTGATCTACTTCAAAAAAAAAAAAAAAAAAATCTTCTCCCACACCAGCAAAAGTGTCTGTGGTTTTTAACCCTGTAACCCTCTTAATCAAATATTCCCCATATATCTGCCCTGACCTCAATCTCAGCCAGGACTGCTTCTCTATCAGTGTGCGTGTGCGTGTGTGTGTGTGTGAGAGAGAGAGAGAGAGAGAGCGTCATCCTGCAAACTGAACAGACGTGCACATCTGGTGAACCACTTGCAGTAAAACGCTACCTACAGTGCATGTGGACATGTTGTGCATATGTGATGCACTTAAGCATTGACATGTGCATGTAATTAATAATTTATGTGTGCTTTTATGAATATAAGTATTTATCTGTCTCCATAATGGAACTGAGATGTACAGCATTATATCGGATCATGTCGGTGTGTGAGCAACAAGGACACGTTGAAAAATCCGGACATGCTTGCAGTGCAAACTATTGAGGTTTTGTATGTGTTCCTGGGTCTTTACTTTAACTGTGTGACAGACAGTGTGCACATGTGTACTGTTGAAGGCAGATGTGCATGCATGAGTGCATCTGTCTTTCAGAGTGGAAAGGTGGGTGGCAAATGATTAATTTAGCAGAGATGCTGAAATTTTTGATCATGTGTGTGTCAGTATTGGACACTGACAAGGTCTATGTTCCTTAATGAAGTAAAGACAAGGCATGTAACATCTGAGACATCTTGCACTGTAAAAATACCCCCCCCCCCAAAAAAAAAAACACTATTAGCATGTGTTGATTTATAGAACCACTAACCACGCTTTCTATAAGAGAGCTCTTGCGAAGGAGGGGGAGGAAAAGAAATCTCTTTGTGGTGCTGGATGTTCTGACAGGTGGGGTGAATACCTGCAAAACTAATTTGACGGTTACACAGTAGTTTGAGAGCACGGTGCCTCCCAAAGAGTCAGGTAATGTGCTCTGCCACTCCTGGTGTTAGTCAGACTTTCAGCAGGCTGCCCAACTCGTCATGTGGTTATCCTTCTTAGCATTTATTGCACACAAGAGCGAGGCAATTTGAAGTGAAGCCATTTTCTCTCAAATGCACTCTGATCACTTTTATTACTTGTTCTAACTGTGACTCGAAGCAGCGCGGGCTACGCTAACATAAAGCTGCTGCCACATTCAAACAAAATCACTTTTTTTCCCCCCTTCAAAGCCACCTTTTCTTCCCGAGTCGGCAAAGTAATCTTGGTGTCTCAGTTTAATGAGCCTCAAAACTTCTTCAAACTGTTCTTTCAGTTCAGCAGGATCAGCAAGAGCCCATACAAGGGTTCAATGTCTGAATGTTTTGACTCAGTATTATTATAATACAGGGTCCAAACAGGGAAGATGGACTGAATTTAAACAAGCCCTGGCACGCAGCCTTGCTTGCAAAGTTAGGATTGGGTGTAGCATGGAAATACTACAGTGAGCTGATCAGCACCGAGGGGCCGAGTGGTGGCTTCCAAAAAACTAGCCAAGTTGCCTAAATCTGTAGTGTGTGTGTGTGTGTGTGTGCAGAGGGTTAGGTGTGTGTGGAGGTGGGAGGCATGTGTGTATTTGGAGGAGATGTAGGTTAATGGCTGTCTCTGTCCTTCTGATCTGAATAATTCATCCAATGGGAGGCTTTTATGTGTCTCTGAAGGCTCTCTCTGATTGGTTGATCAGGCTGCTGTATCCCAGAGCTCTACCTGGTTCTTCTACCTTTAGAGGTTGATAATGGACACCTGACCACTTTCTGTGTGTGTGTGTGTATTTGTGTGTGTGTGTATGCTAAATCCTGTAACCCCCTACAGGCTCCACTCCCTTCATTTTTTATACATTGCTTTTTTTGTTTTGTTGGTTGGAAATGTGAACGCCCCTCTCCTTTATCTTCCCCAATTTTCTACTTTCCTATTCCCCCCCCCCCCCCGCTCTCTCTCTCTCTCTCCCACAAACACACTCATGCACAAACACACACCCACACACACACACAAGCAATCTTTCTCTCTTTCTTTAAGTCTCTTGTGTGTCCGTCTCCGTTAGCGTGAGACCACCTCCACTGGGACGTTCTGAAACAACGTACAGCCTGAAGGGAAACACAAAAACATAAACAATAACAAAACAAAAGGAATGTAACAAAAGAAAACAGCACAACTACAAATAATAACAATAATAATAATAATAATTATAATTATAATAATGATAATAACAGTCCCATCAAAAATGGCATTTAGAACAGAGGTCAGCAGTTGTTTTTGTACGTCTGAACTTGAGGATGGAGAAAGAGCACAAGGCTTTTTGCAACATAATTGAAATAACTGTCATTTAATGCTACAAGGAAAATATGCTAATCTTTCAAATAGAGCGGCATCTTTATATCCTTGTATTGTTTTTCCACCCCTCATGTCAGAGTACGGACTGTGAGTGAAAAACTATCTGGGTTAAAAAAGTAGAGTCGAGAACAGAGAGGTTTAGTGAGGTTTAGTGAATTAGCCTGATGTTTTGACGACAGAGCAGCACCAGACGTCTTGTAGTCAGTGAGTTTGGCAACACAATGCAGCAGTTATAATAGCTGGCTAAATATGCACTGGTGATCATTTTTGAATAGCCTTTGATATCATTTTAAACATGGTCAGGCCCGTCGATAACCACAGTGCAATTACCTATTTTTGAATGTAAAGCTGTGTCGACGGTGTTGATGGGGTCGGAGGCTTAGTGGAGCACCGTTGCATCAAGAGCCGGGCACAAGACTTGGATGAGTACACAGGTTTAGCTGAGTTAGTTGGAGAACATAAAACATAAATCTGTGCTCCTCACTGTGAGTGTTCCCAAAAACTGAAAGCACAAAACTACGCCCAAGACAGCACAAACAAACAGGCAGTCAACACCCCCTGACTGACTCATTAACCAAATATAATCAAGCAGAGTGGCAGCAGCATGAGCATCACCAAGTAACAGAGGAGGCTATTTCTCAAGAAACTGAGGGACCGAAGCTAAACTGCATACTGCGTCGCTTAAATCCAACTTATTTCTCAGCATAAGCACCATGAGCATAGTGGTTGGTAAATGTCATCAGAGAAGCATCTAATCAGACAATCAGCTGTGTGTCCCCCACCTGGAATTAGTGCTTGATACTGTGACACTACCTGCTGATTGAGCCTGGATCAGACAGTTCATTCAATAGAGATTCAGTTGAGAGGCACGACTCGAACTCTGGTTCATTATTCAAAGATCGCAATTTCTGTCGCTGCAAAGTTTATATCATGATGGATGCATTGTTGTAAAATATGTGTTTGTGGTGTCAAAAATTGTGGGAAAAAAATATCTGTTTTTATCATTTGCTCCTGAAATTTCAATGGGGAGGGATGTCTCATGATCTTTCAATGTTTGAAAGAGGACAAGATTTTCTATGTTTTGATGAAAAAACAAAGTACATATTAATTGTGAAAATAGTGGGAGTAAGAGGAAATTGAAGATATCTTCTTAACCCTTTATTGGGCAAGTGATTATTTTTGGTCATTTCCACACACTTTACATATTGAAAAAAATTGAAAAATGTTGGAACAGAAATAAAGTTTGTTATGTCCTCCAATGACACTCAAAGGTTGATTTTTTTGAATTTCAACATATTTCAATGAGCGCCCTATAAAGGGTTAAGATATCATTTTAACAGCTTAACCCAACTTTCAATTAATTCCGATAATATCCTCAAGAGGCCAAGATGAATTTAGATGTGATCCCTGCTGCCAAGAAACAAGAAACATTTGCTAATTAGCTCTAAACAGAAAGTACAGCTGAGGCTGATGGGAATGTCATTCGTTTATTCATGAGCTTTAGGTCATAAACCAAAGCACTGGATAAAGTCAAATGTTGATCTGCTGGAGGTGCTGGATGAAAGGTCACAGATCATTAAGTCAAAGTCATCAAAGTCAAGATTCATCCTCTTGGGACCATGAATTTCCTAATCTAATAGTTGAGATATGCTTTGTGATAGAGATTGAGGTGAGAAAATCAATACCACACTCATGTTAGAAAATAAAATAGCATGTTAGTGTAACCTCTTCTCTAAGGACAGATGAGGATCATAAACCTCACTGTACATGGTTAAATCCAATAGCTTGAATTTTGCACACACTCCACCATCTCTGTGCTTGATAATACTGAGTATATTTATTTATCAATTGTGCAGCAAAGGTCACAGTCACTCTGATATTTCATACAGATCCACAGTGGAGCAGCTTCCCAGTAAAGTGCTTATTTGTTTAAAAAAAACAACAACACTCTACTGACAGTAGGGGTGACGTGACCTTTTACCAAAACATGAACAATGAACTCATTGATCGTACACACATCTGAACTTTACTTTATAGCCTTCAACCTTCCCACTGTGCTCCAATCAATGGACACACTCATATCTACTTACATTGCTACTTCATGGGCTGCTTAACATATCCAACTGTTACAACTTTCAGTTCCGTCCGTGCGTGCAAACACACACACATACAGAATCCGTAAAAGATAATCAGCCGCATGTGTCTTTGTGAAATTACAGGCTGATAGCAACACCTGGCATGTCACCGAGGGCTTGTGCGTTGAAGGATGGAGGATTGGAGGATTATGTGTACATTACCAACCTGGCACTTTACGACACAGGCTGAGCCAAGAGAAATAAAACCTCTCGGCTGGATGTGGCATTAAGGTTTAAACACATTCCAAATATCTGAGAGAAAATGAGAAATGTCACCAAAAAAAAAAAAAACCTGAGTTTGTGTGTGAGAAAAGTGTTGAAGAGAGAAGCAAAGTGTCTCACAAAACATCAAGATGAAAGAAATACAGATGAGTTTAAAAAAAAAAAGGATAAAAGTCAAAATCCAAGTGTGTAGCAGGACTGGTTTTAATTGAATTTCATTCATGTCCTTGGGGTCTCAGTTACATTTCTATTGATTTGCTGCTCCTACAAATGCCAAGCGAGCACGATGGAAATATTGTTTCTAATCATTTGGACAACACTTAATTGTTTGACCTTGATTCTTGAGTTTTAGAGGGAATGTGTGCCAACTTCTGTGGCTATTTATTGAGATTTTAACATTTTGTTCAGCAGGGGAGGTAATTTTCTTGTACTTATAGAGGCACCGTCCCAGGAAAGGAAACAGTTTTCAAGTTCAAGAAGTTCAAAGCCACAGTCAACTGTCTGCAGTCTTTTGAAAGGCCATAGAAATGCTTTTAGACACTACACATCAAGTCATTCTGAAAAGGCAGAGAAGTAGTAGTTCTGTGAGAAAGGTAGCAAGTCACATTTCTACTGTAAAATCTGATAGTATCCGTTGAATTTTGTACCTGTTTTGGGAAATGAATGGTAGGAGTTTGACATAAAAGCCAAATTTTAAACAGAAAAACAGGATGTGAAACATAATGAATATGAATGAATGAATATACCCAACAATTCTGCACTTTGGACTTTTTTTAGTTGATAAGTCAAATGTTAGAAAGGCAAACAGCAACAATTTCAATAATCTGATGATGTTTTGAGAGATTTTATAAACAAACACTTTAGTTCCACCTTATCAAATGTGAAAATTTCCTTCTTTTCTGATTTATATTATTGTAAACTGGATATCTTTGAATTGGAATAATAATTGGACAAAAACAAGACATTTGAAGATGGTTCTGGGAAACTGTGATAGGCATTTTTTATTCACAATTTTTTTGACATTTCATAGACTGAACAATCAAAAAATTCATTAGTTGCAGCCCTAATGGCAAAGTTAAAAAAAAAGGACAATATCCGTGTTTGAGAACAATGGTATGACTCATGTTCATCATCATGTTATGGTCCATAAAAAATGGAAGCGTAAACTACAAGACTGTCTCCAGACTCCAGTTTAATTTCCAAACAGGTAACATGTCCAACCACCACCACAACCTACTTATAAACCCCCTCATAAACAGTATGGTCCAGACCAGCTCTGTATGTAAAGTGCCATGAGATGACTTGTGTTGTGTTTTGGTGCTATACAAATAAAATTGAATTGAACCTTCATGCCCTCACATCCGCTGCATGTAGAGCTCATTTCCTGGCTTGCTCCATGTGCACCAAATGAGATTACAAGTAAATCTCGATGTGTCAACGTAATATATATTTATAATATATGGGTGTATTTCTGAATGGGCTGGCGATAAAGTTCTTAAACTGGACTTGACTCATTAGTGCAGGAGCTCCAGGAGTTACACTGTAGCTCCTATCCAAAAACTAATGAGGGCCAGAGGTGAGGAGAGCCTGGGATAATGGTGATACTCATCCTCTATTAGCATCTGTTTGCTTACTGAAACTGAAAAAAAAACACCACTAATGAACAAACACACAGTACTTGGGGACACATCCAGAGTGTGTTTAATCATACAATAACTGCAAAGCTTGTTACGCCCTGTCCCAAAAACAATATCCCCACCACTCCTGCTGCAGAGTCATCAACGAGGGATGTGTAATTAGAGAGCGTGTGCAGTGGGAAATACAGTAAGAGCGGGCAGGTAATGGCTGAGACGTCTGTCAGGATGGGAATGTAAAGGAGAAAACCATTCCAGGCAGCTGACACTTTATGATAAAGGACGGGCTGAAGCGAGCCAAAAACAACAACCTGCTTTCCCCCTTCAGCTGGGTTTGTCAGTCCTGTCTCATGGAAAATTGAGAGACGAACGTGGAGATTTGCAGACTAAAGAGTATCCAAGTAGGAAAAACAAACTTGTCACTCACACTCACTATATTAACACAAAGACCAAAACCCCACATTACTGAAAGTTTCTGGAGCAGAGACACTTGGGCCTGTGATTCTTACCCAGACTCGAAGATACAGATTCAGATGGATACTCGTGTAGGAGCACTGTGGATGTTTAGTGGATTAACAATCCCAGGACATAGCTGAGGAATGCAACATCAGAGGAGTTTATTGGTATCGCAGACGGTTTCCATCTGATGGTTTATGCATTTAGCAAAGCCAGAACTGGGTCAGGGCCCAACTTCTCCACTGTAAAAATACCTTAATCGGTTGTGGAAAGATGGAGCTTTCGACTGGAACATACAGTTATATAAATGTATTTATTTACTGTAGATGCCACAAGTGACAAGAACAAGCAAGAAGTGAAGCAAGATATTGAATATGACGACTTTGTTTGTCAATTTGTCTCATTTCATTTTGCCCCTAAAGTTGTGGGTTTATATACAGTTTAGAAAGGACCTATAGTTCCTACACGCACATGGTCATAGTTTTATGATTGTAAGTTCAGGGAGACTGAGCCAATACAAAACATATGTCACTGTCCTCTGGTGTGTTGTGTAGTGTAAATAAACTCTGATGTACATTTGGTCACATCACAATACTTCCTTCATACTTCTATCTAAAGACCAGCACCTGTCATATCGTCGAGACCAGCAGCTGCCTGTTGTTTCACTTCCTGTTAAATATTTCAAAAGAAATGCATTTTGGCACCTGATGTGTCTTTTTGGTTTTGATGCTCAGTATCTCAAAGCAGCACACCGCCCGGACTTAAAGTTACAAATTCAACCTGAAAAATCCATATCAGTGTGACGTCTGGCTGCCAATCATCGTCAGTGCTTGTGGGAGGAGTGAATGCTCTCCATCCTATGACTCACTTCATGAACAAAGCCAGTAAATGGGGCAGAAGATTGAAGCAGCATGGCGCAGCGATGAACCCAGGCTTTACGATCTGACGTCTTGCATCACGTCTCAGAGTCGACTCCTGACTTCAGTCGGTCCCAGGTGTGGCTTCGTGCAGCCGCGTGCGCTTGTGTGCGTCTGAAGGTAGTGATTCACTCCCCTCCCAGACTCAGATAGTGATAATGATTTTACTTTTGGAGCAGCGCAGGTTGGCAATGACGCAGGTTGCCACGGCAACAGCATGCAATGGCCAACGGAAGTCGGCCGTGTCAGGCTACACACACCTACTGACACGCACACATGCACGCACACATTTTCTGTCTCCGTCTCTCACACAGACTCGCTTTTTGTCTCTCACTTTCTAAACACACACACACACACACACACACACACACACACACACACACACACACCACAAGGCCCCCATGCACTACAGACTATTCATCAAGCCGTCCTTACACAGGAAGGTGTCAACATGCAACGCTGAACAACCCTTCATCACTTTAAGACTGAACCAAAATCTACTCTGCTCTCTGCAATGATTGAACATCCTTTCAGCACCTTGTTTTAGCCTCCTATTTCTTCATCCGTCCAGCTCACACACACGCTGGAAAACACTGATCAGGTTTTGACAAAATGTTAAGAAAATGATCTCTCATCGCTGTAGTCTGAAAGAGAGGTTACAAATCACCACGTGTTGCCTGTTTGAATCAGAAATTTCTTTAAAAACATCAATGCATTTTGTAATATTGATTTGCACTAGAGCTGAAGAACTATTTTCATAAGTAATCTGTATATACAATGCTTTTTTTCTTTGAAGGTCCTTACACACCGGGTGCATTTTATTTGTGCAATTAATTTGGACTTCAATTTTTTTTTCGAACTTGTATCCTGTCAATACAAGCATTCACATCAGCGACGTTTTCTCGTCCGGCGATATTGCGGCATATATTTTTTCGCATCAAGGTCGAATTTATCGAAGTTTGGCATCCTGTGTGTCCACTTCTGACCAATCAGATTGTGTGTTGCTGAGCCGTCACATTCACTGGTGTATCCAACATGGCCAACCGGCTGATTGTTTACGTGTCGGAGAACAGAGTGCTTTTTAATAAAAAGCATAAAAATTGTATAACAACTTGCAAGTCATAGCGTCGGATCTCACATATGACGATGGTGTGTGTGCTTAAAGAGTTTGTTAAACGTCTTTGATTTAACTTTCATCTATGCTAAGTAACTTTAGCTTGTAAGCTAACCTGTTCAGATAAAACATTTCTTTTTAGAAAGCAAAAGGACCACCAATTCGTCATCACTTGAGGTTGAAGTAGACTCCATTTTTGTCCCCCTCATTTTTGTCCCCCTCACAAAGTCGCAAAATCGCATTGCGCTTGATATGTATAGTCAGACGCGTCAAAATTTGCCTCCGAATACTTATACAATACATTTTTGCGTTGTATATTTGCATCATTCCCGGTGTGTAAGGACCTTAAGTTTTGTCTTTGTTTGTAAAATTTACAAAAATTACAAGAAAAATTATCTCTAGCGCCAGTGAATATTTGCTGATTTTCCAAATATCTCTGGATTTTGGACTCTTGTTTGGACAAAACAAGCTATTTAAATCTAATACCTAGGAACTCTGGAACGACCTTAAATAATGGACAGATTGATTGATAATGAAAGTAATGATTAGTTGCAGCCCTGATTTGCACATATTTGTACTCAAATGGCTGATTTTACAACTGATTTACAAAATCCATACTCATACATACACAAAGCCTTCATTGTTCTGGCTGTATCCTGAGCCCCATCTGTCTGTTTAATCAGCATTTCCTCAGGACGTACGTTTGTTTTCTGTGCATGCAGCTTCAGACCTTGGGAGCGTTTTTCATCCGTTGTCTTATGTCAGCTAAGAAACCCACGGACAGCTCAGCAAAACGGTTCGTCTTGGCACTGGAGCATGGAGTGGACTTTAAGAAACACAGTAATAAATCCAGCTGGCTGCTCTGGGAGGCTGCTAACATGCAGTATGTGCTGTAGTATCAGGACGGCTTCTGAACATGAACACACATCATGCGGGTTGAACACGAGTTTGTGCCCAAGGAGAAACAATCAGGGCTCTGATTGACACCCTGCCATCTTTGTCTCTGTGACAAACACAAACTGAAGGCTTTCTTTCTTTCACAACTTTTCACATTTTCTTTCACTGTCTGTCACATTTGTTGCTATTTTCTTACACACCCTCTCACTCACACACAATCATGTGCCCACTATCTTCAATAATGCAGGAGTCCTTTCTCTTGAAAACTCAATTAAACAGTTGTCCCATGAAACAATCAAAATATATCACCAACGTCATGGTGCCGCTTCATCCATGAAAAGTTCCTAAAGGATATATACAAACATTTCCTGACATAAACTTACATATAAACATAACAGACATAACTTGGACCTAGTGAGATTTCCATCACCATATCTCCAACTTGGAGACACAACTCATCTTTGAACTAGTTGAGGACACATTAACTCAGACCTTGTCTCGTCTGGTGGACTTCTAATGTCTGTTTTCCACTCAGGGAATTAACAAATGCTGATAACCTTCTTTGATCGGGAACACTAGAGAAGAGACTTTCATCATCAAACATGATAAAAAAAAAAAAGATCTTACAGTAATCCTGCCACTCAGGTACCTCATTAAAAATTCATAAGATCTTTAATATATCATCTTTCATCTTTAATGTGAATTCCACTTTCCTTTACGTGGACAGCAACACTTATTGCCCAGTAACTGAAATCATGGCTTGGACAATGCAGTAGAATACAATACAATTAAGCAGAGAATTTATGCATAAATAAATAAATAAATAAATAAATAAATAAGCAAATATGCAAATGTTGGAACAAACAGGCAAACATTCAATACTGCTACTTACAAGTTGCCATTATTATTTTGACAACTTTGCGAGATTGGTTGACTCCAGTATTGAATGGTTATCTAATTTAACAGCACTCGGACTAATTCCTTAATTAACATTATTGATCACTTTACCAAGTCCACAATCTTGGAACGTGCTCATGTAAATTTCTCTTGTTTGAAATTGGCAGATTATGGCCGAGGAAAAATCCATTTGTTTGATGCAGCGCCTCCTGAAATGGGCTGTTATTCAACAAACACAAATGTTTGTTTGTTTGTTTGTTTGTTTTTTCATTTTTGTGACAGCATTTTGAGAAACATCTGTCTGTTTAATCAGCATCTTCTCAGGAAATATGTCGGTTTGCTTTCCTGTCTGCTTTGTACTGCTTCTGGCTTGACGGTGAGTATTGATGGACTTTAAGACACAGTGATAAATCTAACTGGTTTCATGTGTCTCTGGAGCTTCAGGCACACACTGTAGTATAAAGGACAAGACTTTTGGAGACATATTGCAGGTATCAACATGTACTTATGTGCGAGGAAAAAAATGATGGACAATCTGCCTCTCAGACACACATTTACATATAAACAGAGGACTCGTTGTTTACATTTTCTCCATCTTTCTCTTGCAGTCATTTTTTGTTTTTAATCATCTCTCCATTTCTCACGTACCTCCTTTCACCCTGTCGCCCATCACCCATCTCCCTTCCACACACACACACACACACACACACACACACACACACACACACACATTGCAGAGAAGAGCTGCTGAACGTAGCATTAGGTAGTGATGGGAAGGCAGGGCCAAGAAGACAGAGGCATCCTGGCTCAGTCTGGACAGGCAAACGATCAATTGATCAATCAATAAAACCTCTATCTGTTATAGTGCTGTTCCCGATTGCTCAGTAGTGCTGCCCCCTCTCCCCCTTCCTTCTCTCTCCCTCCCTGCTGTGCAGAAAATGCTGCACAGACGCACAAACACATACAACACAAAAGCAGCCAGACACAGTAAATGATATTGGCAGGCATCTTTGCCAACTCTCATGCATATTCAGGAAAACTGTATTTTGTGTGTGTGCCTCTTGGCTGCTGGAGTGCAGCTGGACTAGGTGTTGATCGATGGCTAAAGCCTCATTAACATAGACCTATCATACAGACAATTCACTGTACTGCCAAGAAAAAAAGGCACACTGATGCAGCATCTACACTGTATCTGGCAGCAGTGACATTTACTGATCCATCAGCAAGACCTTGAACAACAACATGCCGTCATACTGTCAGAGGGGAAAAAAACACATTGGCATGATGTACACATATATACGCAGTACAAAGATGTACATACACAAAAAACAGGGCGAGTTGACAAATTCAAAAAGGACAATTGGATTTTGACCCGTGACTTCACCTGACTATATATATGTTCTTTTGCTCACATAAATATTTAAATGTATTAGTTGTAACAGAATATTTTTACATTGTGGTATTACTGCTTTTAATGTAAGTAAAAGATCTATTTCTTCCATCACTGCATGAGGACGTGAAAACATTGAAGTAGGAAAGCTTCTATTGTTTCTCTTCCACTGACTTACATGACAAACTTCTGCTGCCAGTTGTATCAGCTGTGGCTAATTAACGTTAATGCTTTCACATGTCACTTTTAGTCATTGAAATCTCTCATATAGCGTGAATATTTGATGACGATGATCTTCATAATTGTTCTGAGTAAGATGAGCTGAATAATCGTGTCAGATAAATTGAATCAACATGTCACAACGTGTGCTGCTCAGCTCATTTTTAGGTTTTATCTATGAGTTGACAAAAAGAAATTACGCTGCCACTCATTGCAGTTTTTTTCACTTCTCGGCAAGAGATCTCATGTCATTTTTTATAGTTTGTTACATATGTTGAAAGCTGAAGATAAATGGATTTGATAAGGGTATTTGATTCAGGTTTGATTGTAAGACTCCAGGGCATGCTTGATACATTTTGTGTTAAAATGTTATAAATATATTTTAAGGTAATAAAGACAAATTCTAAAACATTTATTATTTCAATAAATGTGCTACACTAAAAATTCATATTCAAAATGCCAGTACATTTGGTGAAGGCACGTAATGACATGTTGAGGACTCAAGTTTAGGACCTGGATTTAACTCTGGACTTAACAGACCTGATTCCAGAAAAGTTGGTTTGCTGTGTAAAATGTAAACCAATGTAATAACATCCTTTATATAAACATATGTTCACAAAGTGCTGAACCTCTCTCCATCCTTGCTCCTGAACGACTGAGTCTTTCCAGGATGAACCTTTCATACCCAATCATGATACTATCACCTGTTACCAATGAACCTGTTTACCTGTGGAATGATCCAAACAGATGTTTTTGGATCAGTCCACAACTTTCACAGTCTTTTGTTGCTCCTGTCCCAACTTATTTGAAACATTTTGCTACCATTAAATTCAGTGATGTTGATGAGGTAAAATATTAAAAATATTGTCCTGTGCTGTTTTCAATTGCGTATATGTGAAAAAGGACTAGCAAATGATCACATTCTGTTTTATTTATGTGTCAAACAGCGTCCCAACATTTGAGAATCAGTATTGTACTTGTGACTTTGTCCCACCTCGTCCCTCAGAGTGTATTTTGTCTCTTCACAACCATTAAAGCCGACAGGAAAACAGTCGAAACCCTCGTGTGCATTTACAGACCAGGACACTGTCTGCTTGCATATGTGGTTGGTGAAAGTCATTTTTGTGCTTTCGCTATATTGAATGTTTGTTATGATAAAACCACTGGCATCCACGTAAACACTGTCAGGACCTGTTTCAGAGAAAATTGAATTAAAAAGATTTTTCGTCTCTTAGTTTGCTTGATGGCTGGGTTCAGTGGTGTTTAGAGGAAACAGTGGCACCAATGATATTAACTGTGCTGCCAAGAGAATATCAGGATACACTTGAGCGACAGCCATGCAAAATACTTTCCAACAACTAAATACCAGCCCTCGCTTTGTGGCAAATCATGGCAGTGTTATGACAGTCAAACCATTTCTTCTAGTCTGATCCATCCTCAGGAGGTAACAGCCATCCTAAAATACCATTAAAGGAAAATGGTTTCCATTAATAAATTACAGCTGCCGCCAGAAAACCTCACATCCCAGACTTTGGTACCTTTAATGTCCTGAATATGTAGATAAATATGTAGATAGTGCATGTGCTGACTAAGCTTCATGATGCCCTTCTTTCTTTATATGACCATTTGAAGTCCATTTATGTTGCCTGATATGCACAGAGGCCGTCAATGGGGAAATCAAATGAGGTCACACCGACCATTTCAAAGTGGCTCCTTTTTGAAGTGGAGAATAATCAGATTTAAAAAGCCCTCGTATTTCAAAATGGAAACAAATTGTAACTCCTCAGCTGCTCTGTGATAATTCAATCTGTTCCCTGCACCAATTGTACATATACATAATGTCCTGTTCCCACACTGCACTCCCAGTTTTCACTATCTATTTTTTCACTGCTCTGACTGATCGCAAAGGTCAGGCTGACCAATACAAGACAAGGAAATTAAATGTGACTGGACAGAGATGAAAAGAGAGAGACAACAACTGATGGGCACTATCTTCATGTTCTCTGACCACCAACACTTCCCCTTTTCAAAGCACATCATTAAGGTTTTTGATTGTTTTCTCTGTCTGATTTCACACATGGGTGCTTTCACATCTAAAAAAAGGAGGAGCAGTTTAAATGGAGATTAAAGACGAATGTTTAAACTAGGTTCCATTTCCTGTAATCACTTTAGTCAGAAGCCATTTTCTGCAGAATTGTGACAAAACAGCTACCGTGTTTATTCCAGTTTGATAACCTGAAGCGACGACCAATGACAGCACAGCGAGAGGTGTGTTTGTCCAGTCAGGTGTGAGGAGGCTTTAAGTCAGAGCGATTAGAGCAGCTGTCATCAGTCTGTCGAACACAATGCTTGAAATGACACCTGTTTCCAGCAAATTGCTATTTAGCCTTAAACACAATGTCTGAATCATTTCTATGGTGCCTATTAAGTATATTTTGCAATTTGTGCACAATTGGAATCGCAGATGGGAGAGAAATTTTTTTTAAAAAAAGGACAATTTTGCTGCAACTCCAGAAAACCAACAAGAAAACACCCATGTCTGATGCAGTAAAAACACGAACTCCGTCGTGAACAAATCTCGAGAATCAACAAATACAACTGGCTCCTTGCATTATAATATTTCTGACTGAAACGATTCAAGACGAGTACACACCAGACATCAATGTAAAAGAGCGCCAAAAACAATCCTTCAGAAAGTGCGATGTGTACAAAAAGAAAAGCTGCAGTGCACAGACAGGGTCCTCAGGCAACGTTTCACTTTGGAAAAGAGCAGTTTCCATTTTCAGAGCACTTCAAACAATCACTGCCCTCAGGATCCGCCATAGGCATTTAGTCTTTCCTCTTCCTCCAGCTCTCAATGCTGAAATCTGCTAAAACAAAACCATTCCTTGAAAACATGACCAAGTAAAATAATAAACACGGCCATAGTCAGGGCCGTCTTTTCTGTCCGTCCGTTTATGTTCTACATGTTGTACAGGTCAAGACCTCTATTCTAAGCATAGTGGTTCACATGGTCTAGTTTTCCTTGTTCATATGCAAAATATTGTTTGATATTTGTTATTACCTCCGCCAAGGCAGTTATGTTCTTGTCTGCGTTGGTTTGTTTGTTTGTTTGTTTGTTTGTTTGCAACATAACTCAAAAAGTTATGGACAGATTTTGATGATATTTTCAGGAAATGTCCTTTCTGGGACAAGGAACAAATGATTAAATTATGGTGATCCGGAAATCTGTCATTACGGAAATGTTGATTTTCGGGTATAACTATTAAACTGAAAATGATATCAATGTGATTCCAATTGCTAAGAGTATGTTTTTATGGTCCAGGAATCCATTGAAATAGATAAAGGTAGGAATAATATTTTGGGGTGTAAGTCACAATAAGATGGGGGAACTGTGCTGCTTGGCGGAGGTCTGCGCTCTCCCAGTGCTTTTCCAGTTTTAAAAGCTTAAAAGGGGTATTGATTACTACGTCGACTAATGTTTCTATTTTTGTAGCTTCAGTCATCAGTCCTATCAATTATGATTGTAGTACATATGTTGATATTCCTAAAAAACAGGTTCAACATGGCAAAAAAAATTAACTGGAAGAATTTAAATCAACCAGGTCTGAGAAACATATTTCTATTATGTTTTTAATATAATCCTACTACAGTTGACTCGATCCTCCCACCTTATATTTGAAGGTAAGCTTTTTGATAAATGAGTTCTAACCTGCTGTGTGTGCTCATTCAAAGGACTAACAATATGATGTGACCGTCTTCCCTTTCATTCATTCACCGTATGTTTTGTCTTTTGCACATAGAGTAGCTTGTCAGGTGCACAATGACAATGGCAGTTCAAGTATAGTTCCAATGCACCGCTTCAGTGAATCAGACGATTTACAGCTTCAGGCTTTTTACCTCAAACAACCCACTGACCTTCAAACAAGTTGTCACAGTTGCTAAGGAAACATCTGTGTAAAGGAAGTTTTATCCTGGCAGGCTTCATTCAGACTTCCTAAGCAGCTGACCTTTAAACGTACCCTCCCTATATATTACTGGCTGAAGAGACATGAGGGATGTTGTTGTCTGCTACTGTTAAGGCTTACACACACACACACACACACACACACACACATACACACACACACACACACACACACACACACACAGACATCAACTGAAGTGGAATAAGCTCCAAGATATCTATCAAAACAATGGCTGGGTGTCTTTATTTTATCTTTATATCTTCTGTATTGGGGGACCATGGTGTTGATATTAAATGCAAAACCGTCATAAACAATCCCAGGCACACATGGCAACATGATGTTTTTAAGGATGATAATGTGGGTCTGTCTGTAGATGCACATAAAATATCAACAATTATTAACAGGACTGCCATTAGATTTTGTTCAGACGGTCATGGTCCCCAGATGATGAATCCTGCTCACTTTGGTGATTCTTTTGGTGATTTTTCCTCCAGCGCCACCAGCAGGTGAAATTTTTAACTTATTCAGGGATATATCTCTACATTAACATGATGGATGGACGTTAAATTTTATTCAGACATTCATGGTCCCTGGGCGATGTATCCCATTGACTTTGGTGATTGCCTGACTTCTTTTATCCTCCACGATACTGACACCTGTTTTGCCATTTTTTTGTTAGCATTTAGCTCAAGCACCATTTTTCTCTTCAACAAAGTCAGTCAAACTTGTCTAAATGTATTAATGTTTAGTTTTTTTCTCAATACAAGAACTCTGCTTGAATAAATTACAGTCTAAAATGACCAATATTATGATTTAAATCAAGAAATATTTGATCAAAGAACAAGTATAACAAGACTAAGACTTGGCTTTCCATTCCACATTTTTGTTGCATTGACACATTTCACTCAGCTCCAAAAGTACTGAGGTTCAATACTCGGCCGGAGCCTGAATACAGAATCATAGATCGCTTTTTTTCCCCCAACCGCTTCTCTTTGTGGTTCAGCTCATTCAGTTTTTGCTTCCCTTGCAAAAGTTTAGTGGGTGAGTGGCATTCGTCAAAAACCTCAAGAGCTGGAGGCAAAAGCTGCTTTTTCTGCAGGGAGAGGAAGAAGAAGAAGAAGAGGAGGAGGAGGAGGAGGTGGTGGGTACGCCGAGCATGCTCGGTAGCGCCTCGGGCCTAGAATAGAGCTCCGCTGACCTTGAGGGTGTCGTATTGATCGATCAACAGTGAAGAGCTGTGTGTGCATGTGAGAGAGGGAGAGAGGTGGAGGCGTGTAACTCCACCAAACAAGGAGAAAACTGAAACCTGCACTAATGATGAATCATTGATAAGTGGACAAGAGAGGACTTTCTCCTCCCATCTCTTTCTTTCTCTCAGTTTTTCTTTTCCTCTCCATGTCGTTCTATCTCACTTTCAACATCTGCTTTCTAGCTATTGCTTTGTCTTTCTTCTCTATGCTTTCTTTCAGTCTTCTTTGCTCTCACTTCTTTGCCGGCTTCCTCTCAATCTCGCTTCTTGTCAAATGTCAATTTTAGCATTCGCTCTCTCTTCCCTTCCATCTCTCTCTCACCCTCTCCACTTCACATTTGCTGTTTCGCTTTCAATCGTCTTCTTTTTTTTTCCTCCCCGTCTTGACATTTCCGTCTTGTTCCTCCATCAGAACTCAGGTTTATGTTGATGCTTCCCTCCCTACAGGTGCTTCGAGGGCATGAGCACATATAGATGCCGCTGCGTCCTTCCCTGTCTCTGTCTACGCTGTCTCATCTGTTTTCTCTTCAAGGAGTCTGCAGTCAGTCTGGTCGTTATATGCTATTTTGTGGAAACCGTTTCAAGGCAGCCACTGATCACTCTTCCTGTTTCTTAGGGTCCAATTTTCTGGGTTTTCATTTCTTCATTTTTGCTGCTTGCAACAGTCACACACAATATGTACTTTGATCTCTCTGACAAAATAAATCTTATTGACTAACTAACTATCTTTCGCTTGCCCATGCTTTAGTTTCAACAGCAGCTGGCGCTTTAACTTCACGAGATCGCCTTCCTTGTGAACCAATTTGTGGCAAAGGAGACTCATCCAGGACACAACTCCAAATTTTGTTAGGTGAAATGTAGCTTTATTGTGGTATTTTGGACCCAGACCCAGACGGTGTAGCTGCTTCCTCCAGTTTCAGACCCCGCAAATAGTCTCACCAAACCTAATTTGCTTTCTCTCTGAGAACGGAGGGCCATATTGATCAGATCGGGTTTAGTCTAATTTGTGAGCAAGTTGGATCTTAAACGATACTGACGTCCCACCCGCGAAAAGTGTGGGAGAAATTTCTGTTTCGCGACTCTCGGGTTTTAAATCCAAATGCTGCAATACCTGTTAACTTTAAAGCAGCTAATAAACTGTGTGGTTTCTGGTCTTACTGGCTGTGATGTGTAGACGGATTCAAGCGACAGAAACAAAGTCTAGTTACTCCAAACAACAACCAAAACTTAAAACAAAGTAAAGCTGCTATAGTCAATGTTTCTATATTATAATATTAACGACTGATTAAATGACTGCAGTTTGACATTTACTATCTACTGTCATTTCCAAACACAGTGGCTGTTTTCTGTCACAGTCATCAGGTTATCAACAAGCTGGTGAACACAGTGGAGCATTTAGCAATTAAAGAGTTGGTAGAAACCAAAATGGAGTTAAAAGGAGGGTGTGTATTCAACAGGTGGCCACATGTATGACTCATAATAAATGCTTATCTTTGTGTCTGTTAGAATTATGACTAAGTGTCTCTTTGTTAACATGATCACAATAACTTTATGAGGTGATAATATGTCTGTGTTGTGTTTCCTGTTTGTTTCATGGCCTAGAAGTGGCCATCAGAAAATACATGTTAACATATATACACAGTCCAATATTTCAGCGAAATCTACATTCATTCTGTCGACACTATTACTGTTCACATGGTTAATCTTACATTGAACTATATTTAGTTACTCCCACCTGCCACCATAAGAACACATATAATATATACAGTATATAAAATAGCCTTGCTGTCTGTGTGAGTCAAGAAACAGCGAGAGATCGTGAGAAGTAACCTGCACCAAATGTTGCCCATGTTTATTGATGAGAGAGGAGCAGTATAATGCAGTCAATATAAATAATGTAAACCATGCCACAGCTTTTTTATTTGACTCTCAGAGAGAGACGGACAGTGATTCATCCTGAGCCCAAGCGAGGCGAGGTGAGCTTTTCTCATGCACACCTGTTCAATATGGTGCAAGGCCTGACACGCTCTGTCCACACTTTTTTGAAGTTCGTCATCATCGTCAGCGCTGACTGTGCTCACGTGGGGGTGTGTGTCTGTGTACACACGTGTTTATGATTTGGAGAAGCGTGTTGCGATTGGCGCTGGTAGCGTGCTGCCATCTGCGCTTTACTTCTGCTGTCGAGATGAACTCTGGTCATCGGTCCGGTATGGGAAACATGCGGCGGTTTCCAACTAACAGCGGTTATGTGGGCACAACTGTTGCTGCAACTTACTCACAGTTATTCAACTCTCTGTCTGACTCTGCTCTGTCTGTTCACACTGACACTATACTATCTCTCAATCTCTCTCTCCCAGCGCTCACCCCAATGTCAACACGCTGCAGGGCACATACATCTGGATGCATGTGGAGCATAAGGACGGGACTGCAGGGGGAGAGGAAGTGGACGGTGGAAAGAGAGTAGGATGGGGACTCAAGGGGAGCAATCAGAAGGGCAAAACCGTAATGTGACCTAACATCCTACACACGCATGGAAGCACATACATATGCAGAAATGCTTAAACGTGGAATACATACACACGCAAATACAGACATATAGGGGCATGCTAAGAGGCTTCAGAGAGAACATTCCTTTTCAGAGCAACCTCATTCAACTCTCCTGGAGAAAGAAGAAACCACGCACAAGACCATAAATACAAACACACACACACATGCACACAATGTATATACTAGCTGCTCCATCTGTCCAGCGCCCCGCCTCTCAGGGGGGCCATAAATCAATCAGTGCCAAAATATTGCACTTCAACAGAGCAACCGAAAGTCACACACACACACACATGTAAGGGCACATATACTTAGTAGGGCACATTTATTAAGTCTTCTCATTTGCATTCACTTTCTGCTTCTGCTATTTGAATGTCAAATGTGGGACTTTGCCGCTGCATAAAATGGGAATGGCGCCAAAAGTTATTTATTCCTAAAACAACTGTATCTTTAAACAGCACAAAATTACTTCCTGAGAATGTTGACTTCTTCGGTTGCTTATCATGAATGCATTATGTTTTTTCAACCACACTGAGCCAAACTAAAGTCAACTGAATGGAAGGCATGGAAAACATTTCCAGCACCAAGCTTATGTATTTTGGGATTTCCACACAGCTCTATCTGCTCAACTTCAATCACCTTTACAACAAGATGCACACTGAACATGTCTGTATTTGACAAACAGCATAAGAATCATTATGAATGTAGAAAAGGGAGGACTGATGCCAGTGTTGTTGTTGTTAGTTCACAAAGAATAAGAAAATATCAGCCAAGTGTCAGAATGAGCAAAAACAGACAAAAAAATCAGTTCTAGTAATTTGACAAGAGGAAATAGATTAGTTACACTTGTAGCCATTGCAGAAGTCACACATTGGTCTAATAAGTTCTACATCAACAACAAGACTAGAGGAGTTCAGATTAGTCATCATGCATATTATTCACCAACAGCGCTGAGACCCAGTGAACCTGCTTCAAACAGTAACTGAGTTTCCACCTGAGCAGGATGGATTCATGGATGCGTGATGATTTGCATATTAAATGAGATCTGGATGGCATGTAACCACGAACATAAAAATTAGAGCCCATAAATTTATAGAAAATTTATTTATAGGGAGCTGCAGAATTGTGACTGACTGCTGTTGTTTTCTTGATATTTCTGATGCTGGAGTTTGTTGAGAGTGAAGACACCATTAAGGAAGTTAAAGAAAGACTCTCAGTTGTCTTCAATAACACAACATGGTAAAATAACATTATAAATGATCTGGATGTAACGTCAGTTCTATGAACCTACAGTGTGTGTGTAGCTGAACATTGCTTTGAATCACAGATTCCAGCATTGCACAGGTGATTTCAATAGGTCACTCTCAACTATTTGAGTGATGATTATAAGTAATATACTATAGACCAGTTTTATTGCACGACAGCATGAGAAAACAATAGTAAGTTGAGATTTAGTTGTCCCCTTTTTGTAAGTTGTATCAGATTCCACTTAGTTTTTGATTTTGCTGCATTGGGGCCAATCTTTTGAAATGCATCTTTGATGTATCCATGAAGCCATCCTTGTTACACTTTAATAGCCTGAAGCCTTGATCTAGATATCCACAAGCGACAAATTGCCATCATTACTTTATTTCTTTATTGTTTATCCTCAACCCACAGGATCGAAGCCACCAGTGCAGATTAAAGTCAGGACTCTTACCTTTGATGCCAAATTTGGAGTTTCCTCCAAACTTGAGAATAACCAACATCAGAAGGAAACCGGTGAAGGCGACAGCAGCGATGCCCACCACCACGTACACCTGCACAATGAGAAAGCAGAGTGATAAAACTGCTACAGTGGAGACACAAGCACAGACACACAATACACACTGCACCAGAGGCTATAGAGCACAGGCTGATTTTCAAAAGTGCTGCTCTAACATTGTATTGTGTTGGGTTCATTCAATTACCTCTAACACTAAAAAAATTCCAGCTCAGTTGTTTCTCGACGGGCAACATAAATAAATAAAAAAGGAAACAGGCACAAAGAGTCAACAAGTGACAGAGGCAATCAGCAAAGGAATCGAGACGGAGGACAGCAGTAATACGTGACTTACAGTGACTCTGTCTTCAGGTGGGTCTGCAGGGGGGCCTTCTGTTGATGAAGCAGACAGAGACGGGAATAAATATGAGAAGAGCCAGACGTGATTTGTGCTCCAGTGAAGGACAACATAACACTAACACTTTCAAACTATCTTGATACAAAATATGATATGTGTCTGCTTAAGTTAAGAACAGTTTGTTCAGCGGGTGAATTTAGTTCAAGGTGGTTAATATTTAACACTTTCACTAAACCCTTCAACAGCAATCGGCCAGTCATAGCTCAGCATTTGTCAGAATGTGTGTTCATCAAAAACATGGGTTGGTCCTCGTTTCAAAGTGTTGTCTCTTGTTAAGTTTAACAGTGAAACATACTGTTTGTAAACGACCAATAAAGCATAAGGAAGAAAGTAAGCAGTTAAACAAGGTTATCTTTATCATACTTATAATGTTATAATATTAATGCTGTTTCTTTATTTCCATGTTTTCTACATGGATGAACTAGTGAAGATGCTTTTTGCCTGGGACGGTGTTTTATCATCTAAGTAGCTGTCACATGCATATTTAAAACCAAGTCAGCTGGAAACAGTAAAAATGTGCCAGTGATAGTTTCATTATATTATATATTATATTATATATTATATAGATCATTGGTCGTTGGCAAGAAAAAAGACGGCTTCTGTTTTCTACCTCTGTCTAAAATTGAGGACCCATTAAATAAAAATACTACAAATTTCAGGTGCCAGATGTGAGAACAAGAGCTTGACAGACATAGAAGAAGAAACTAAGAGGTGTTGGGATTTAGCGATTGGCGACGTTTAGAGTGAGCGAATAAAAGGTATGGCCGTACCTGTGGTTAGATCTGCAGGAGAGGAAGAGGTGTTGAGGAAGGAGACAACAAAGACAAATTAGACTCCAAATGTAGCGACATAATTCAGAAGTAAATTCTCTGACATGCACTTCACAAATAATGTCAGTCATGCCTGATATCTCTGAGCTTGTTTCGACAACATATTCATTACACAAACACGACACACAAACCAACAAACAACATATACTGGACATGCACGACAACAGAAAAAATAAAAATAAAAACAACGACACAGTGTGGAGAACACTAGACAACAACCCTAATCCCTAGCTGCAAGGTTGTGTAGGTATGTAACGCACCCTCAGCAACTTGAGAGAAAAGAAGAGAAAGAGAAAGATTTCTAACATGTAATTTGTGTTAATTGATGAGGATGAAAGTGATGAGATGTTAAACAGAAAAAACATTGATCTGAAAACTAACACTATGAATCTAAACTGGGTTTACACTTGATAAAAATATTTGTAGTTCCATTTTGTAGATCCACTTCACTCACCATAATAGTAAGGGTCCTTCTCAGTTCCTGCACATTAGGACAACAACAAAAAGATTTATGTTTCGATTTTTACCTACATCTTAATAAAATATTTAATGCTCATATACATCTTAGATCATCTGTGTCCTCTCTCTGTCTCAGTCTAATTATTTACACATACAGAACAGACATTTGTGACAGTGACTCTGTAATGAATTCACAGTCATTACATCAAGAGTAAGGAGCAAATCTACAAAGAAAGATTCTGCAATTGTCTCAGCTCTGTACTTTTTAATGAGAGGAAAAACTTTATTTGAAAAACATCTATCTTTTGTTCTAATAACATGTTAGATACATCAATCATAATGATGTGGAAACCAGAAAATTGAACATGGTGCTTGTTCCTCCTCACCATCCCACGGCTTGCGCATGAAGTGAGCCTCCACTTCCTTTTGGTCTGTCCCGAATTTATTTTTAGCCACAAGCGTGTAGCGCCCATTGTTAAGGTGTGTGGGGCTGTCCAGCTGCAGGCAGCCGTGGTACTCTCTCTCTGTAATGTCATGGATCATGGTCATGATGTAGAGCCCCTCCATCACCGCTTTGCCATCCAGAAACCACTGCAGCTGTGGCTCTGGGTTTCCTGGGAAAACAACACAAGAGACTGTGATTTACATTCATATTCTGTAATTATCAATCTATACTCTTTGCTTATGTTGTCACTGCTGGTTATATCATAAGACAAGATTTTACTGTTGGGAGCAAAGTATCAGTAAAGCTCATTATGTGGCTGTCTCTCTCACCTGACACACTGAAGGGGATGCACCAGTGATGGTCTGGGATTGCATCGCTCAGTTTTGTGATTTTGGGAGGAACTGAGAGAAAATAGAGAATTTGTGAGATGTAAACAGATGACACATGAAACAATAAATGGTCAAAGAGCAATGTAGAGGTAAAACTGGAGAAACAAAGTGTGCAACAATACTAATTAAGAGATGAGAGGAACAGTTCTTTAACTCTCTGTTCTAAAATCTATACTACACTGACAAACAATAATCTACATTGAATTAAGGCGGCTTGCCAAAGGGCAAACGTACAAAGTATATCCAGTAGCAGTGAGGACTCTTTCTCTCCAACAATGTTCTCAGCAGTGCAGCTGATCTTGCTGTTGTGGTCCATCGATGACAGGTTGGACAATCGCAGCACCGAAATCTGGCCTGACGTCTGAATCTGAGTGAGTAAAGTACATATAACAGTTAGCACAACATATATCAATTTCCCCATATAAAATACAATGTTATTCTTTTTAAATCTATTCACAGGGACTTTGCTTGTGTATTAATGATATATAGCTGAGCTCAGATACCAAATGTGTGTTGAACTGAAGGTCAGCGAAGCATTAAGGACATTTACATTCATTATTGATTCATCAGTGAATGGATTTATTGCACTTATACAATATGCCAAGTGTAATTTTTCAGAGCCTAATGATATTCAAAACCCATAGATATTTAATTTACTTTAATACATGACAAAGAAAAGACCCAAATCCACACATCTGGGAAGCTGAAACCAGCACACATTCGAAATATTTGCTTGAAATATAATATAATATCATTATTATGTCATATTTTTTTCTGACAAGGAATCAATTAATCGAGTTTCGGCTCTAAAAGCATTCATATTTCATTAATTCAACAATTTTCCCAAATAATGACTAATAATGTGTTTCCTTGTATGTGTGTGTAAGTGTGTGTGGACATGTATTAGTTATGTAGGTGTGTGTGTGTGTGTGTGTGTGTGTGTGTGTGTGTGTGTGTGTGTGTGTGTGTGTGTGTGTGTGCATGTTTTGCTATACTTGTGAGCACTTGACAAACAACTTTCTTGTGAGGACATTTTGTCTTGTGAGGATATTTTGCCTTGTCCTCACAAGGATTATGCTAGGATGCCTTGGTTTTAGGGTTAAGGTTACAAATACAAAAAGTTTATGCTTTGGGTAAAGGTTAGGGTTAGACATTCAGTTGTGATGGTTAGGGTTAGGGTGAGGGGCTCGGGAATGCATTATGTCAATGGAACGTCCTCACAAGAATAGCAAAACAAACCTCTATGTGTGTGTGTGTGTGTGTGTGTGCAAGTGTGTGCAAGTGTGTGTGAGTGACCTAACCTCATAGTTGGAGACCAGCACCATGCTCCATATCAGCTCAGGTGACGGCACCCCGGAGGTCGTACAGGACAGGTCCAATCTCTCCCCCTCCATTAACGTCACTTTGGATGGGTTCAACTTTGCCATTGGAACCTCTACACACAACCAGGGAGTGGGAAGGAGGGGGAGGAGGGTATAGAGGTGGAGAGGGGA
Organism: Centropyge bicolor; assembly: GCA_037975185.1. Taxonomy (NCBI): domain Eukaryota; kingdom Metazoa; phylum Chordata; class Actinopteri; family Pomacanthidae; genus Centropyge; species Centropyge bicolor. Next base: position 5,333,389 of record JBBMOC010000013.1, read on the forward strand.
GGAGAGGAGGGGAGGGGGCAGAAAAGTAAGGAAGCAAACTTAGGATTCATGGCCAACTCTTGTCTTTTCAGTTGAAACACAAGGCACGTAACAACCTCGACAATACGAGTGGAAGAGCAGGCAAACACACACCCACTACCACCGAGTGAAAAGAAAGACACACAAAGAGAGACCTCGAATTCAATCTCCCCCTCTCTCTCTCACTCTCGCTTTCTCCCTCTTTCATTTAAGCACACTCACCCCAATCAAACAGTCAGACAAAGAGACAGAGTTCAAACACAGTGATGGTTACACTGATTACTAGTGCATGTCTTCAGCAGCCCAAGTACTAAATTGATTGGACACAGTCTGAAGCCTCTGTCCAAGCAAAGACACTGGTGACTCTGTGTGTGTGTGTGTGAGTGTGTGTGTGGGTGTGTGTGTGTACAGTGTTGACCAGGAGGTGACCTGAGTATGACCAATCAGATTCAATCAGAGTCTTGCCACCCTTGTCCCCTGTCCAATAACATCCCCTGGTGAAGACAGAAGAGAGAGAAGAGAAGAGAAGAGAGGAAGACGAGAAGAGAGGAAGACGAGAAGGGAAGGGAAGAAAAGAGGAGGAGAGAAGACGAGAACCAAAACAGAAGAAGAGAAGACAAAACAGAAGACCAAAAAAATGAGAAGAAAATAAGAGAAGAAGACAAAGACAAGAACCAAGACAGAGCAAGAGCAGAGAAGAGACGGAAAAGAAAGGAAGAGGAGAGAAGACGAGAACCAAAACAGAAGAAATGAGAAAAGAGCAGATGAGAAGGAGCGTAAGAGAAGGAGACGAGAACAAAGAGGGGGGAAGAGGACAAGAACAAAAGCAAGAAAAAAAGAAGAAAAGAGTTGAAGGTGAAAACAGATGAGAACAAAAAGAAGAGACGCAAAAAAAATAAGAGAAGAAGATGAGAATGAAGAGGGGGGAGGAGCAGAGAAGAGAAGAAAAGGAAAGCAGGAGACAAGACCAAAAGAAGAGAGGAAGACAAAAGAGGAGAAGAAACATCAAGGAGAGAAAATGAAAACCAAAAGAAGGAGAAGAAACGGGTGTCAACAGCTCCTGCAGATAAAACTGGACAGATTTCTTATCAAACCCTCTCCTCTCTCCTTCTCTCCTCCTCTTCTGTCCGTCGGCACGATGCTTATCACCAGGGCAACCCACTTATCACTACGGCAACCCACTCAATCACCGTGAGATGCACAAAAAAGGAAAAAAAAAACAGCCTCTTTATTGGTGGCAGACCAGCTGCCATATCACAACCACATATCTTAACGGGTTCTCAGTAAATCAGCTTTCTACTGTCACCACAGCCAGCCTCAGGTCACACACACACACACACACACACACACACACACACACACACACACCACTAGAAAACTAGAATAAAACTTCTGCAAACCTCTTTGTTTTTCTTCATCCGAGCACCATTATTTCCATGTTCAATCATTTAACGCAGCTGCGGTCATCAAACCATCAGTGTCATCCTCTAGCTGAATGTGTTTAGAATCAACAAGTCGACCAAGGGGCTGGATTTACCGTAATTAGCATGACAGACCAGCCCTGTGTCTGTGACAACACGTGAGTCATTACGTGGAAAGATTTCACTATCATGCGCTTCAGCCCACCTGCAGCCAGTCGTAAACATATGGAAAATACTGGCAGTCAAGTGAGGGTAAGCCAACAATACATCCATGAATGATGAAATAATGAAATATGAATGAAAATAGGCTTGAGGATTGAATGTCTTTTCATTTAGTTTTGGTGTGTTCACAGTCTTCACTACCATATGGATGATGCTCCTTGTTTTGTTTTGCAACACTAATATTCAAATCAACTTTGAGCCGGCACTGACCATAAGCTCTAAAGGGCTGTAGGTTAATTCAGAAAAGACACTGAGCTCACATGTCAACAGGTCCAGCTACATCCATGACTACGATATAGTCGGATGTCCTGAAACGACTTTTTGAAACTATGATTTCAAAGTTGACATTTTCCAATAACTGATCACTTAGTTTGCTGACTGTCTTCAGCAGGAGAAATGCAGATGGATGAGAAATGAAATCCCAATATAAAGTGTCTCCCTCCCTCATTTGGTGGTTTGACGATGTGCTGGAGAGCTTTGTCTTACATGCTTTGGTTGAAAAATCTCCACCAGATGTTCGGTTGAGTTGAGGTCTAGTGACTGTGAAGGCCGTGGCGTATGATTCACATCTCTTTCATACTCATTAAAGCACTGAGCGACTCCTCATGGCCAGTGTGGAAGCATTCATTAATGTGTCGCTGGGTTTTTCCTTTGATTTGTCACCAAACTGTCTTCAGTAACAACACAGATTAAAGTTCACTCACAGATTTATACTGACAGGCTTTTCTCAGCTTCTACGTGGCTCCGTGCTTCATCCATCAGTAAGATGAAGGTGTTTTAATACTGGAGCAAATCAGGAAGCAGGAAAGTATCTGACTCACATTTTAATCCATCAAAGAGTCAGTGTTAGACTGTCTTCCTCTCTGTGGTCTTTGAGAGTCTACAAGTGACTCAAGTTTTTAACATAACAGAAATAATTAATTGCCAGAATAAATAATTGGAAAAAAATGATTGAAAAGAGTTTTTTTCTTGGTCCTTGGGTTTGAATTGTGACCATTGTCTGAAGATTTTTTAAAAGTTCATAAATTTATCAGAGCTTGTTGTTTTGTAAAATCTTACTTTAAATCTGACAATTTAATTAACTTTTTATTTATTATTTATTTATTCATTTAATGACCTTGTGGGACTTTGTATTACAGGATGTCATTTCTGATATGTCTACACTGCAGGACCTTATTTAATCTAAACAATGAATTTTACAAGAGATTTCCAACCATGAAAGCCAAACCTAGAAGAATGAACTTGTGAATATGTTACATTAGCAGGCCGTGACACCCTTTGACTCCTTGAATGCAGACTGCCCTCATTCACCAGGAGCATGTTCTATGAATGAGCCGTGCGTTACGAGCCCAGCATCGGGGATGTGCCCGGCTGATGCGGAGCTGAATAGCTGCTAGCAGCTCATATTTAAAAAGGTAAACATCCACTGCTTTCTGGATTGAAACCTCTGTACAATGTGCCACAGCGTACCTCAGCACCATTGTTGGAGGTGTCACTGTTGTCAGCTCTTGTTATAGGCCACAGTAGGCAATGTCCACATCAGTGTTTAGAGAGCTGCTCGCATTTTTTATGTTCCACCGCAGAGATGTGGTGATTTCAGAAGCAGGTGAGAGAGAGAGAAATCTTTGACAAAATATACAACAGGGAGAGAAGGAAATGTGCTGTAAAGTGACACAACACAAAATCGGAGTTCTTTCTTTGTGGTTCGAGCACAGTGAAGACTGTCAGTGCATTATGAGAGGGATTCACAAAACGATTCTGCCTCAAAGAATAGAGAGAAATAGGAGAATGAGAGGCAGCACTGCAGCCGCTTTGAAACCAGAATCTGTGATAGTTTCGTATGGATTATTGATTTTCTGCCAGTCAAGTTGTCAGCTGTCCTGCTCAAATCTGTCAATACCTGTCCTTTCTGTATTTGTCGCTCTTTTAGCTCCCTACGTATGTGTTTATATTACATCTGCTGAGTGCTACATATCAGTTATTGAGATAAGTGATTGCATATTTAGGATTATAACGATTTACATTTGAACACATTTATCCTGTTTCCCCTTGTTTTGAAGTTAATTACATTTTCATTTTTGTGTCTTGATCAGTTCGTCAGACAAAAACATCGACACTAGACAATTTGCAAAGCACTCAGATTACGTTCACTTTGTTTCAATGTCCAACACCAATATTTTTTAAATTCTCACTTTCTACAATATCAGCAAAAGGCAACTATTGTGTTTGAGAAATGTACAGCAAATAAAATTTGTTAAATTTAGGAAAACATCATCAAAGATCATTGAAGATGAAACCACATTTGCTCCCCACCTGTCTACATAAAGCACTGCTTGGATGTAAATCATGAGAGAATGGGAATCATCTAACATGGACGTAACTCCTTGTGATATACTATAGACTCTGAGCTGGTTCACCAATACATCATTCTTGTCTAATTAAGAACCATCGATAAATTAAAAAAAAAAAAATCTAACTGGCATCGTTATCTAATTCATATTCTTTACACATCAACTTTTCCACCCCATTTCAAATTCTTCATCCTCTCCCACGTGATGATTTACTGAATTGTTTTGGCCAGTTTGAGCTCGTCTGTTTTTGAAAGAGTTGTCCCTCATAAACCGCCTTGAATCCGTCTGTTAGCACAACCTCGGTGCTAAAATGACAGCAGCATGGCCTGAAGAGGAACGCAGAAGGGCCAGATGAAGGTGGGATAGCACTAAATGTCACATCCATTAACTTTTAAAAGACTTAACAACCTCGTAAAACATCAGGGCTGCGAGACACGAATGCCATCGTAATCTGTTTCTGTCCATCTGCACTGTGCCGACTTTCTTTCTAACTTCTCTGTTGATTTCAAGTTTAGTATCACAGCTTTTATGTCTTGTTGTTAAAATCCATGTTATCTAACAAGTAAGTGGTCTCCCTGTCTGACTATAGGAAATTCACACATGTAAATAGCATCTACTGCCCACAGACATAGGAGCCATCTGGCCTCTTCGGTTGGCCTGTATTGCCATTTACTTCTTGAGTCCGTGCCTACGTGCTGCATTTCACATATGCAACCGTAAGAGCATGGTACACAAAAGGAAGGAGTGGAGACATAAAGAAGGTTTAACCCACAGACAGACATTTATAGTTGTGCAGTATGCTCAAACATAAGCGAAGGAGAAAGAGGTTAGAGAAGAGAAGATGAGAGGGCTCAACAATAATCAAAGCAGAGAGACAGACAGACAAGCTGAGAGGGAGACAGATGAAGACAGACTGCTCCAGCGCTGAGATGTGACCAGCAGAGGTCTGGTAATCCATCTGCCGTCATTTCAAGCACGTGGAAAAAAAAAAAAACCTATTCTCAGGACAGCTGGTTTCAATTATTAACATTTACACATTTGGATCATTTAGCAGATTTTTAGCCACAGACACTTGATGGTTGAAAAGGCTTCAATCTCTTGATCTTCCCATTAACAGGGATGACCCTAAAGTAATCTTACAATTTGAGTTGAGTTGTAAAAGAGAATTAAACAAGGAGGACTTGGGTTTTATAGAGTTTTCTTAGCGTTTTAATCATCCTATTAACAAATGACTGAGTGGGAGTGTTATAACTCCTGCAGCTGTTTCGACCCCAACATTTTTGCTGAGTGACACAGTGGACTTTATTTTTGCACGAGCGTTGGACTGCAGTAATTTTTAGTAAACTTTTGTATAGGTCAGCAGTGGGAACAGTCTGCCAGCCTTTTTTTTCTGAGTGGAGCTCTGGCAGTAAACAGTCCACAGAGAGAAACAGAGCGAGAGACATATGCGGGTGGCCTGAGAGATCAGTGTCAGCCCGAGGGCATTATTGGGCACTTCCTCTGCTTTGTGCCTTCCTCGCAAGTCACTCAGAAATGTTCGGACCCACAGAAGGGGAGACAGTCATGTATGCGAGCAGACAGACAGATGGAGAAAAAAAGTAATAAAGAGGAGGACAGACGGCCTTAGAGAGGGAGAAGCAAAAGGCATAGACAGAGCGAAAGGCCGGCGGTTCTGCCAGACTGAGAGGTCTTTTGGTGTATCACTGTCCGCCCTGGGGCATTATTTGGCACCCCCTGCTCCACCATGTCCTCCTCCTCCTCATATGTCACTCTGCCAGGGGGTCCCCAGCCCAACTCTCTGGGGGCCCTGCTGTAACTGTGCTAATGCCAAAAATAACCTTCCCTAATGGAGGGGAGGCAGAGGGGACGGATCAATAGGGGTTATCAATGACATTGTTAGCTTCCTGCAAGCTAACTTATTGTTTGTGTCCTGCGCGCCCCGACCGCCCTGAGCTATTTCTGACCCAATCATTTTCTCTGTCAACAACAGCGAAGGCGAAATGCTTTTAGATTCATGTTCTGGCTTATTATGGGGAAAAAATGATTACACTGTAAAGCTTTTCTGACGACTGATATTGTTTGTTTTATAAATTCAATTCCAAACATGAAGATTCCTTTATGTTCTCACTTTACAGGAACAAACCGGATCTGACTGGATTTATTGCCCCAATGGCTGGAACAATCTGTGTTTCATTTGTTTACTTGGGTCAAGCTCAAGCTCAAAATTATTACTGATTTTCAGCCAGATTTGCCTTCATAAAAACCTGCAAATTCTTGTGTATGGAATTTTCCTCAGAGGATCAGAGCAGGTCTGGTTGAGACTTTCAGAGAAGTCAGACTGTAACCTGACCCTGCTGATGAAAAGACGAAGAGTCCAACTCAAGAGATTCGTGGAAAACAAAGAAGATGGGGGAAATAAAGTTTCAATTACCTGCTGGCATTTATACATTAAAGCTTGATAAACACTCTTATAAGTAAGTACATAAAAGGTTTGAGACAGTCTGTCTGCGGCTGACAGAAAGAATTCTGATTAGCTTACACTTGTGTTGTAAATAACATATAATGTAAAGTATAATCTTATAAACTATTAACTATTGTTTTTTGCGACTTAACACTTACAACATATTCTCATTTTTTTATAACAACCAGATCTACAGAAAATGTATTTCATTCTTCATAAAAATGTGACTATTATTGTATTTTGAAAGACTTCCTTCCTTGATGACCAAAACATGATGATTCAGAGAAAAAGGAAATGAAGTCTGCTGTGTGACAGCAGGTCACCGGTGCTATAGGACATAGTACAGATGGTCTTCACTTCATTTTACTGTGATACATGCAGTGAATTCTCTCCACTCAGCATCTTTGAGACGCACTGATGTCATCTACATGTTGAGCCCCCCCCTCAGTATAATATCTTTCAGCTTCTGTAATGTCCTGCCCAGGGACATTTACACCTACAAGCAAATGTCTCAGATGACTGTAGCCGGTTCTGTAAGATAACACACCCGCTCACATGGCACGCACAAACACCGCTCTGTATGTCACATTTCTCTCTCCTCCATCTGGCAGCTAATCTTTGCATCATATGAGAAAAATCCTTACAGCGCGGAGATAACGTCAGCCTGTTTAGTGTCGGTGGCCGTTTAGTGGCACCCAGCAGAAACCAAACCACATTTCTCAGCCCTCTATAAAAGCGGGGCTCTAGTGTGCACGCATGCGTTCATTTGGTCATTTGTTTGCTTGCTCATGTGTGAGACGTTGTGGCTTTTTGCACTGCACAGTGTCGAGGGAAATTACAACGTACAGGCCAAGAACTGCTCTGTGTAAGTGAAATACAGTGTGTGCGGCATCCTCCCTGTAGTCTGCAAGAGGTCACATACCGGCGGACATATATTACTGATTACTGCAGTGGTTAATGCATGAATCCAATTCTTTGTACAGTTATTCATATAGCTTTTAACAACAAACTTCACTTTCTCCAGTTACATGTCCCAAATAACTAATAAAGCACATTTGTTCTTGTAATAACAAACTAATTCTACACCAAATATGTCCTGCACTTAAACACATACACACAACCATGTCCTTAGAAAAAAAAACAAATGTGTCAGACACATGCAAAACACATAATAACACACACACTAAAAACAAAGATTTGGAAAAATCTTTGTAGAGGAAACCATCAGGATTACTGTTTTCCTCCAGGTGCTTCAACACTTTGCACTCTGTGAATGTGTTTTCCAGCTCCTAAGAGTGTGTGTGTGTGTGTGTGTGTGTGTGTGTGTGTGTGTGTGTGTGTGTGTGTGTGTGTGTGTCCTCACCACAGTTATGTAGCAAGAGTTTGGACAGCGGCTTGCGTGCTCCTCCATCCTCAATGCAGTGCAGATCCTGAGTGTCTGCTTCCTCTCCTAACCACAGCTTGATCCACATGTTCTCACAGGAGCAGTGCAGAGGGTTCCCTGACAGGATCCTACACATACAAACACACACACATTCAACGTCAAGAAAAACAGTGAGAAGCAGAGTTGAATTATGGTGCAGCTTTTACAGCACAGAGAAATAGTTTAACTATTTCAACTTGAAATATGCTTATTTGTTTTCTTTCAGAGATAATGGATTTAAATTAATGCAGCTCTGATGTCTGTTAAAGATGGAGCTTCCAGCAGCAGTCAGTTAGCTTAGCTTAGCATAAAGACTGGAAACAGGGGGAAACAGCTAGCCTGTCAGCACCCCTCAGTGTCTCAATATCCCTCCGTGTAATGTGGAAATCATTTCTTTATTACAGTAATGGAAGGCTGAGTAACGCATATGTTTGGGAGGCATGTTTGCCTTTATTGACAGGTGTCATGGCCAATCACGCTGAGTCCTGGTAGTTAATTGCTTTCCTCCACCCTGAATAAAAAAAGCTGCAGGCAGCCATAGACGCAACTCCAAGCTTCAAAACATCACACCAGGAATCTATAGGTGACTTGGAAGATGCCATATGTGTATGTTTATCTACAGACTGTGACGATAACTGGGAGGTAAACCAGAGAGACAGCCAGGGAACAGATAGACAGACACAGAGATGGACAGACTGATAGAGAAGGCTGCACTGAACTCACAGATAAGAAATGTTGAGGTGTCTGAATATCCTCCAGGACAGTGATGACAGGTTGTTATCTTTCAGATTCCTGGAAATTAAGTCCAACATCAAGGAATGAGATTATAATATCACAACAAAATATTAGGTTGGTGTTACAGCAACTGATGTGCACATTTCTACACGCACCGATAAGCCTGAATTATTATTTCTCATTAAAAGTTTTCCCCTCTAACACAATTAACCTTAAGTGGTACATTTGATCAGTGTAATAAGTATCAAACTTTAATTATGTTGACAAGATCCCAAAATCAATTATAAATCCTGTTCAGTCTGAACCTGAACTGGACGTCATTTTAATCAATCTCTCAGCCATGACAGGGCTTTTTTTTCTTTCCAGGTCAATTTTCTCTTAATAATGTTCAAAATAAATCGTCTCTGCAGCATGATTTCAAAATGAATAGTGCAATAAATGGATACCATCAAAACATAACCATAAATCTTAGAAGACCGCACATTTTTCAACAGTTTTGTCCTCAACTGTGTTAAACCAATAAATCTGTACAGTTGCAGCAAGGAATATATGATAGCATGTGATTTTACTTACAGGCACTGTAACTTGATGTTGTCTTGAAAGGCCAGCTTCGATACATATGTTAGCCTGCTGTTGGTCACCGTTCTGAAAAACAAAACACAACTGTGTCATTATTATCCTCACAGTAAACAGTACAATTCAATCGTGAACAACAGCAAAAACATGAACTCAGGGTCCTGATCAGATCCAGATCTTCAATAATATACTTATTTTCAAAAAAGTGATGCAAGAGGAGGATAAACGTTCTGGTAACCCCAATTTATTAATATTAACTTGTAACATGTTTTTAGACGGTGTTTAAGCTACGAAGTCATAATAAAGTCATAATAAGTACAATGTTATATGAGTATGTAGTTTGTTATTATGGTGAAAGTAGGCTGTTGTTCTCATTGAAAGAAACCAATAATGGATTCATCTGGTTTGCCATTCAAGTGACATTTAAACTAAGGATGCCATCAAAACCTGCATCAAGCTGACAACAATATATATCCTCCACTTATATTTGTTATTTTAAATCTGTATTAAGCTCATTATCCTCTTTTGATTTCTTCTTAAAACTCACTGTTATCTAATGGCTTTTTCTTAACTGTATTTGATATGAGTGTTTTGTCTTGTTTTGTATTTTATGTTTTAGCATTTATTTACTTTATTTTTAAGAACGCTACAACTTCCTTTTGAAAGGCGCCTAAGTTCAGTTAATAAGTATTTTTCTATTCATTTATTGTTGTCATGCACATAGTATCCGGCCCACATGGACTTACGTCAGACGTGAACACACCTCATAACAAACAGCCAAGTGATAACAAACAAGAGAGAGAGAGTGAACCTGCCTGTTTCTATAGCTGATGGTTGTTATCAATCAGACGATCTGACAAATGTAGGTTTGTACCAAACATCAACAAACCAGCCTTCCTTAAAATAAATCATAAAAAAATCAAGATTTCACCTCAATAATCCAGGGTTGTCCAATGCAAAATGACCCAATTAAAAATCTTTTTAGTGAGCCACTGTTCAGGCACATTCACAAGTCTGCCACGGTGCAACGCCTGCGCATTCATCTTTTTATATATAAATATAACAGATGTCTCAATAAAAAGCCTCTTCATGCACAAAAAAAACTGTTTTAAGAGTCAGGTGCCTTTAATATTCCTACATACTGAGCATTACTCAGCTCTGTTAAAACCAGGTGCAGAGAGTTTGTGCGCTTCATCAGCTGACGTGAGTCTGTAAAAAGACGTCATTATCTGATATGAAACGTTGGTTGAACAGATGTTCTGTTACGCTGACTGATTTCATCTGATGTGACTGAAAGTGAGCGAAGATTGTCATTACGCTGTTTGAAAAAACACTTACTGATTACAAAAATATTAGCACAATGAAATAGCATTAATATGTTGGTATCAAGACCTCTCCTTTCAAAAAATTTACATAACTGAGTGTTTCTCAGACACATGGGACACTTGTCTTGGAGTCATTTATTCTCACTGGGTCCAACCACAATTAAAACCATATACACTTCCACTGTGTAACCTTCTCTACTAATCTGTCTACCAAATGTGATATTGGCTGGAAAATTAGGTAATGTGCAATTAACAGATTATTATGTTGGAGGAAACACTGCTTAGTAGACAATTCTGTTTTAGATTAAGACGTGAAATGAGACACAGATGCTGAGAAAACTCAGTAACCACAAAACACCCTGAGACATGACCATAAACGTTTTAAAGCAGCAGACATGGACAGTAGGCTGCAAGCAAAAGAGAATTATCAATAAAGGCAAAGTAGATCAATATTTCTCATATAGTGGATGATAACAAGTCAAGTAAGTATAGAAATCCTGTCCTGGCTCCTTTGCTGCCCATATTTGGATCCTAAGCATTTTAACACAGTAGGTGAACAGGAAAGTGACAGAATATGAAGAAATATAATATAAAACACTAGTTTTAGGCCAAAGTGTTTGTTTTGGTAATCTGAGCCATAAAAGACTTACAGGTTCCTGAGATTCTTGTAGTAGTGCAGGTCTTTGTCACTGATGGAGGAGAAGCTGCTCTGGTTGGCGATGTAACTGTCAGGAGATACAAGTGTGTGTGTCAGAAGGCTCATTTGTTAAACGGAGGGAAGCATAAACAGCAGCATTTCAACAAGACAAAGGAACATAATAAGCCCATATAATTAGAGTTCAAAATTAAAAAATGAACTCCTGGAGGATACAGCTGATAAATGGGACACGGCGGGTGGGGAGGTAGATTTTAAAGAAAAGTAGAGAAACAGGCACAGTGATGATTGTGAGCAAATCAGACTGTGAAGAAAAACATGTACTTTTCCGATAAGGTTTGGGACCAGACGTCTGAGAACATTTAGGTCTAAAGAAAACCTCCAGAGCGAGCTGAGAGCGATCTGTAGAGGGAACATGCTGTTACAGTCACAGCAGAGCTTTTTGTCCTCTGTCTTACTGTTTTGTTTGGCTAAATCACAAGGTCATTAAATAATGTTTTTCTTTCATGTGTTAGAAGAAATAAAACATTCCTAATTAGATTCTCTGATTTCCAACATCATTACACGGTTCTCGCGATCAGCCTTGAGTCTAGGATTATTTTTTGTTGCTAATCATTTCCAATACAACATTATTTGTTGTACTTCAGGTCTCTCACCTCTAGTTTACACCATGATGATCACATTTTAGTCAGTCAATTGAATGAGCAGTGGGGATTGAAAAGACAGCTATGAAAAATATTTTATAGTGTCCTGGTGGCCTACAGGGTCTAAGACGCTGCACAACCCCCAAACACAATGTCATCCCAACGTCCTCGGTTTCAGTCTAGAAGAGGATTTTTATTGCATATCACCTCTCCTCTCTCATTTCCTGTCATCGCTATCAAATAAAGTCAAAATGCAACAGAGAAATACTGCAGAAAAAAACAAGGATATAATTTGATATGTGGCTCTCAATAATTAAAGAAGCTGACCCAGAATGTCAGCATTTTTCACTGGTTCACACACAGATACATTAAACCCATTCTTTGAAAAAGCAGTATCTTCGACAAGCTGCTTCTCAAAATTACTTTCACTGAAGAGTGAAATTGCCTGACAATAACGACACACGACTAAAATTAAATCCTCACTAAATGTTTTTAGGGTGGGAATCTTATTTGTAATCTTCTACAAATCACCAATTACACCTTCACCGTCAACAGATAAGTGTCCGTAAATCAGCTGCAGAGTCAGAAGCAGACAGTGCTCTGGTTGAAAAGAGATGAATAATGACGCCATCGCCAAATACTAAGAGCACACACACACACATCCATCTCTGGTTAATCATCAGGTTTGATGAGCCCTTCACTGCAGGGAGGACTTAAGCTTGGAGTTACTACACCCACATGTGTCCATTAGCCTAAATCTACAGTGACTGCCTCTGTAAGAAATCAGAAGAAAAGATGTTTTCTGACTTTTGTTTTTGTCAGAGCTTAAACACTTTTTTCATCCTCCTCAAAAAAAATTGCTATAAAAACAACTTTCTGTATTGTATCTCTTGTTAATATTTCTTTAAAAGCCCACAAAGTATCAACATTATCAATAAAAAAAAATTGCAACCACCTCCTGAACCACATCTACTGGAGAATGTTTTCTCAGATGATGGTATGATTTATTTGACTCAGCTTTTTTTAATCAACACATTCTTGCATAGGCCAACACAAAGAGTTTGGACAAGGACTTGCACTGAGAGCCCATTGCCTGCTGTCAAAGTGCACATGTCATAAAATGAGGACAGACAGGGGACATGATAACCTCCATGCTTTTTTTTTTTTTTTTTTTTTTTTGGGCAAGGTCGTTTGGAATTAGCCATGGCAATAATTTGCCTGTTTGCATTAAAGCACTCCAGTGGATGCTTTTCACCAGACTGTTGCCTCATTTAAACCCAAGGCTCCTCCAAGTTCATCTCTGACAAGTCATTATCAACAAGGCCGTTTATCTTTGCCAAGAAAGATATTGCAGCAATTAAATATTTTAATCTCTTTTTTAATTGCTCTCTGATATAAATGCTTGGGCATGTCTGAATTTATTTCGAGGCCAGATGATTTCTTGTGAAATGGCAGTGGCAACGAAAAAAGATGGACATTTCAAATGCACACTGAGATTTTGTGTCATGTTGAATGATCACCCAGAAGAGAAAGATCCAGTCTCCAAATCGGCTACAAGCAAAATGTTGACTCTGACTAGAAAAATGTCGCTTTTCTTTCCCTAGAACATCGATTTTTCTGCGCTTCTGTGCTTCATTTAAATACACTCATATGAGCCATCTTGGGAAGTGTCTGTGCTAATATTTGGACAGTGGTGTCTGGTGCGTGTGTCTCCATCCACACACACACGTGCACGCACGCTCTCGCTCACACACACATGCACGCTCGCACACGCTCGTGCACACCGCCGCACACAGACTGGGCTTTTGTCTGATTGTCACAATAAAGTCTAGCAGCCTCAGATGCTTTCATTTTTAAATGGGCTGCGTCCACGCGGCTGTTGGAGGACTGATGTGCCCCCGTGATGGCAATAAGTCTGTTATGCAATGTAGGTTAGACATGATGCCGAATAAATGAGCAGGACTTGCATTTATATCCGAGCTGTCACATTTGTGAATTCACCTTAAATCCACGCGTGGACTTATGAGTTACTATTAAAAATGAGAAAATTCTAAAGCGGGTATGGCTCCCAAAGGATGACATTCCTTTCTTTGGAAAAGTGCTGCCAAATGTAAGCGCGTGGACAAATGTGAGGAGGGTTGAGGAGCATGCATGTGTCTCTCCTCCGTGCATCTGATGCTTACATGTCGGTGATGTTCTCCATCTCCGCCTCGCTCGGCAGGGCCGGGAAAGCGCTGATCCCCTTCTCCGGGTCCACGCACGAGATCCTGGTGCTGCTGCAGGAGCAGGACGAGGGGCATGCCTCCGCGGACATCCACGGATCCCCCGAGCCCACCGCCACCCAGACCGCCACCACCCACCACCACCACCACCAGCAGCACCGCCACGACCCGGACCCCGTCCCCAGCGAGGAGAGAGCCCCGCCGCCCGCTCTCCAGGCGCTCATCTTCAGCTGTGAGGCTCGCTGATCAGCCCCGCGGCCCGGCCCGGGTTGGCTGGGATCTGCCCCCGGTTCAACCAATCAAGAAGGGGAAGAAATCAAAGTAGAATCCGGCGCTGAGGTGGATGCAGGCGGCACAGCTAGAAAACCATGAGCCGGGATCGAGATGACAGACGGAGAGGAGCAAAACAGACAAACAGGGGGATGAAGGTCTCCTCCAGAACCCAGTCAGACAGACAGACAGTCAGAGTCACACTGACGGGTGTGTGCCAGGGAGGATCTACGTGTGTGTGGTGTGTGTCTGTGTGTGTGTGTGTGTCTCCCTCCCTCACTCTCTCTCTCTCTCTCTCTCTCTCTCTCTCTCTCTCTCTGTCTCCTTCTCTCCCTCCCTCACTCACTCTGACTCTCTCTCTCTCTTAGTCTGTGTGTGTCTCCCCCTCTCTCCCTCCCTCTCTCTCTCTCTCTCTCTCTCTATGTGCCCCCCTCTGTGTGTGTGTGTGTCTCTCTCTCTCTCTCTTTCTCTCTCTCTGTCCCCACCTCTCTCTCCTCCCCTCTCACTCTCTCTCTTTCTCTGTATCTCCCTCCTTCTCTTTCTCTCTCTCTCTCTCTCTCTCTCTCTCTCTCTCTCTCTCACACACACACACACACACACACACACACACACACACACACACACACTCTCTGTGTCTGTCTCTCAGTGTGTTTCTCTCTCTCTCTCTCTCCCTTTCCGTCTCTCTCTCTCTCTCTCTCTCTCTCTCTCTCTCAGCCTCCTTGACACAATGTTGCCTGTGTGTGGATGATGATGGTGGTGGTGGTGGTGGTGGTGTTTTGTGCTGGTTTGGTTAGTTTGGACTCAGAATAAATGACAGTCAGGGTGACGATGAGGAGGGAGAACAGAAGAGGAAGGGTACTGGCATGAAAGCAGATCATGTGTAACCTCATTGATCTGCCCTGAGGGAAATGCTTCCTGCCCAGGAACGTTTGAGGCGGGCGGAGAGGTGGGGGAGTGGGGGGTCAAGTGCAGAGCTGTATGGTTTCTTGCTCAAGGGCACCTCAGCAAGGCTCCTGTGTTTTAATGTTTGGGCAGTCGGGGGTTAAAGATCTGGTCTGTGGCAGGCTTTACCAGCCTTGCCTTGAGTTGTGAACGAGGTGTGAGCGTCCTTGTCTGACAGAGATAGAGAGAGTGTGGAGAGGTGGAGGATGCTTCTGCGTTGAAGAGGTTATTTAATTTATCTGCTGGCTGGCTTCAGATTATGTGCGTAAATGAGATATAAGGGGCTATCAATTTACAGGCTCTAATTGCCATAATCATTCTCATCATCACCGTCGTCATTATAATCATCATTATCATCTGGTTGTTATGCTGGGTGTTTCATAAGTAGACCTGTATACAGTTAATCAATGAAAAACAAAGCAGTCTGACGGAGGCTGTATTTTGAACCTGAGAAGTCACTCAAGTGCCACATTTCCATTCATGTACATGCAAATAGGAAAGAATCAATATGGGGAATGTAAATAAATCAACGTGTTATAGCATTTTTAATTATCTTATAGGTCTTTTTTCATGCCAAGTGAGCTGATGGGTGCTTCCACTGTAAACACCCAGAACATGAGGTGGATGTAAAGCATCAGATGAGAGCGAGAGAAATAAGGAGCAGTCGCCAATCATCAAGTCTTTAGCTGGTGTGTACTAGACCAAGCGTCACCTTATTAAATCATTAGGCTGTATTTCATAATCATATAGGGCTCCCAGCCAAGCCAGACCTGAATCAATAATCTGTCAGAGTGGAGGCTACATGCCAGTCACTCTGCTGCTATACATCTGCTAGGATGCATTTCTAACACAAGACCTGATCTGTCTTTTATGCAGCTGAAGAACAGAGCTCCTTCTCCTCAGTGCTTCACCTTGTATGTGAGAGACGGAGAATGACAGCACATCTGCCTGCGAGCAGCGACAACACGCCACAGCTGTGAGGAGTCCTCTGCTCCTCTCTCCTCTTTCTCCCTCTCTCCAATGTCCTGTCCCCATGTGCTGCTCTAATATGACGTTTGTGCTGACGCACAGGCAGTGCTGCTGAATAGAGGAGTGTAATTATGGAGCCCTGTCTGTGTCTGAACCAATCTGGTGGATGGCTGCCTCAGAAACTGCACAGAGCCGAGTGGGCGTACCAATTAAAACATTGTCTCACAAACATAATATTCCAATTACTCTCTGCTCCTTTTGATATTTGACAGAGGTTGTAACCTGTGTTAAAGGTCTTTGACATTTTAATCATGTAATCACCCCCTTGAACCATCTGTCATCCGCAGACAAAGCATCAGTCATGATGTGTTTTATCCAACACTGTGAGCATATTATAGCATGCCACACATATTTAGCTTCTTGTGCAATCTATGGAGCATGTTTGATGTGTTAAATGCAGAACACAAATCAAGACCTTATTGGTTTTTAGACATACATACAGTGGGTGCTGCCACTTATGAGATTTTAAAATGTTAAAAGTTACAGCTTTTTAGTTTGTCCCATGTTAATTTTATTGTATATCTGGAGTTTTAGGTTTTAACAGATTGTGTCACTGAGTTTGTAAAGCAAAGTCATAAACAAGTGGCTCCTCAAAAATCACAAGATCAGAAGCTTTCCTGAAGCCGATCCAGTGACACTGAATTTTAAAAGTGAGTTTGATTAAAAAGGGTTAAAAATGGCTAACCAAAAATGTCACCATATGTTAAATCACCATCTGTGTGTTCTGTAAAAGTCTATAAGGAACAGCTTTAGGATTTGTTTCAGCATGACACAACATAAAATTAGATCACACATAAAATCTGAGATGCACAATAGAGTAACTACAAACTGAGAAACATGGATTTCTCTTTTATATTGAAGTGTATTGATTTTGTTGGGCAGGTGGCTGGTGTATATCTTTTCTAATGACGTCACTCAGTCTCCTGGTAACATGACATGTTACTGTAAAGATCTTCTGGCAGTGTTCCTTATGTTTGATCACAATGTTGTCCACAATCAACTGTTGTATCATCACACTATTGATACAACTACGAACTGAGTTACTTACTTCTACTTGAGTTTACGTATTGTCTCATATTATTGTAGAAATATTAGACACAGTATTGTGTTGCTGCATCACACTTATCCTTTGTGCATCACAATCACCTTTAGATGAACGGTTCATATGTTGAGTAACAGTGATTGTTTCAGGTTACACAACATGAAGCAAAAAATGTTTTTTCAAGCCAAAACATTTATCAAATCCTTTTATGATTGATTCCTTTGGGTCCCTGAAATACAAAAGTCGCTTACATCCTGCTTTACCCCAAAGCTGTGAGGAACACAGTGATCAGGTCATGATCAGGACACTAGACACAGCAGACGTGCAGGAAATATCACACCAGTGAATCCAGTGTGCAATGGTTTTCTTCCTCTATTAACTGTGAGGGGTTTTGGCACATGATAATAAGACAAAATTTTCCCAGCTCTGTCCTTGCTTCTTTTTTTTAAGTTCTTGGCTTTGGCTTGATTAATGGCTTTAACATGTGGATTGGCTACATCAAAGTGATAGTGGATAATAGTCTTCAATGGGGTCCGTGGGTCCTTAGTGAAAAGTGTTTACTATGTTTTTTTCAATTGAATAATGATTGAATGATGCTCTTCTCTCTGAACTCAACTGATACCACACTCTCATGAGAAAATGGTTTTGCAAATCCCACAGAACAAATGCAAAACAGATGATTGTCCTTTCACATTTGAAAGGGAGTAATGTCTTAAATTGTTACTTCTTTCCTTAGTAATTTAAGCGTTTCTACAGGCAAGTAAAAGAGTGTTCCTCAGGATAATTGGAACTAATATTTTGTCTAATGTTTTGATAATTCAGTGTTTACTATGTGTTGGTGGACAAAGCATAGAATAGGTTTGGATGAGAGCTCCCACTTTGTCGCTCAATATATAAAAATATTCTCATGTGGACTCACATGAACCTGTTCTAACCTCGACCCACCAGTCATGTGTATGGTCCTGAGACATTATACACTAGTGCTCTCTAGTGGCTGCTGGGATGCTTAAGAATTACGAGGCTACAGTGTGACAAGCTACATCCATATAAAAACAATACAGGGAGTTGGGGGCGTTATTGTGAAAATCATTTAATCCAATGAAAAAGACAGGCTGACTATTAATGTCTACTACTGCAAACACTGAGACATTATATGTATGCAGCCTATTCTCTCAGGGCTGGAGGGGAGAAATGGCAAAATAAAAGAAAAACGAGAGAGGGCATTTGGTCCAGTTTTGGAAGGTCTGTGCCAAAAACTATTCCTGTAACTGAACACCACCGAAATGACTCTACTATGTACATTAAGTCGCACACACACACACGTGTGTGTGTTTAACCTGATGACAGCCAGACAAGACATCAGTCGGCCAAACAGAGGCTGCAGTAGTGTGTGTTTGTGTGTTTGCATGTAGGTGTGTGTGTGTGTGTCAGTGTGTTTGTGTGAGAGAAAGAAAGAACATCAGGGAGGGAAAAAGATCCAGGGAGAGACGGAAGGAGTGACAGGAGGAGGGAGGATGGGAGGGCCAAAGGGCAGGACAGGTGTGCTTTTAAAAAGACTCCTACCAGGTTTGACCAGTGTGTGACCATAGATGAACAGCAGGAGAATGGAGCTTAAAGGAATAGAGAAGAAGAGTCTAAAAAGGGGGGAAGACAACAAGGCCTTTGAGTCAGAGGTGAGACTTGTTTTTCAAGTTATTCTTGAATAATACTGTTTATATACTGTAATACTGTCTCTTGTGTAAGCATCTTGAAATTATTCATTCTGAAGTCGTGTGCATGTGTGTGTGTGTGTGACAGGAGCAGGATCAGATACACATTGATGGTGGTTCTGAAGTTGCAGAGGATGCACACAAACAGACAGACGGACAGAGCAAAAGGTTGTGTTTACATCTTTGCCACATGTCAGGCTTTGTCTTAGTTTTTACTAAATCACCAGCATTTCTCTCGTCCCATTGAACAGACATTTATGTCCTCTCCCCCTCTCTCCCCCCTTATCTCCCTGGTTTTTGTGTGCCCAGCTTGCTTGAGAATAAAATGGAGACATTCCAGGACTATTTGGCAGAGCACAGAGACCAGATCCGTCTGATTATATACCTGGTTTTAGCAGCAGGTAAAGTATCTTTGTTATCATCTGTTAAAGTGTAACTCAGGACCCTAAATTGGTTGCAGGTCTCTGTCTGGCCTCCACATGCAAACAGTGTGTTTACATAAGAGCGAGTTTCCAAGTGAAACTTATTTCTTAAATTTGCAGAATGAAAGAGTCCCTTATTCATGTTTAAAATTTAAATGAGGCAAATTTTATCAACTGTTGCTGTTGTTGTTAACACATGTGAAACTCAATTTCTAGTCTTGCTTTGGGACTTTCAATCTGCATGAAGGTTGTAAAGGGATGTTTCTCTGCAAACTAGCTCTGCTGGTTATAATGTACCTATTCTGTGCCTTGGAGCATAATGACTGTGTGCACGCACGTGTGTGTGTGTGTGTGTGTGTGTGTGTGTGTGTAAAACAAATGCAACAGTAATGCATTTAGTAGTGCAGCTAGTTATTTTCACCTGACTTTAAAAAAAAAAAAGATGCTTAATTCAGGCTAAATCAATTTTAATTTCAAATCACCAACAACAGCTTCATAGTTCCTACCACTGTGGAATTTGATTGAAATGGAAACGTTTTGTCAATTTTCAGTATTTGTGATGACGCAGAGTTGATTTTGCAATTGCAGTTGTTTTGGATTCCTCAACTAATATTTTCAACGAAATCAATACTACATATGAAATGAAAGAATTCTCAGGCTACTATAACCTATTGCACATGAGCAGTCTAAACTGCAATGAAAGAAGCGCAATAGTTGTCTTCCTATTTTAATTTGCATTTACGGATCAAAACATATTGTGTCATTTGAACAAACAAAAGTTGAGGGAGTCAAATGTCAAAGATAAAATGAAAACTTGCTGGGTGTGTTTTCCAAAAAAAAGATGGAAAACTTGTGCAGAGTGCACTGACGAATTTGTCTTTTGAGCATCTGTTTGTACAGTTGATCTCATTCATTTAAAGATATCATTAACTCCTGTCTTTTGAAATTGATAGTGATGGATAATGAGGGAAATAAGAAAATAAAAGATTAGAAGTGTCTCAATAAAGGAGGAGCAGAATGATGCATTGTGGGATATAACTCATATTAATCTCTTTCAGGCTTCACTGCCACAGTCATAGCTGCATGTGTCCTGAACTTCCAGCGGGCCGTCGGGCTGCTGGTCATCTTCTTGACAACCGCATTCTTCCTGGTCTGGGATTGGACGATGGAACGGTATGGCGACCGGATGTGGGAGGAGCTCCATCCTATCAGAGACTTTTTCAGCTCAAACTGGTTCTGGATGAGATGGTGAGATGCTGCTCAGATGTTTTTCTCTGGTGGACACCTTTCTTACCGTGGGGGGGAAGGGTTACTGGTCTTCTCACCATGAGGACGATGAAGAAAAAAATAAACAAAAAAAACAAGCCGTCGACAAAAGCCCTTTTTAGTTTGACTGATGTTTATAATGTGCCAGACAGTTTGAGGGTTTTTCTGTCTCCTGGCAACTACAATGTCCTCAGACAGAGGAAAATCATTGTTCGTGAAATTCAAACAGGGCAGGATAAAGGAAACACGAGCAGCTGATGGCAAAGAGCTGCTGTGCAATGCACCAGCTCAAGGGCACTTAAGAGGCTGTTACCTCAGTAGAAAAGTGAAGCAGAGACACAATTTTAAGCTGTAACGAATGTTGTAACAAGAATAAAACAAATTGGCTTAGATTAACATGAAAGCAAGAGATTTTGAACTTTCACCCACCTCTCATTCCTTCAGGCTGCCAGAAGAAGATGCTTGAAACAAAGACTCTTTTATCCCTCCAGCCATTAAAGGCTCAGTGTGTTAGTTGCACACCTGCACTTTTTATTTTGCCATGCATCTTGCTGTTTTTTGGCTCTGTATCTGGCGAGTCCTAATGCTCCACATTTCAGGATGTTAGAAATCATTCTTTGGCTTCACCTGCTGCTGTTTTTC
Organism: Centropyge bicolor; assembly: GCA_037975185.1. Lineage (NCBI taxonomy): Eukaryota > Metazoa > Chordata > Actinopteri > Pomacanthidae > Centropyge > Centropyge bicolor. The sequence continues at coordinate 5,354,764 of JBBMOC010000013.1, forward strand.
CATTTTTAATTGGTATATTTCTTTCTCGCACTTTCACTCCTATTTTATGCTGCTTTTATGTCCTTGCCTGCAGGTTGTTGCTGTGACCTATGTAGTTAATGTCTGTCTGCAAAACATATTACCTTTAGTGAGATTAAAAAAAAGGTTGAAGTTGCATAAGCAGGACAAAGTATTTTAAATCTGCTATAACACATTTTTTTATATTAACATTGGGTCACATTTTCAGAATTTTTATATGAAAAAGAGGTTGACGGACGTACAGAGAACTGCCCAGCACTAAACTGCACAAGGTTAGCCACCAGCTGGTCAACAACTTAAAGAATTGAGCAACTAAAGAGCCAGATATTTCCCCCAGGAGCTGCTGGAGACCCAAACAGAGCTGAAAGAGTGATTATTGTTGCTATAGTGTTGCTTTATATCACCTGGATGTGTGCACAGGCATCCGTTTCCTAACAGGTTTGCCCAGTTAAAGTGTCAGTGTTACAGCTTGTTGTATCAGATTTTTCATTAGATAAGGTAGGTTTTGATATGAAGAAGACAAAAAGAATTTTCAACCAAACACGACTTCATAAATACTGGTTGATACAATTGGTCATCGACTCAACTGGTGATAAAGGAAAAGACTGCAAGAGCTGCAACAAGTGGTTTACTAAACAGCACCATCTTAAAAATGTTGTTGACTGAGTGATTATCTACACAGTCTAATCCTCTGCTAAGCAATGCACCCGCTGAGTAAATGAAAAAGTTTTCTCCTGAAAGAGAAGGCATGCTCTTAAATTTCACCCTGTAACTTCTTTGCAACATACTTCATCTTCAGCTTCATCTTGCCAAAATATTACACATTTTACAGATGTACAGTCTGTTTCTGTTCATCTCTCTCTCTCTCTCTCTCTCTCTCTCTCTCTCTCTCTCTCTCTCTCCAGGATAATATATGTGTTACTGCTGGTAGCCGTCGTGTGTTGGTTAGTGCTGGACACGGCCCAGCGAGGGACCAGGCAGCTTGTGTCTTTCTCTGGTTTGCTGCTCTTCATTGTCTTAATGCTGCTGTTCTCCAAACACCCATTTAGGGTAAGGGATGCACACACACACACACACACACACACACACTGACGAATGATGTTCTGATCACGTATGTACGTTTGTGTATTGTACATATGTGTTGCAGTGGTCTTGGCGAACTTTGTTTTGGGGGATTGGGCTACAGTTTGTCTTTGGCCTGCTGATCCTCAGGACCACATTTGGAGCTGGGGCACTTCAGTGGCTTGGAAATCAAGTAGAGGTACAAAGACTCTCTCGTACACACACACACACACGCACACACACAAGGACCAATGCATTTGTTACTACAGCAATTTCCATTTGCTGTATTTTTTTACACTGAGCTCGACCTTCAAAAGGAAAATTTATGTTCATGCACATAAATCCTATTGATTCAATGTTATGACTATTTCACAACCTGCAGTATGGCAACTATGTGCAACCACACAAACCTATATTTTTCAGTTTCCTTGTGTGTGTCCTTGTTTTTGTAGTGAGCATGGCACAGAACAGACTCAAACCCAGAAGCACAACACACAGTCAGATAAGAGGAAAAAGTCCTTGTCAGTTTTAATCCTTTAATAAGCAGAGGTCAGAAACCAGGAAATCAATCAGTCGAGGCAAAATTAACCAAGACGAAGAATCATCAAACTGAGAACAGTCAGAATAAACAAGGCTGTAAAGCTTGGGCACATGTGAATTAGACAATCTGGCAGAGAGCTGGTAGAAATGAACTTATATGTGCTACTAGGCTGATTGGGAGAAATGGGAAGCAGGTGAGTGTGTGCATGGGGAAGATCAGGTGGCAACAATGGCAGGAAAGTGGAGGACAGAGCAGACCTGTAAATTCAGTTATACTCTACCGTTTCAGAAATTTCTGTTTCTCTCGATAACAATTCAAAATCTCCTCCATACAGAAATTCCTGGCCTTCGCAGATTATGGGTCTAAATTTGTGTTTGGTCCCAGTTATACAGACCACTTCTTCGTTTTCAAGGTATGACACACCACACCACACCACACACACACACACACACACACACACAAATACACACACACGAATGGGGCAACAGCAAAATGGTAACAGTGAAAAGAATAAGAGCAAAAATTAGAATGGCTGCATGGACATTGTGATCGGGTTCATGGATTATCTGGGTTACGTATCTGTCATGTGTGCAGGTGCCTCATTAGCTCAAGCTACAGACGTAGTCGGTGGTTAGAAGTAGAAGTGAACAAATGGGGGAAACACATTATACTACAATTTTCCAAGTAAACACACTCAATAATATTAAGGAAGATGATGATAGTGATGATGATGATTATGATGGTGACAATTATTGTGGACTCTCTCCAGGTGATGCCTATATTGGTGTTTTTAAGCTCTGTCATTTCCATCCTCTACTACATTGGCTTCATGCCCTGGCTTGTCTGCAAGGTGAGGCAGTGGGAGGATCAGCCAAATTAGTTTATTTTTAAAGTACCTTTCACATAATGAATACAGTTTAAGGACAAATAATGACAGCTCAAAGTAATTGGACATGAACAAAGATGCAATGAACTATTTCCCTTTTGTTTTTCCCCAGATTGGTTTCATAATGCAGGTCACAATGAGTACATCTCCAACAGAGTCAATGGTTGCGGCCGGAAATATATTCTTGGGACAGGTAAGCAACAATTTAAACAATGAACAAAAAAGCTCATCACTTATATAATATTAATCCTTTAATCCACTAATCCTCATGCCAGCCCATGTCTTTATCTCTCTCTTTCAGACAGACTCACCTCTCTTGATTCGTCCATACATCGGTGGACTTACTCGCTCTGAGATCCATGCCGTGATGACAGCAGGTTTTGCCAACATCTCCGGTACCATTTTAGGAGCCTTTATCTCCTTTGGGGTGAGGAAAGGACTGCAGGGGAGGGAGGTGGATCACCGAGGGTATCACAATTAACTCTGTAGTTAAAAGAAGTAATGTTAAGAAAATATCAAAGCTCAAAGCAAAGATTCAAGCAGATAGATATTTTGTAAGATCCCAAAGTAATAGGAATATGAACTATCACAATGTGATGAGAGGAAAAATGGAACATTTTAGGCACATTGTTTAAAACAACGCCTAAACATTTTCCATGACAGGTCAAAAACACTTACCTGAGAGTGAACACAGGACCCACACAGCTCTGTGATGAAATAAACAAATGACCATTAAATCTATGTCTTGTTCTATGTGCCTTTCTTTTGAGGTTGAGGCAGAGCATTTGTTGACGGCATCACTGATGTCGGCTCCAGCCTCGCTGGCCATCGCCAAGATGTTCTGGCCTGAAACAGAGACCCCCAGTGTAAAAGCCAGGCATGACCTCAAAATGGACAAAGGGTAGGCGAGGACGGATCAAATATACAACCCTGTGATTGTATATTCAAGTGCTATCAACTCATCAACACCAGTATGCAGATGACACTGCTATTTTATTAAGATGCTGTATTCAGCATCCATAATCATTTCAAATGTTGTTTTTATCTCCTCAGAGAGAGTTCAAATGTGTTGGAGGCAGCATCCCAGGGTGCATCTTGTGTTGTGGGTTTAGTGGGCAACATTGTTGTCAACCTCATTGCCTTCCTGGCGCTGTTGGCCTTTTTTGATGCTACTCTCTCGTGGCTTGGTGGAATGTTTGACTGTCCACAGCTCAGCTTCTCGGTGAGGCCACGACCTGAGAGTCAAACACCCGTACACATACTCTCCAAAATATAATCACTGTGAATACTGTATATGCACTGACTCCTCTTTTGCTCCTTTCTGTCTCTCCTTTAGCTTATCTGCTCTTACGTGTTCATGCCTCTCTCCTTCATGATGGGTGTTTCCTGGGAGGACAGTTTCATTGTGGCTGAGCTGATTGGTGTAAAGACGTTTCTCAACGAGTTTGTGGCCTATCAGAAGTTGTCGGAGTACATGAAGAGACGGAAAGCAGGAGGGCCAGAATATGTGGACAACGTAAAGCAGTACATTTCTGTGAGTCTCACTTCTCATATCTTGTGTTCTCACTCTTGTCACTCTCATATTATTTATTCATTCTATCTGTATAGGTTGTACAATAGTCTGTCCAAGGTCAGAATAAGGACATATGTGAGTAGTTATTTGACATTTGCAGCTGCCTTTTACCTGTCTGGTTAATGTTAGTCACATGAAAACTGAAACTATCCTCATGAGTTAAAAATGGAAATTCAACAGGCACCCATTTCAGGTACATGGCATTTCCTAATTTGACTGGTCTGAACTCAGGCTTGTAGATAAACCATACTGAAGGGTTAAATCTGTAAATCTGTATGCATCACAGTGCAAGTCCTAATGTGATACAGGTTGGTATCATTTGAAATGGGTTAAAATGACTGAACAATTGAACCATCTTGTTGTGTTTTTGCCTTCAACAGCTACCTATGTCATAGGACACACATGCAGTCATAAGTATGGTTTAAATGATGCATCAAAGTCAAAGTCTTTTAGGATATTTGTTTTGCTCTTTCAGGTCCACTCTGAAACCATTGCAACCTATGCTTTGTGCGGATTTTCCAACTTTGCTTCCCTGGGGATGTCGATCGGAGCGCTGTGTGAGTGTCACCTCATGAGCCATAAGCTGGCAGACTGAAAAACGGGATAATTTGAGTTCGGGCCAGTGTCATACGCTGCTAAAGTTTGGTAGTGAAAAGCATCCCTGTTTGGTTGATTATAATTTGAAATCACTTACTTGCCCCAAATGTACTAGATGCACTAAATACAATCACTGCCACAAATATAGTGTAGAAAATGTACAGGATGAGAACAAGTTTTTTTGGCTGGCAAGTGTGGGAGTAGGTGGTTAGGAATCCATCTGTTGCATTTAAGTACGTTACAGTGTGTGGGCTGAATAAGAAGTTAAGCCTGTTTTATTTCGCCTGTGGCTGCCTTAAAGCCTGGAAAACAAAAGGAACCTTAGATACCCAGCCCTAATTTTCAAACACACAGAACATCAGCAAATTTCCAAAACTCAATGAATGCGCTCATAACAACTGTCAACATATCGAGTGACAGATGCCAAGTGTGAATGTGTGTGCATTTGCAAATGTCAAAAGAAGACGCTCAGCAAAACCCTTCTTGGATAATTAACGATGTACAAACAAGTTTCCACCCAATAATAATAATGTGTCGCGATTGTGGCTTTGTGAAGCAAAGAGAACTATTGAATATTCATAAATTTCAATACCCTCGACATGTCAAATGAATAGGTGTTGCTTGATAAATGTGCTTTGAAATGAAATCTCTTTGTAGAAAACAAAATATCTCCAAGTATTAAAAGGACTGTAAACAGTGATTATATAGTCGCAAGCAAAAGAAAATGTCAAACAAAAAACAGCCTGTTGATACTAAATGCAAAGCAGGAGAATTAATGTGATGCTTTAATCTTTTTACCATAACATTCTTGTGTTTTTCTACAGGAAAGTTGGACACTTACTTTCAGTTTGTTGTTTCCTCTTTTTTGATATAAAACATATGATTTTGTTGCGGTTTGTTGTCTAAAAATTATGCAAGTTTTATTTTCATGCCTTGTTTTTTTAACATGGAGTTGATCTTTTTCCAGCGACCATAGCTCCAGATAGACGAGCTGACATCTCCAGCTGTGGTCTCAGAGCACTGATCGCAGGCAGCGTCTCGTGTTTCATGACAGCTTGTATTGCAGGTGACCCTACTCTTCTTTGCCTCTGTCTGTCATTTATCCACACGGTGTACATATGATGTTAGATCTGATTCAAACAGTGGGTTTCAGTACAGAGTTTCATATCTAATGTGGGTCTGACACCATTAAACCATGGATGCACCTGAACTTTTAGTTTTCTAGTTCTGGAGATGAAGAGTCTGACTCAGATCCACACACTCCTCTACAGAGATACTATGAAATTCATTTATCATTTCATATGAATACTGCAGCATACAATACAAAATATTATAGTAAAATATCACAGGGATGCTAGTTCTATTTTCTTCAAACTATTCTGCTGTCAAACTGCTTTACTAAACATACTGTATTTGAAAGAAATGCAACTGTAACCGCAGGATGTTGTGCCGCTTTCATATGAAAGAATAATCAAATATTTGAACTGAACTTGTGATACTCGACATCAAAGGACTGATTAGGAGCAAAGAAAACATGATCGGCATAACCCCAGTTTGAACAGTGAAATAAATTTTAACAGTCACTGTAAACAGGAGCTCCTGACCTCTTTAGTTCCTGGGTTTGTTCAGTCAACCGCACATGCATAAAACCACATTTCATATATATGTGAAGTATTTCCATATTGTGTACATATTGTTTTTTCTAAGTGATAATGCAGTCTTGATGACAGCCAGAAACAGCAGAATTGTCAGATGAGATTTGAATCACAATATTCAGAGCACATTTACATGAATATTCACACCCACATGTCAAATTAGAAGCTCACGCAGCCACACCAGGTGTTAGCCTGGAAAACATGCACTGAACAGTACATGGTTTGTGTACTACCTGCATGCATACTTGTGTAGTTGTGTTTATGTGTGAATTTATTATGAGAACAATGTTTAACTGTTGTATAAAATGTATATAAGATGTAAACAGTACATATCATGCCACTCACATGTTTTTATGATTTTTATGGGTTTCTAGGTATGTTGTACATCCCTGATCTTCAGTGCCCACATTTCCTGAGCACGCAGTTCAGCAACCTCAGTGTGACCAACAACTCACAACTGATCACCTGCTGCAAACAACTCTATAACAGGTGTGTGTCTGTACCTGTGTGTTACTGTAACAAATCTTGTATTTCTACCTTTGGAATAACTGTTTCAAAGTTATCGTGCATTTGCTTTTTTTTCTATGTATTTACTCAGCATCATTTCATCCAGATGCTTAGGTTTTGCTTCAAGTGTAACTGTGATTCAGTTTGTTTGTGTGTGTGTGTGTGTGTGTGTGTGTGTGTGTGTGTGTTTTACTTTCAGTGTGACGGTTTACGAGTCGTGGAACGTGACGATTGGAGGAGGATTCAGTCAGAGCAGTCTGCATCACTGCTGCGCACTCACTCCGCCGACACACTTCAACTGCAGCTTGGTGCTTTGAGCATTTTTTTTTTATCTGTAATGTGTACTGCTGTGATGATCCATTTTTTAATAAAGTTGTACCCCCAAAAATAATCATTGTGAGTGTTTATAAGATAAGGCAAATTAATAGATAAGATATCTAGTGAGAAAAACAGAGGTCAGACTTGTCAAATTAAATTATGGAAAATGCAAAGAAACATTATGTGTCATGAAGTTCATTAAATAAAGTAAAAGTACAAAGAAAGAATAGAAAAATTAAGACAGAAGGTGAAGAACGAAAAATGTACAGTATATGAATCAAGATAGACAATCTCAAATGTAATCTAATTACCTGAACTCAAAGAACTGTACCAGGTCCATCGGGGATAATGCTCCGAGCTTTATTCATTTCTATTCAGTTGACTCTTTAGCTGCAGTTATGGACTCAAGTGAAAGTAATTTTTGTGGAAAGACAGGTTAACATTTCTGGGTGAGACATGAGCACATTGTCTGATAATATCTCTGCACAAGTGCATACAGGTCAATTCTATTTGAGGTTGACATAAAGTTTGATATGAAATTAAAGTAGCTTCTTATTTTATTACCCAGGAATTGGGATTTTTCTTGGCCACTCAGTTCATCAGATATCAACTAGCAGTAAGTGATAGGCAACTGGGCTTTTGTACAGTCTTGTGTATCTTAGCTCAGTCTCTGTGTCCTGAGTCCTGTCTTGTCACTGTTTGCCCACCACAGATCACACCAACATCTCAGCATCTTGCTGACTCACCCCACCTCTGCTTTACCTGTCCTGCTGACCACTCCCACCTCGTTTAGTCACCTGTGTTCCCAGCTGCAGCCAGTAACTAATCAGGACTTTATATAAGCCGCTCCACTTCATTGTCCCTTTGCCAGATTGCCTTTGCATTGTGTCAGACTCTCCAGAAATCCTCTTGTCCTTATTCTCTGTTGCCAAATCTGCCTATCTTTTGACTGACCTGCCTTTTGTATATTACAGAGTTAGATAATATAGGCTCAATATCTTCTAATATTTTGATACAAAAACATTTGTACTTTCACTTCATTCAAAATGTTCATGCATTACTTTTACTTTTGCGCATTTTTACACAGTGACATTACTAATTTTACTCAAGTAAAAGGTCTGATTACTTCATCCACCACTACTTTTATGCCTTTCAAATATGTAGGCCTTCATTTACTATTAAACAACCTCCCAGACATGAACACATTATGCTAAAAAAACAATCTCGCCAGGTAATTTGTTTTTACTCATTTGACTCATATATGTAGCTGACTTGCTTGTTTCGAATCAGATGGTAGCTGTCATTTCCTCTTTAAGACATTATATCGCATGGTACAAAAGCTGCATCTGAATCATTCAGACAAAAATGGAACAAATATCTGTCAGATGACACCTCATTTTTCCTACCTTGCCTGATAATTACAGCACTAAGTAGAAGAATAAAGTTGATTCTGATTCTGAAGAAGTGTATCACTTCTCCACTAGATGTCACTGGTGTCTTCCATTTCCCATTTTGCAACACACACTGAAGGACATGTCAGATGCATCAGGCCACCATAAACCAGTTCGTCATACTGGTTTGGCTGGTAGAGCGATTGTCCCAGTAACTGTCTCATTAATCTTGACAGAAACGATACACTCAGACCACCTGCCAGACAAAGAGGAGGGTATCAGGGCAGTTCAACATCTGCATGTGTGAGACGAGCATGTAGTCACAGAGACCGCAAATGACAGTCTCTTCATTAAATCCACCACGAGCTAAAGGTCAGATGGCTCCCTTCTCGACGGGCAGGAGGTGTGTTCACATGTGTGAATTTCACACACCCACAGAGAGGGAACATTAGACTCAGCCATCAGATGCTGTCACTTAGGACATTTTTAGGTTCCGTGTTACCATGTGTCCCCCATAAAAAAAAAGAAAAGAAAATTACAGTATGCTCATTTTCATGTTTGTCAGCAAAGTCAATAAAAAGTAACCTTAAAGGATGGAGCCGTTCTATCAGGAGCAAACATTGTGTGTTTGTGTCTGTGGGAATGTTGAGTGTGTCTGTGTTGACAAAAAAAGTTTCAAAAGCTAAAACAAAGCACAGGAACATTTTTTTTAAAGGTTGTGCTATTTGATCAAAAGATGTTCCTCAATTTATTTCATTTTTATATTCATAGAAATTGATTTTGCTGTGACAAAGCTTTTAAATTCTATATATTCTTGTCGACTAATGTATGGAAATTATCTTAATGACATATAACACTACAAACATTATAACAACAAGACAACTCTTCATATGAGACTATGAGATTTGAATCTTTCATAATGTGTTTTTCTCTGACTTATCTTACCTAATGAAGCTGTTTGCTGTAAAGAAATGCTGGTTCTGTTTTTATTTGTGCAGGGATGACAGGTGAAAATCAACTGTTTGGCCAACAATGACACATTTCTTTTATTATTATTATTTTTAATCTTCAAATATACAAATCAGAAATAACTGTATAAAAATAGAGAGGAAACTGGCATTTATAACATTTGGCTGAACATTACAGCAATCGTGGTGCTGAATGTGCCCTTTTATTCAAAATGTTAAATTGTTGCCAGAATTAGCAAATAATTTTGGCTGAGCCATAACAGGAAAAAAAAGCAAACGAACACATTGGACAAATGACATTCACACTAATATTTTATTTACGGAAAGTAGCTCACACACATATCACCTGAGATTTCATTTCTTTAAACTTGCGATCTTGTACTAATTATCAGAAAGTGTAAAAAGAGACTGCTGGAAAATCTATTAATTTGCTGTTTGCGATTCTTTTATTTCTTCTTTATTCAGTGCATTATTGTTTGTATTTTGAGTAAATTGTGGTATAATGTTCTTATTTGCAAACCTAATAAAAAGCAGTTTCACTGAAAAGTTTGCACCAAAATTCAAATTTTAAAAAAATTTTTAATTTGAAAATATTAAAGGTGTTCTTTCACGCACCAGTCGGATAGTTCACCCATTTATTGTGAAATCAGTGATGCTTTTATTACACTTAATGTTGACTTTACTGCAGAGGGACAAATGTAGATACCAGGATGGAGGAAAAGAGGAAGGTGGATAGATGGAAAGTGAGAAACACAAGGATGTAGAAAGAAAAACAGGGAAGAAGAGGATGAGTATTAGGAGGCTGAGACTGTTGGATATTGGATTGTCATGTAGCACCACTCCAACCAGAGAAGAGGGGGATGAAGAGGAGGAGAGAGAAGCTGAATGATGGAGATGGAGTTGTCATCCACCAGCACTCCAAAGAGCACACAAAGGAAGGGGAATAGAGGATGGAAGGGAGGGACGGGGGGGGGATGCATATATGGAGGTGGACTGAGAAAACAGATTGATTGAAACTGGAGTTTGGAAGGATTCACAGAGGCACTTAGAAGAATGATTAGAAAAGACAGAACTGGTAAGAGCACGAAAAGGGATTGTGGGGCTGAAGGACAACTGAAACCGATGATTAGATAGATAGATAGATAGATAGATAGATAGATAGATAAATAGATAGATAGATAGATAACCAGCTTATTAAGCGACGCAAACATTTATGTGACCATTGTGCCTAATCACTGTTCTCCATGATATGCTCCCTGCTTAACAAACTTTAATTGATGCTTTAATTGCTCGTTGACACATAATTACATGGACGTGTCTCTGAGCAGAGTGAGAAATTAAACAGGAGAATCCCTGACAAATGTGTGCAGACGAGGAGACGCTCTGCCACCTTAATTGTAGCAGATGGTGGAGAGGCATGTTTCTCATCAGAAAATTACCCACAAAAGCAGTGGTCATGTTAGTCACATTAACATAATTTATACAGTAACATACACAGAGGTCGAACCATTTTTAAATGCACACACACAGTGACATTACCTGTGGCTATTGCATGAAAACAATCATGAAATTATAACCTGGTAATAATAAAATCAGCCACTTTTCAGACATTTCTTTTTTAATGTCTGTGTTAACTAAGGTATGCAATGTATAAAAATAAAATAGATAAAACATTGTCCTGAATGTACTTTTTATTTTTTTTAACCCAGTAAAATGTACAAAACCTCTTGAAGTGACATGTCCTTCCCAGAAGTTCTGATATGCTGGATAAATAATTGCCACGAGCTAAACACAAAAAAAAAAAAAACATACTGTACGATCTTTAATCTATGAGCTTTTTGTTCAGGAGTTTGTTCACTGAGGTGATCAAAAAATGAGAGACTCAAAAATTTTGAGCGTTCTGCAGTGAAAATGTTACTTAAGCAAAACTATGTAGATGTAATCAGAAAGATATACCATAAATGTTAAAATTAGTCAATGCAGAAAAATGTCCCTCGTGACTGTTATGTATTATAAAATTCGACTATAACTCATATATCAATATAAAGGCTGGGTTTTACTACAGTTGGTCTGAGGTGGAAATCATTTTCAATTATTTTATATAGTCTGCAACTAATCGTTCATTATGGAAGAATCTGCTGATTTATTTTCTCCATTAATGGATTCATTATCTGTTTTGTACAAAATCAGAAATCAGTGATAATTGCTGTTACAATTACCCAGAGCCGAAAGTGAGCTTCCCTATGCCCAACCAAAAATATAAACCTCAACAATGTTAAAAACTAAATTTAAATCATCAAAGTAATTCAAAGGAAAAGTGGCAAATCCAGTTGAGAAGCTGAAACAAGTAAATGTGTGGCATCAACAAATCTTTTCTGCTGTGCTCGTACATATTGTTGGACGTTTTAATCATGTTTTTAAAGCTGCTTTTAATGTAAACTCCTACTTTGTGAAGTGACAGAATAAGCTGTCTAATAAAGTGAAGCAAAAAGTGAAATATCGCCCTCTGAATTGAAAGTGACATGAAAAGAAAATGCTCAAGAAAAAGTACCTCAGAACTGTATTGGAGTAGATGTACTTAGTTACACTCCACCACTGAACATGTTTTAACCTTCTTCTATGGAGAACCCGGTCCGACACCCTCCGTCCATTCTGGGATCATCCTGCACACTCCAGGCTGGAGGCAAACTCCCTGGATGGACTGTCTGTCTATCACAACACGTTCACACTGTCAGTTCACACCTACAGACAACTTAGAGCTATAATTTGCTTAATCTACTTGAGTCTGTGGGAGGACAGCGGCGACACTGAGAGTCTAAGAAATTAAAGGACGATGTGCAAACTCCAGAAACAACACTTGCATATTCATTTATTTGTTTATGGCTCAGATTGACAGAAGAGTTTAATTCTTTGCTTTTGTCTCCACTATGCAAGCTCACAACTTCCCACTGACCCGAGCAAATGATACTGTTAGATCTAGAATGCCAATAAGAGTAGATTTACAAATGAGATATAACATGTTAAGTAGTGAGCTTTAGAAGTGCCACATTCAAGTCATATCAACCTTCTCATCTTACTGACAACTAACAAGAGAGCAATTTCTCAAGCTTTTCCTTTAATACCTATATCAATATATAGTGATTAAGAGTTGGCTGCAACATGTTGTGTAATGGATAAATATATATACCACAGAGGGCAAATGATCTGTGCTCGTGTATCTCCGCTGACAGCACAACAGTGAGCTCCTTATTTGTGCGCTCGTTATCCATCTTCTTGCTGCCCATCACGGTGGGAATGTGAATGAGACGTTTTGTGAATATCTCGAACAGATGGAGATATTGTGATAAAAAGGAGAATCTGTGCAACACCAACATTATGTGGGTCCCATTAAATATCTGATAGCTGCACCTTGTTTTTCTTGGACAGCTCTTCTTTGAATTAGCTCGGCATCAAGTCTCTCTCTCTCTGCCAGGACTTTAAAGACCATCCTTTCCAGGCCGAGCAGAAGGGAAAATGGTTTAGATCAAGTTGTATTCAGGAGTGTTGGAGACTCGGGAGTCAAGAGCGTTTCTTCTCGCCTGTTTGTTCTGACAAATAATGCCTTTAACAACACAGGTTTGCGGCAGGTTCCGAGAAAAACCTCCGCAGAGCGACCGCTTTATGACTAAATGTGTGTTTAGCCACATGTGCCCTTCATCCCATGTGCTATCACCCCTGCTGAGAGAGCTCACGCAGACACACACACGCACACACGGGGGTGCGCGCGAGAACACACACCGACGTGCATACGCTGACTGACCGACGCACGCTCTTTCTCTGTCAGTCACACACACACAGATGAATTCCCTGGAGGCCAGGCGGGGGGTCTGGCTGGGACAGAGATGAACACATGCTGGGATCAGAGCAGCAGTGTGTGATTCACATTTCTCTCTCTCTCTCTCTCTCTCTTTCTTTCAATCTCTCGCTTCCTTCTTTCTCTTATCATTGACACCCGACTCCCACCTCTCCCTGCTCTGTTTACCCCCCCGCGCCTTTGAAAAGCTGAGTGTTTCAAATGTATTCTGCACACAAACTCATCACAGGACTGTTCCTGAACCTATAGAGGCAATTAGATATTTGGGATTGAAATCTGGTGATTTTTCGCTCTCCCTCTCTCCCATTCAAAGAATCATCGTGTTTTCTGTCTTGATCCAACTCTCCCCTCCTTTCTTCTGTCCTTTTTTCATGTAGCTAGCTGGGTACCAAACTCCTCATTACTCCAATTTAGCGAGCATGCCGCTCCCCTAATGGCCTCAGGGGCCTGAGGAATATCAAGTGCTGTTTAATTTTTTAATTCTATTCAGGCTTTACATTTGTGCCATCCCTCCACCAGCTCTTCTGTCCATCTTTCCATCAATTCGGATCCCATTCAGTGTCCCTCCACAAACAGCTACTAAAAGACGTCTCTTTTTGAGTGGAAGAGGGGAAGGATGTGAGTTTTAAAAGCATATCAAAGCGCCACGTCTCGTCCCTCTATTTCATGCCATCCATTGTTCCAGGCATCCAACAAGTGTTTACATGTTTTGCTGTTGTTCGTGCTCGTATGAATGTGTACTTATTTAACCCTATCGTTGGCTGAATTAGACGAATCTCCATGGTGACTGAGGCAGCGGAGAGCAGGTGGAGGGCCCTCGAGGATGCATTAGGACCTTCTTGCGACGAGGGGATGCATCTTAGCTGTAAGCTAAACTGTGCATCAGGCCTGTCTCGAGGGCCAAGGCGGACTTCATCGGATCAGCCCGGGATCGTCAAGTAAATGTGAGCTGCACTGAGAGCAATCTGAATGAGCAGGTAATGAATATGCATACAGACATTTAAATGCAAAAAATAAAAATAAATTAAAATGAGATTCAGAGAAGAAGAAAGCTGCTTTAAAAGATAAGTTTTTTTCTGTTATAGTTATTTTTATATTTTTTCTTATTATTATTTCTTTGGTGCAAATTAAGAGGAACACATGCACACAGAGTAGTTTCTGAATAGCTCTAAATCAAGCACTATAAGCCTGCAGCAGATAATGATAAGTTACTTGAGAAAGAGAACAAAAAGACAAGAATTTACAGCTGAAAGAGCGACAAATGAGAAAAGTGCTATCATGGTGGTCAGCGCTGTCTTCAGAGAAAAGAATAGACATTACACGGACTTTGCTTCTCTAAAGCAGTAAATGCTGCATTAAATCAGGCATCTTGGTGGTTTCAGAGCTGTGGACACTTGCAATAAATTAACATCTATTCCCTCTGGATGCTGGACTGAAAATGAAAATAGAGAGCTGATACTGGCTTGGATAAAATCAAGAGAGTTTCAAAAATGTCAGACCACTGTATTTTAGGCAAATGTATTTATTTGTGGCTTCCACAGAAATATAATGAAAAAAAGGGCAAATAGGAAAAAGACAACCATACGTGTAAGAGAGACCTAGAAAACCTTGAGTACTTTAGTAAACATTGCATCGTGACAAATAAATAAATGAAAAAATCTGCATGGCAACAGAAACCAAATGACAAATCTCAATGAGAGAAAAAAAAAGGAAAAGTGCTGAAACAGCCTTGATGCAGATAATGATATCAGTAAATTAGAGTATGTTGAGTGGGAGGGTGCGTGTATAAAGACAGAAAGCCATGAATGCATCACGTCATTGTGTGTGTCAGGAGAGAAAATACATGTGCGATGATATTTATAGATACATTTAAACTAGTTATATAATCAGACACATTGAAATTTGTGTACAAAACACACTAGTTAGAATGCAGTGTGTGACTGAACAGCAAAAGGGCAGAAAGTCCTGTGTTTCTGAAACCTTTCAGTGTGGGAAGATGACGGTTGTTGAAATAAACCTGCGAATGCATAAAATAAACACTTGGTTCAAAGAAATTCTAATCAGTTGTTGTCTCTTAAGTGATAATGATAATACATTTATAATCTATTAAATAAATGGGCAAAAACCTAAGAAAGAGCAAAGTTAAACAAATAAAAACAGAATGTAATCATTTGCAAACAAACTGTGTTCATCAATAACAGTATTACAAAGTGTTCTTGAGTCCATGTAGTAATCTCCTTTATACAATCATGTGTTTGACAAAGTGTTGAACCTCTCTCCGTCCTTGCTTGCGAACAACTGAGTCTTTCCAGGATGAACCTTTCATACCCAATCATGATACTATCACCTGTTACCAATGAACCTGTTTACCTGTGGAATGATCCAAACAGCTGTTTCTGGATCAGTTTCACAGTCTTTTGTTGCTCCTGTCCCAACCTGTTTCAAAGGTGTTGCTGGCATCAAATCAAGCAGAAAATTACAAAAATCAATGAGGTCAAACATGAAATATTTTGTCTTCATACTGTTTCCAACTTTAGCAAATTGATATAGCTTATGGTCAATAGCTGTACCCTAGTCTTTACAATGACACACATTTTTTGTGTATAGTAAAATATGATTTATTTGGGTTGAGATTTTCTGCTGGAGTATGTTTTTAATGCATTTCCATCACGTACAACATTTTCTTTCATGTAAGGATTTTTGATATATCTGATGTATTACTGTCTCTGTACTCTCATGGATCCTTTTCTGACTGAGCTTTTATTGTGTGCTCACTGAATTGTTAATTGTACTGGTCAGCCTTAATTTTGCTCTTAAATGAGTCTAATACAAGTCACAACAGACTTACTCTAAGTCTAAAATATTGGCAGCCGAACTCTGAAACGCTGTTCCCATGGTGTTGTACCAGAGGCACCAAATGACAAAAAAAGGAAAGCGTAGCTCCTAATTTGTGATTTGTTCACAATGTTTTGAAGCAAACTATGAGAAGAGAGAAACTGTTTTTTGAGGCCACAGTAACCTGTAGGAAATATACAGCATAGAGGACGTTGTCAGTCGTATTCTTTTGTCCAATGACACTATCCTGACTGATTAATCAGTACTAAGCAATTCCACATTAAAAAACATTTCTGCTCTGCACTTTGCTGAAATTTTAAGCTGTTGGTTTGTTTTGTGTTGCTGTAATCTTGTCCTGTAAATGTCCCGTGACTGGTACAGTTAGGCTGGAGTGGATGCAGTCACTTGGTCAGCCATGTTGAACAAGGCAGCTTTGTATCGATGAAACTGACATCTATAGGAAGTCTGACTATTAGTTTGAATTTAAAGCTGGAGTTTATTTTTGTGAAACTGACTTCTGGGATCGAAACATTTCCATTAATTACAGCGTCAGTTTGCAGATGTTTTTCTTTTCATAAATTCATCGAAACTTCATATAAGCAAAGTCAGCATTTGATTTCCTATCTTCCATTTCCAAGCAACCAATCAATCAGTCAAGCCTTCACTTACATACTGAAGCACATTTCGTACGAGAACTGTAGCACAAATTGAGGACATAAGAGAAATAGATGGCAACATCTAAGTATATTCATGGCACAATTAAGACTTCTCTTTGCCTTCCTCTTGCCTCGGCCTCCTCTCAGCTTTGCACCATCTCCCCCCTCTGTCCATCCTCGCGACATCGCCTTATAATTTCCTCCTTCGTCTTTTCTCAATCTCCTCTTTCCTTCTTCCCCCCACATCCACTGTTGTATTTAGGTTCATCAAATTGGATTTCAGAGTGAAAGACATCTCAGTATTCTTCACTAACAGATGATTGAATTGAGTCGCTTGAAAGCAGAAGGCTTCAACATGAGGACAGGGAGACAACTTTAAGGAGCTGCAAGATGATGAAAAGGCTGCAAATGAATATAGAGACTGCAACGTTACATCTGTTTACTAATAGCTAATAATATGATTGTAAACCCAGAAAAAGACAAGAGTATTTATCTACGCTGTTGATGCAGGATGTTTCATTTTTCCAGGTTTGTGCAAACTGAGAACGAACACTTGCTTGAAACCTTAAGAAAAAACTGCAACCAACCAGCGAGCAGAAAGAATTAAGCACAATAATTGACTTGCATCCTCTTTGTTAGCAGTTGATTTAAAGGAAATGGGCACAGAAGGAAAAGAAAATACCCAACCACTACTCCTAATGTTAAAATTGAATAAATTATCCACTAGATGCTAGATTAGTTTTTTTAACATTATGGCAAGCTCAATAAAGTACAATTAGGCAGAACTGTCGTCAATAGAAAAACAAACATGGTTACAGGGCAAGACATTTGCAAGAGTGTGATAATGCATTCTAATGGACGAGCAACAGATAGCAGCCAGCTGGACCATTTCTGATCAGGTCCATTAATAAGACTTGATAATGTCCCCGTAGACATCTAAGACTTGTTTCTCGTGTGTGTGAGTGTGCATAAATGAATGACTAATTTTGATTGTTTGTATAATTTTCCCTCCGCCGGCAACATAACCCTGCTCTTCCCCAAGTGCTACAGCTTATTTAGCTTTGTGTGTGTGTGTGTGTGTGTGAGAGAGAGAGAGAGCATAAGTACAGGTAAATACAGTAAATACAAACATGATGTACTCATAACCCCTGATTCAGGTTTTGTACCTTATAAGAAACTGGAGAAAAAATAAGATTAAAAGTTAGACACACACAAAAAAATGAAACAAACAAAAACAAAGAAGAAAGCATTAGCACCCTACTAGTACCCCCATTCCACAAAAGTTGGGACGCTGTATAAATAAATAAAACGGAATGTGATCATTTGCTAATCCTTTTAAAACATACTGAATTGAAAACAGCACAAAAACAATATTCTATGTTTGACATCATCAAATTTCTGAATTTGATGGCAGCAACATGTTTAAAACAAGTTGGGACAGGAGCAACAAAAGACTGTGAAAGTTGTGGACTGATCCAAAACCACCTGTTTGGATCATTCCACAGGTAAACAGGTTCATTGGTAACAGGTGAGAGTATCATGATTGGGTATGAAAGGTTCATCCTGGAAAGACTCAGTCGTTCACAAGGAAGGATGGAGAGAGGTTCAACACTTTGTGAACACATGATTGTATAAAGGTGAATACTAAATTTGCTTGGGATTTGTAGAGGTTGTATTGATTCTTTAACAGATGTTAGCTACTCACACCACATCTGTTAATCTTAAAGGTCAGCTCCAATAATCTGCTTCTCCTCTCCATCTCCTTCTTCTCCCTCATTAAAAATACACTATCAGTGAATGTGCAAATATTTTTCAGTTCAAACTTCCTCACTCCCACTTACCGAAAAGTCCCACTGATGGTTCAGGTTGTTTTTAGGATAGCTGACAGTGAAGACCAAACCTAAAACGTTATGTGTTATGAACTTTAGTCAACTGCCTGGGGCGTCCTCAGATTTAATGTGAGCACAGAGAAACTTTCCCCCTCGAGCAGATGAATGTGAAAATAGCCTTCTGGTTTCAAAGATCACTCTGCACGGAGAAGCTCAAACATCCAAGTAACAATGAGCAAAACATATTTTTGAGTTGAAGGCGACTTTACCAAACTGTGACCAAATGAAGGCTGTCTGGCAAGTTGACCTTCGAGTGTAAAAGCAGAACAGTAGCTGGCATGTCTGACAAAGCTGGAACGTGATCAAGAAGTTTGGTAAGAACTCTGAGTTTTAGTGGTGATGTGCACAAAACTACTGCCACAGATTCAAGTCAAAGATGATGAAGTTAAGCTGTGAATAACCAAAACATGGGTGAACATATTGAATATTCTACATTGTGCACAAGATTGTGCAGACCCATGACATAAAATAAGGTTTAACAGAGGAGACTGTAAAAGGAGACACCATCATCATAAAATGCATGTTTCTTTCACCTGATGTAATTTTGTAAATGCTGTTTCTGAGCCAAGCTTCATCAAAGTAATTCATTTACTTTCCCAGAAACAACATGCAAGGAAATGGCTGTGCAACATGTGGTGAATAATATGAGAGAAGTTAGCGACAAACAAATCACCTGTGAGTATATTTAGACAACGTTATTTTTAGATGATTTGATTCTGATGTTTGTTAACACGGTGGATATGAATCATTCGCTCCCAACACAGATAATAACACACAGGTAAGTTTTTAATACAGCGAAATCTATTCACTGTAGTTTGCATACAGATATAATCAAAAAGAAATTCTTCATGTCGAAAAGGAAAAATCTAAAACTGGTTTTAAGATGTGAAAAAATATTTTTTAAATCCATGGTTAAAGCAATGTGGAGGAAAAAATAAAATGTGCTGTTAACATATTTCCTGCCAAAGAAAATTGCAGAAAATGTACAGAACATCAGTCTCAATAGACTAATAGCGAGACTTAACAAGGCAAGAGAGCAAAAGGAACCTGAATATAAAAGAGGAAGAAGAAGGACAAGTGAGAGAAAGAGACACTGGAGGGTGAAGAGGAGATAAAAGCAGAGAATAACATTACAATAATATAAGAGCAAAGGCTGGATAGTGGGCTGCGTATGCTTACAGCCTTCAGCGGTGAATACTCTCTTTTTTTTCCCAAGACAACAGGAGGTTTTTTTTTTCCTGTATGCCATTCACTACAGCAACAACACAGGCAGTTACCAAACACTCTTTCAATCTCTGTGTGTACGTGTGTGTGTGTGTGTGTGTGTGTGTAACAATCCTGAGATGGCTTGTCATTTGGATTCACGCTGATGTGCGGTCTGTCACTTCAACCTTTACTTCTCTGCCTGTCCTTTCTGTGCAAACGTGCGTAAAATACACTTCCTCCAAGACGCCGGCTGAAACGTGACATTTTTGTAGTTTTTGGAAGCTCCTCAAATACGAGCACTTTCTCTTTCTGTGTCTCTTTAACCTGCACAGCTCCTAATCTCTTCTGGTGGATCTCATTTCCCCCTTAATTCCTCCTTCGTCCCAGTGGTTTCCTGATGGTGACCTTTCCTTTCATATCCTGCCTCATGAATTAAAGGCATTAACTCGCACGCACAAACAGGTGCACTCGCTCATAAATTAACGCCCTGGCGACATATATGACCGTGGTCGCATTTTCGCCTAAAAATGTGACCAGATCGCCAAAAGATCAACTGCAATAATCTCCTTAATGAATAAAACATGAGAGGAATTCAGCGGCGGTGTGTAAACCCCGAACAGCTGGCTGACGACTGATTGACTGACTCAAAGTTCAAAGAGCCACGTTGACCTGAGCAGAGCGAACGTTTGACACGCTGGCTGTCACTTGCCTGTTTGTCTGTAGTCTTTTGCAGCCCGCGTGTTCTCTTAATATTAACTAGGGGTGCAGAACAAGGCTTCATGATGTTCAAGAGGTGCAAGGGTGCTGCGAAAGCACTCTGCACAGCTTGTCAAATTACCTTCCTAATGGCCAGCTTGTCAGGCTTCCTCGTCTGCGTGGAGAAAGAAAGGACAAGTGGAGGGGGAGCGGTCCATTCTCTTCCTTGTCACAGCAAAATCACTCACTCGTCTCTTTATATGGTACCTTTGCTTTCCTTTCTTTTAAGTCCTGCTTCTCAAGTGCATCCTGCTCGTATTCAAATGGTAGTAATGACTTGGTAGTATGAGAGCAGGACGTAGGGAGAGGCCAGCTGTATTGTGGGCCTGTCAATCTTTTGTCTGCACTCTTTCAGAGTTGCCTCACCGAGCTTTAATAGGCTTTCCCATTAAGTCTAGTTAACCATCATTCACCTGAGTCATCAGTGGGAGGTCAAAGACTGGATTAATTGTTTCCCCTTAATTGCAAGATTACATCTTCAAAATCATTGCGGCCTTTTTCATATTTTACTCTACATACATTGTGTCTATTTCTGAATCTTTCATGTCATCCAGTCCACAGAGCTTCAGACGCTCAAGTTAGACATGCAGGATCTAGGGGATATTCTCCAAAGTTACATTCTTTTTTAGTACAAAAGTCCCTTTTTTTGTTGCTAGAAACTCCACAGCAGCTCAACAGGGAAGCGCTGTCAAAGAGGGACTTTGGAAAACATTTGACATTTTACATGAAAGCGCATTAGAACAGGATCGTTTAATGGTCAGTATGAACAGGAGGAAAGATCACAACAGGCAACTTCAATTTTCACCTGACTATCGTTTCAAGACAGAAAAAAAATTGTGCACCGATCCTTTAAAATACAGATGTGATCCAGGCACCCACATGTGTTGCAGCTGGAGGATTTCTGAGCAGAGGTTTTTGATATCCATTTAACTGCATGTGGCAACACTATTGACTCTCACCATCTGATGGCCATATTCAGGGTAGACCCCGAGGACTTATAGAGCAAAGCTAACCAAGCTGTAGATAGGGCCTCCTGTACGCTGCTCGCTTGACAACTGTTTCTCCTCAAATGGAAAAAGACTGCAGCGCCATGTCGTCAAGGTTGGCCGGAGGGGGCAATGGTACCGTACAAAATCAAACTACCAAAGCAAAGGTTTTATAAGATGTGTGGTGGTGGAAAGCATGCGAATGTTGTGCTTGTACTTTAGTGAAGTATTTCTGTTTTATACTACTTAATACTTCTTATTCGCTGCATTTACTTGACAGCTGTAGCTACATGTTTCATTGCAGACTGAGATTATTAATAGAGAATGCACTCAAAAATCAAATTACATGTTTTATTACTGATCTAGAAACATGGCAGTATATAAAATAGTTCAAATTAGCTCCATCTTCACCAAATGCAACATTAAAATGCTGCTCACTCAATAATTATAATTCAGTGATATAATATACAGTACATTATTCTGTAATGGCTCATTCTGCATAATGAGTTCAACTTTAAGTACCAGTATATTTTGATGCTAATAGTTATGTAATTTTACTTAGGTAAAATTTTGAATGCCTGACATTTACTTGTATTTCTACACTTTGTTTTGTCACTTGTCTTTAAATGCCCAGGATGTAATTTCTGCTGCTAAGGTCTCTGAAAACAATGAAAACAAAAGATGTAGTTTGATGACATCCTGGAGGAGTGTGGGATCATGGGAGTTATTGTCTTCATTGTCAAACAATCACAACTGGCAATGAAAATCTTCCTGTCATCACTCAGGCAGACATGTTCATGGACGAGGTCAGGTGTTTGATCACGTTATGCTCAGTCACGTTAGCCGACTTCCTTCCTCACTCTCTGACGTATCGCCCGGTGTTTCCCTGGAAGCTATAGCCGCTGGAGGGGATAAAGGGGGTATGATGCTATTGACAGGCAGCCAATGAAATGCATTAATGTTACCAATTTTTTTTTAAAATGACACTTTAATACGAAACATATTATAATTTTAAGGAATAGATCTGAGTACTTCTTTGACATAATGTACGTGTATATGGGACGGCTGTTGGCTAACTACAATGTTAGTAATATTAGAGAATCAAACAAAAATTTCTAAAAAATACTAAAATCTCATTTCATAGTAAATCTTTATGTTGCACACTGTTGTTTTAATGTCTGTAAGATAAAAACAACCTGAAAACTGATATGAGCACAAAATGGATTGTCTCCTCATTCCTCCCACAATAACCATCCATCCATCCATCCATCCATCCATCCATCCATCCATCCATCCAGATGAGCCAANCCATCCATCCATCCATCCATCCATCCATCCATCCATCCATCCATCCAGATGAGCCAAAACAAAGTAGGAAGGTACTTGATTGTTTCCTCAGTCCAAGTTCCTCATAATTTTCTATTCCTTTAATGATTCACATCCTCAAGCCTCAGCAGGCACACACACACACACGCACACACACACACACGTAAAGAGGTATGTTTTTGCCATGAAGAGAAACCATTTGCTCATTTTGATGGAGGCCGAAAAGAGAGGTTGAGCTGTCTAAGTGGATTTTTCATTACTAAATGTAATAGGGCAAAGAAAATTACAGCTGCTGCAGCAGGAGGGGTATTAGGACTGCTCTTTTTACATTGATATTTGTAATGACCAAAGAGGTACAGTGCAGCTGTATATGGGCATTAGAGAAATTAGCACAGTGCTCTCTCCCATGTGTGCGCTCTGTCCCTCCTGTCTCAGTCTCCTCCACTCGCCTGCTATCTGCAATTTGGAAAGGTACATCCAAACTCACGGGGGAATGAAAAAGCGTATTTTTTCTCCTGCTGCCGTTCCGGACTGAGACAGAAGTGGAAGACTAACATCGAGGAAATAATATTGCAAATGGAAAGCTATTAGGGCGGTCGAGCACTTTCTCATGCTGCTTCTGAAATATGTCATTTATCATGTGCCAGTGCATGACAAACTTTTAAAGACTCAAAAATTGTAATTTCCTCACAAGACTGTTTGGTCCAGCCTTTCAACGAACCCCAGACCCACAGAGCACATGTAATGCATTTATGAGGAAATGATGAAGGTCATAAGCTTCATATGAGATCTCGTAGAAAAGAATTCCTGCTGTAAATGTTTGTTATGTGTCCTCTGGACTGTATTTGTCTCCTGCCCACTTCGGTCCCATTAATTTACTGCCTGAAACTGAAAGCCTGAAACTAAAATACTCTGCTACAGTGAAAGTCCTTCGTTGAACTTGAGTAGAAGACCAAGAGTGTTTTCAGCAAAATGTACTCAAAATATCAAAACTGGTCGCTATGCCAAATGCCCCCTTTAAGTGTTTATTATTATTATTATATATTGTGTTAATTGATTGTTATTATTATTGTCTAACATTAAAGCAGCATTTTAATGTTATGGAGGTTCAAGGTGGGTTTAACTACTTTACTTAGCTGGTTGTTTAATATAAAAAAATACATCACATTTTATGAGTTCATATGTTTTCAATGTGAAACCTGCAAAACAAGTAACTAAAGTTGATAATAAATAATGCAGAAATAAAATAAAAGAAATATATCTGTATAAAATATAGTTGAAGTATAAAGCAGCAATAAATGGAAATGTTGTCAAAAGTGTAATTGTACACTATATAATGATGTAATGCATTACTTTATCTGACATTCAGTTCTTATCAACTCTAACATTTAAAAAGGGGATGAAAACTAAAACTACTGACAACATCTCACCTCAAGGTCCATTAAGTGGCTGTTTTTGAGCTTATAGATTATATGACATGATCTTTGTCAGCAGGTGGAGTTTGTCCAGTTTTCTTTTGTTTCTGAGCACTTCTCAGTTTAGGTTAGTAAGTAAGTCAGGTTCCAAGCTCAGAGAAAACAGTCTTATGTCAAGGTCAATTTAGAGCTTTTGATCATACCACATGATCTTCATCTGCATGATTACAACCTTTTAATATAAGTCTTTTACAGTTTCACTTTTTAATCAATTTACCCGTATTTTACTTATATTATTTTACTTTTTTATAGGCTGACATCATGAATGAACAATACAGTTTTGAATCTTGAACACACAATTTGTGCTGAAGAAATTTTAAAGCAGTAACAGCTCTTTAAGTATAATGGTACTTGTGAGGCTCCCTGGTAGCTCACCTGGTCAAGTGTGTACCATTAAGGCTTTAGTCTTTACCGCAGCGGTCCGGACCTTTTACCGCATGTCATCCACTCTCTCTCCCCCTTCCCCCGCCTCTCATCAGCTCTCACATGAAATACAAAATGCCCCCAAAATATAGATAAATAATAGTATAATAGTACTTTCATAGAACATTGACCCTGGCTCCTCTTCTTCATCCTTCTGTTTCTACCATTTCCTACATTTGAACCTGATAAACCTGTCGAACAAGAAAAGACAAAATAAACATGTTTAGGAAATGCCACTAATTTTGTGCACAGCTACTCACCATACAGCCGCCTGCCAGTCTAATTACCAGTGAAATACATTCAGTATGTACTGTATATAATGAGCTTTGACTGCAGCATCACTTCCGCACCCACTGAGACTGCACTCCCCTCTTGTTTCATTTACTCTATCACTCAATATTTATTCCACTTGTATCTCCCTATGGGTTGCTTCTCTCTCCTCCTCCTCCCGCACCCCTCTATCGTATCCAGCCTCATTAGCACATAACAGGCTATCGACATGCATAGCAGGGTCCTGATTTAGACATTCAACCTGATTAGCCCTTAATGATCTGAGACAAGCTACCTGAATGGAAGTGCACACAGTGGCACAAAACAATAACATACATGCACGAACACACAAATGTAAGCACACATACGTACGAACATACATTTCCTGTGCTACCTTTATTTGCCTGTACTTTTCTCATTTTCACATTGATGTAAGAGATGCCGCCTCCTAATTACACTGCATGATGGCAGACGAGGCACAAATTAATTTGTGTTGTGCAAATTGTTGAGATTTTTCATCTTAAAAGGGAGATATATCGCACCTCTGTGGAAGCTACTAGATCAGATAATCCTGCAGGGCGACTTTTAATTACCATTGTTTGCTTAAGCAGCGCATAATCAATTTAATAAAACTATTACAAACCAAATGAAACTCGGTGCACCAGTGCAGCGATCTGGTTTGTCTGGATATTCATCGAATCTTGAGGAACACAATACTCATTTGACAAGGAGAAATGGAAAGATAAAATTAGCAGCCAGCTCTTACTTCTCGCATGTTTTATTAGTCAAATAGAGTGAAAGAAAATTATAAAACCTTTGGAACAATTTTATATCAATATACAGTAAATACAGACAAAGCATCAATTATGTGTTATATATGAATTCATCAAAGACAAAAACATAGATGAGGCTCAGTAATGAACAGAAATAATCAAAGCTCATGGCCTCTCCTTTATCTTCCTTTCCTCTCATTCTCCCCTGGGGGAGTTTATTAAAGACCCACGCTGCCCTTGGATATTCAATCATTTTTCAGTCAGAAGTAATGGATGTACTGAATGAATGCAAAGGCTGGCAATTCATTACAACAATCAGAATATGAACTCCTTCCTCCCCACCACTCCTCTCTCTCGTCTCACATACTTCAAATCTTCTCTTCACATAGTTTTAAATGTTATAAAGCATGGTTACATTGTCCCACCTTTAATCTGTTTACTTTGCATGGGAGGGATGCAGAATAGATGAATGAAATGACAGAATGCCACATTCACATACAGCAGATGGGATGCATTGCAACACACTGCTTGTCGATTATCAGACATCCAGCTCACACATTCTGCTCTCCAAATGTGAAGCAGAGAGGCAGGTTGATCACCAATCCTAAAAAATACCTTTGTTTCATTGCTTGAGGGAAATTTTTTTTAAGGAAATGCCGATGCACGATGTTATATTTGCCTCAGTTTTGACGGCAATTTCTGATATCTAAAGGGCAATATACTTCTCATCTGCCTGTAATTTTCTCATTACTGTCCACTTCCCCTCAACCTCTCGCTCCATGTTTATTTTCTCCCGTCTCTCACCCTCTGCTCCAGCTCCTGGAGTACTTTCTCACTGACGGGGTCTGCCTTGGTCACCACAGCTTTTCGGCCCTCTGGTTCAACCATGATGGTCATTACACAGCACATGTCCACCAGCTCTTCCTGACATCTCCTCATCCCAGCGTCCAGCTCACCTCTCCGGGTGGGGTCGCGCTTCAGAGCAGCCTTCTCGGCCACAGAGAAGCCCAGCAGGCCTGTGAGAACCTCGTCAGACAGCTCCACATCCAGGTAACCAGTTCCATCAGATATTGTGACACAGACACGCCAAAGGCCGTTGCTGCAGCTCAGCCTCCCCAAGAGAGTCACAATGAAAGCTTTGATACGGATCTCTGTGGTGCGGGCTTGTGGTTTGGACATCATCTCTTCTAGCAGAGACAAATATGTAAAAGGTGGGGAGGTCACAGTGAGAGGATGGGCCGAGCTGTGACTATGTGGATCTTTTTGAGCAGATAGTCTGTCACATTCTGCAGCGCCTGAGGTGTAACTTTGCCCCTGAGGTGTTACACTGTTTGAGAAGTCGCTGGTAAGTCTGCAACTGGAGCCTGAAGTGTCTGTTTTGTTGATAGCACTCGATCTGCCTCGACTAGATTCTTGTTGAACAGGGAGCCGATCAGTCCTCTCAGTTCGCACTGATGCAGGAAAGCAGTCCATGTCTTCATCCATGAACTCACTCTCATCATTAGTAACAAGTTCTAATTCATGTGGTGGCTCTGAAGCTGCAGGGGAAAGGACCTGCTCGGAAACTTCTCTAGTATAGCCTCCATAGTCTCTTTCCTGCCTGGTGGGTCGGGAGTTGCTAGAAACAAGCCGTGACCCAGTGCTGTTCAAACTGTGCTGCTCAAACAGAGCACTTTGGGGTGTTGCTGCTCTGTTAGGATTTGCTGCTATCCTGTTTGTGTTGTTCAGTGAGGTGCTTCTGCAACTACTGTCGGTAACATTTGCACTTCTTTGAAAAATCACACCGTCCAACTCATCCAGGGGAAGATCGTCAAAGTCTTCATCAGGAAAGTCTTCCATGTTGTCTGCCATGTTGTGATCTTGAATCTCTTGCTGGATCAAGTGATCAGAATGCAAGGGGTCAAAGAGGTCAGAATCCTCTTGGTTGTTAATGTGGCGATGACGTTGGATTGAACCACCTCCGCTGCTCTGGCTCAAACCACTTATGTGAGAACGGGCAGAAGCTTCGCTCCTGCAAGAGAATAATGTTGGACTGAGTGAATATAACTTTAAAATGACAAGTGTTTTTAACTGTGTTAAAGTGCTCATTATGCCAGAAGAAATGTTATGTTAAGAAGCCAAAATTCAAGCATTGTGTTATAGACCATGTGAGAACATTTTGAAAGAAGTTGAAACTCCCAAGGAGAAAGCGGTGCCAAGATAGAACTGTTAAAGGTGGGGTGAGTCATTCTGGAGGAAGACTGTTGATATTGCCATCTCTCCTTCTTTACAATGCGATTACACATTAGCAAACCGGATTACAGCAAATATCTCCTCACAGTCTGCTGCCTGTCCGTTCTTTGTGCAAAATAAAAAAATCACATTGTCAAGAAGGAGAGATGGCAATATCAACAATCTGCCTCCAGAGTGACTCACTCCACCTTTCAGTCTTATCTTTGATTACAGCATCAAGTTGGTAAATTTGCAATAACTTGACAGTTTGTTTTGCACTTTATATCTTAATTAGTGAACTGCATTTATCGTTCAAATCTAAGTAATCAAATTATGGAGCAATTTATTTGTTGTTTATTTGTGACTGTGCTGGAAATTGGTGGTCAGTATACTTCAATTGAAATCAACTTGGGTGTGACATTTGATTTGACGCAGTTATAAGAGTGTGTTCAGTCAGTATCTGCTGAAAGCACTGTTGATGCATCACCATCACCCATCAAATCTCAGGGTTGTCGCTGGCTACAAGTGAACACCCTGAGAGCAGGATAAAGACAGCAACACATCACAAAAGCATTACATAAAATAAGTTTGTCAACGTGGAATGAACGTGCTGAATGTTTCCTAAAGTAGCTGAAACATTAATGCTATTTTTTTTCTGAAGACAAACATTATGCTGAAATTCAAAATGTCAAGGTATATTTGCCCGACGGTGAACACAGAGGAGTTCCAGCATCAAAATGTCAAGACATCATATTGTTAACCACCCACCTGGATGAGGCTGTCGAAACAAGGCTCCTGACAGTAGAGCTTCTCGAGGACTGAGTGGAGGCCTCGCTGAGTGTCCCATAGCCACTGTCTTGAACAGGCCCCAACTGAACCCTCTCTACCTCCTCCTGGGCCTGCAGACCTGCCAACAACTCTGCATCATCGAGCTCCAGGTCCTCCACATCTGGGTTACCTGAAGAGAAACCACAAAAAATTAACATCATAATTTAAGCTAAGAACTGTGATTGGTAATCAAATTTATGCCTATCATATATTATACGTATCATTACTATTAGTGACCTTTGTAGCACATGATCTACCACTTAAGCTCTCATGAATATACCTTGTTGTAGTGCCGGTGGGGCCTCCTCCCCCTCCTGCTGCTGCTGCTGCTCCTCAGGAAGTCCCAGCGTCCGACACAGCACCCTGCCCTGTCAGAGGAGGATAGAAATACGCCACTGCTGTTACACACTGCTCTATGGGAACAGGGGGGATTGTGTCTTTATCTTTGCTGAGCAGTTAAAGAACACACGCATCAAAAACATGTATTAATTCAATCTGCTTTTGCTTTTTAATAGAAACCTACAGTTTACCTGGTTATTCCTGTCCACCAGGTCTTCCACCTCACCACCCAGGATCTTGATGTTGGATGGCCCCAACAGAAGCACCCCAAGTCTGCAAACCATCTGCCCATGCAACTGCAGCTTCACACCAGGCCTGAAGGTGACAAGAGTCACATTTAAGCATATTTTTTAATTTCAAAAAATATTTTTCAAAGGTTTCAGAGAATCCATCTTTCTAGTTAATGCGAAAATTACAGTGACATGCTTATTAATTTTAATTTTTGATTTTATGACATCACATCCAAAATCTAAGTAAAATAACTGACATTGGCTTAAATGCATTATTAGTTTTTAAAAATATTTAAATAAAATAGAATGAAAACAGAAACGACTAAATTGTAACAAGTCATTTTTGTTGTCATTCAGTCAGAAAGACACCACAGTGCAGTTCAGTGTTTCACAGATCAATTCTTAACCTGAGTGCTTCGCTGAATGCAGGGATAGACTGATACTCCATGGCCTCCAAACTCTGGACTCCATCTGTCACCTGTACAACACACACAATATATCAGACCAGGAACAACTGAACAGGGAAACGATGAATGGAATTATTACAAATTTACGTCCTCAAAGTCATTTCTGTGTTACCATTGTTTCTCTACACTGTTTTAGAAATTCCAAAAATTAAAACTGACATGAGCAGTCAGTTCATTTTTACCTGTAATACCCTATATGTATGTCACACTTCCAGAACTTTACTGCTGGTTTAAACTTAAACTAAGTGAATTTGCAAGTAATTGTTTTTTTTTTTTTTAAATCATTTTCATTATACAACACCAATTCCAAAAAGGTTGAGATTTTGTACTGTTTTCAAGAGTCTATGTCACAAAGGATTAGCAAATGATCACATACTGGTTTATTTATGTTTTATACAGTGTCCCAGCTCTTTTGGAATCAGATTTGTATATGTTGGTTGGCTTGGACTTATCTGAACCTATCTGCTGTATTATTCTGCCTTTTGGCAGTGATTCCAGTGTATTTTAACTGCCATGGGTCTTTGTATCACATGACTTGCTCAAAAGGAGAAACAGTAAAAAAGAAAAAGAAAAAAAAGCCATTGCATCGTTTCTAAGCAACACCAGCACATTCTTGAGAAACCATAGAGCAGTGACAAGTGTAATACTTAAGGTGAAAATTACAGTCTGCGCCTTATATCCCAGCTATTTAATCTTTCATATGCTGTCACTGATTGCACCTGTCCACTCTGATTCAGTTAGGAAGAAAAGCAGAAGTCTTCGTTATTCTACCCAACCAAACATACAAATACAAAGCCAGGATGTAGATAAGGGCTGGACAGTTGATTGAGTCTAATTGTACATGCTGGTAAATAGTATGACACTGTATTATGGAGTCAAATACACTGCAGTCAAGACAATGTTGTGTGTAATGCTAAAAAGTGTAGATTCACAAACTTTATGAACAAAATAATAATAATAGAGCTTAATCCTTGACATGCAGAGTTCTCTACTAGATGTAGATCTCTACAGGAAACCTTGCAGTAACCTTTAAACCAGCAGTACACTATGAAGGGTCGTTTGTTGTTACAGAATAAACGGTAGGAAAAAATATCTGCAAGTGCAAAGACACACTCGCAAACTAGTTCAAAATACACACAAATTAGCACAACATTGAAATTCACTGAAGATTTTTTATATCAACGTTATTTCAAGAATCCCTCTGACCTGCAAGAGGAGCATACGGGTTGGTCTGGCTTCCCAGGATCTCTGTGTGGCCTGAGTGATGGCAGACACCTCGTCATTTGAACAGTCTGTGCCCCTAAGCTTCTGCAGCTGACCATACGCAGGCTGACTGATGTCCAGGAATGAATCAACCTAGAACAGGGTGTGACCTTTGGATATGTAACATGTATCTTGTGGCTTCCATCACTGTATATTTGGAACAAACATTCAAATGCTCTCTTTGAGGGTTTCCACTTTCCATCTAAAGGAAAACTGAAGTCCAACCCAGCCAAGTCTGGCAAATTTATAATTTTCTACTGATCAGGGCCATTGTCCTGAACATAAAATCTAAGAATAAATATGACACGAAATACATAACGATCAACAAGCCTGTACCTGGATGCAGAAGGTGCCTCTGAGTTCAGTCTTCTGGGCCTGAGTGAGCCCCTCGGGGAGAACAGGGTAGTCCAGGTCCCTCAGGTCTGTCAACAGCCACTGGTCCAGGGCCTACAGTTTCACATTATGCAGTGAGGCATTTGCGACTGTAAGATCTATTACAGCAGTACAGGAGCTCAACGAGGAACCATTCTGTCTCCTTTCCTCTTTACACTGTACACATCTGACTTCCAATATAACTCAGACGGCTGCTTTCTTCAGCAATTTTCTGATGATGTTGTTGGTTGTGTCAGAGGAGAGTGTAAGGTGGAGTATTGTCTTTTTTTTTTTGTCTTAATGTAGCTGCTGGAACAAAGGTTTTTCCTGTAAATGATCAATAAAGTAACTATCTAGTTACATCCACTTCCATGACAAAAATTGCCATCAAAATTATGATGCACCAAAACCTCATTAGACAAACACAAGCCACACTGAGCTTTGGGTTTGATCCAATTTTGCCATGAGAAAAGTTTGAAATCTTCAAAGAAATTATTCAACAAAGTGCTATAAGCGTCACAGGATTGTTGAGGCATAGTGACGCACTTGTGTCATGAGGTCTGTGCAGATTTTAGGTCTCTTATTCATAGGATGAACATCCTCGTCTACGTCATTAAAAAAGGGGCTCTTTTCGGTTGAGATCTAGTTGACCACGTGGGCCACTTGAATGAACCTATATTGGTGTCATTTTCCTGGAACTACCAGGAAATTATATGTTTGTTGTGAAGAAGTATTATCCTACTCAAGTATCTATTTGGGAAGAAAAAACAAAAAAACTTGGGCCGTGGAGGGACACAGCTGTTCACCAACAGTATTCAGTTACAGTGTGTGTACAAATGATGCGTAGATGCAGGAAAGCGTACCCCCACATGACGCCACCACCAGCTGGTACAGCTGACAATTGGCAGGGTGGATTCATTCTGTTTCTACCAAATTTTTTTCCTTCATATCTGCATGTTCTAACAGAAACTAGGATTTGTCAAACCAGAAGTTATTTTATCACTCCTCAAACGTCCACTTTTGCTGATCACTTTCTTGTTCAATGTTTGCTCATCATGCCAAGGTTCAGGGAGTTGTGTATAAACAAGAGTTGCTGGTCTACCACTAACATTTTAGTTTAGATCCAAACTAACCCCTTAAACAACCAAAGTCACAATAGCACAAACAAACTAACCGATCAAGGCAGTGGTAGACCAGCAAATCCCATGAGGTAAAATGACTGTTTTTATCAAAGGAGTCTGGTGGTTTTCAACAGTGACAGAGAGATTGCTTAAATCAGGACATTACCCTTTAACAGAAAGATCTATCTTTGTCGGATCCCTTCTATAATGTTGTCCAGTGTTAAAAAATACCAGAACTTTAAGTTGTGCGATTGTAACCAAGTTTTCTCCACAACAGTTGGGCAAACTCTGTGATCATTTTACATTCAGCTGCCAGTCAGACATCCTGCCTACCTGTTGGTTGATTTGCTGCTGTGACAGACGACCTGCTCCTCCTGCCTCCTCCTGCAGCCACTCCACACAGGCCTCCAGCCAGGCAAAGGGCACCTGGACATGCCAGGAGGACTGCAGCCAGGCTTGGGTAGCACGTACCACTGCATGACTCTCAGGGGCCATCCTCCTTCTCTGTGTGTATTTGACTTAGGCCACTTTATATTTTTCCACTGTTTTTTTTTTTTTTTTCTACATAAAGGCACACAACTCTAGCATCCAGGTAGATGTTTTACTTAAGCTGCAGCAGCCAAGTAATTGATTACTTACTTCATTATTTATCACTAATGACTCGATTCTGGATTGCACACTAGCAATAATAGATATAGTAAACGTTTTAAACAGGCAAATCAATTGTTCAATAGATTTAACTCAGTTGCAAGTGTAGGATAAAAACAGTTGTTCAAATGTTATACTTCATTTAATTCATGGCATAGCACCCTGCAGTCTGAAGGCTTAAAGGGAGTTTGTATGGCATGGGGTCATCTTCTCTATGGATCTCCTAAGCCACTTGACACTAAATCTTCTAGCAATTTATCGACAAGGGATCAGATTATTATGACAGAAGAACATATGAGAACTGTCATATCAGCGTGTTTAAGCCCTGTGTCTCTGCAGATGGTCACGTCCGGATAATATGAAGAGAGAAAAGAGAGATTGGGTGAGAAATGCAGGCAGGTATGAAAAGTCAAAAAAGTAGGTGATGTTATAATCATTACCTGAGAAGGATGAAAGCAGCCTCCTCCATGAAGTGTTGTGAAAAGTAGCGAAGGCGCCAAAGTTGACTGTAGCCTATTTATTTAGCAATGATGAAGCTACTGTGCCTCAACTTTGTGTCCACGCAGCTTGACAGTACAAGCTCTTATATACAAAAGCAGCTCTTACTCCTTGCAATTATGCTTGTACAAGTTCGAACAGAGACATAAATTACGATTAGCCTTGCAGATCACATTTTTACAAACAGGAATAACTTGAACAGCAAACACAGTAAACTGAGTTGTCACTGCATCCGGAAAGGGGGCTTATCGTATCGCTCCAGTTCCTGTGATTGACATCTGTTTTCGCCAATCGTGACTCTGGCCTGTTTGATTTGCTTTTCGCTCAGCCAATCAGCGCACTTCAGCACAACGCGTACATTTCCAGGTTAGGTAGAGAAGGAAGGGGGACGAGCGAGGTGTTGTACTGCAGGTTTGTGTTTTGACGATATTTTCCTGTTTTCTGTGCTGTTTGGTTTAATGCAGTTGAGGTACACATGTACTATGAAAAGAAATAAGCATTTAGCAGCTACTTTGTTAATAAGTTTGTGTCCGTTGCAGCGCTGCCTAATTAGCTGGCCTGGCTAACTCCCCTTGTGCTCAGCCGAAATTATGGCAACATGGCGAAATTAGCTCGCTGCTAGCCTGAGTGACTCGGGCTGGTCTTTGTATTGATCGATTGGTAATGTTTTATCAACACTCTTTCCAAACCAGTGAGCCATTACGATGCCTTGCCTCGGATGCAACTAAGTTGGCAAAGTGCTTGAAAGGAGTACGAGCACCATTTATAGAAACTGCTTATCGAAACGTACACGACGAAGCTCTTAGCTAACGCGCTTCCCTCCAGGCTAGTTAGCGACCGGGGCAGCTAACATTAACCACAGTGACGACTTCGCCTATCTCGTGGTTGATAAGTTAGCTTGAGTGGAGCTGAGTTATCTCACTCTCGATTTAGTCAGCGTTTGCATTTGACTGTTTAATTTCTGTGGTCAGGTATTAATCTATGCATTTCTTGAAATTGAGAATTTGCCCATCAAGATAACAGTGACTGGATTCACATGGATTCAGGATGATGGTAGATGGACAACACCTTCAGGACAGCAGCAGTGCAACAAAACACATATTGTAATGTGATGACGTATTGTATTATAATAATTAATTATTAGATGTATTATTAATTATTAGATTGTCTTCGTCCAAATAGCCCGTGTATTATCTTTGCGCGAGGAAGCGACGTAACATCCGGTTGTAAATCCCGTTAAAAATTCATACAGTTGGCTGCCTGAATCTATGTCAATGTGACTGTTAATCATATCTTGATTGTTGGACCAATGTTATGATGTGATAACATAATCATGATAATGGTTTCCCTTCAAATAATGATCACCTGCGTGTTGACCTGTGTTGATTAAATGTCAATCACAGCAATTTAGACTCAGATGAAACAAAATGCATGCTATAACTGATGCGTTTCAAACTTTGCAGTCACTCACGTTTACATGCACGAAATATTCATATTTTTTCCGACAGTATTTGTGCTAAGCTGTTTACATGGCTAATGAAGACAAATATTCCCATTTTCATGCAGCCGATTAATGTAATGAAATTTGTGCCCATCTGCAAAAACCTGTTGATCCCCAAGTCTTGCATTATGTTTATATCTAGGAGTGTTTGTCCTCCTGACCAGAAATGCGGGCTTTTCTGTTGTGCTTGTGTCTCTATTACAGCCATGTTGTTGTTTTCTGATTGGTTTGTTTACAATGCACAAAGATGACCATAAACAGACAAGCGGCCGCTTGTTGCAAACAGCAGTTAAAACCCCAATTGAGAAGTTGATTCTAATTGTGTTGTATATATGTTTCAAGAATGCCTTGAAAATCCAAATAATATTGGCATATCCCACGTCTTATTCGGAATAAGGCAGAATATACAGTTAACATGACCCATATCAAATTTGGAATATTGTCATGTTTGAAATAATAAGGGAAAATTTGCACACACTTAAACATTATAACTGAGCCTTTTTCACATTACATGTCAGTGGGTCTCCTCCATTTCATTGTGCAGGTGCACCACATAACGAGTAACACTGAGGGCCGAGAAGCCTGTATTTATGGAGTTTAATCTGTTAGCCAGCAGCAGTAACCACTTAATTGTCGGCTGCCAAAGCAAACAACAATGTCCACATACAGGGCTAAAGCCATGGTGGCTTTCCTACTTGACAAATAATTGCCAGTATGGACACATGATTTTATGTCAACTTGAATGACATTCATCTGTTCTGTCTTGTGTTTGTATGGGCCATGTGGTTGTGGTGACGTAAACACTGCTCTCACTGCTGAAATTTTGTGGCAGATCGAGCATATCTGCCAATGACAATAACTATCAAATGGTGTGCAGACTCCTACTCAGACACCTACTCGGTGTAGCACAGGCGTACGCCAGCATGGTAATGGTGCGGACCCAGCATTTCAACGAGCCTTTCCCTCCCTGACAGGTCGCAGCAGCTGTTTGGTCCTTGCTTATTTAGTTCCGCCTATCAACACGCCCTTGTTCCTGTGATAAATATCGGTGAGTGCCAGTTTTCTGCCAGTTTTCCTCTCGTTTTTCTTCCCATGTTATTCCTGGTTCTTGAATAACTGGATCTCGAGCATGCAGCTTGACTTGTATTATTTGTTTTTTCCCCCTGTTACAATGCTGACAGCCTACCACAGCTCACAGGGGCCAGTTCTCTGCTTCTCTCTCCCCCTGCTGCTGCCGCCTGTTCCCTGGACCGAGGTGCCCGCCACATCTCTTCCGCTGTCAGAAGACCATGGACACAGAAATTGAACACGAAGAGACTTCATTCAGCAACACAGAGACTAATGGTATAAGACAGCTTCTTTATATTGTTGGTTATATTGTTAAAATGCATCAGTTTGTGACAAATCTCTTTGCCTAAAAACTGCCTGTGTGTTATGTAATAAAAGAATAGCAAATGTGTTTTTTGTTGTAGCAGATTTTTAACAGCTCTGATTGTGAAAATTAGCTATCTTTGATTTATATCTTTCACTTGGTATTTCTCTTAGAGGTTGATGTCTAAAATTTGTGAGCTGTTGTTAGGAACATAAGCCACATAAAGTCACTGGTTTCCTTTCCCGAAATTGTGTTCATGTTTGATAGAAGCATGAAAAGTCTTAGTCTTTCCTGTTTTTGCTCACAGTAATCTGTGTAGATTTAGCTTATTAATGTAAAAACAGAGTTTGAAAATTTAAGTCTTGAGATCCTGTGCTTCAATGCTTTCTGTGGTCTTTTTGATTGTGAAATTTCCTCTTGTGGAAGGTTGTGTATGTAGGATCGTCAGTGTGTTTTTATCTCCTTATGCCAGGTAAGCGCCCTGCTGAGGATGCAGATGAGCAGAAATCATTCAAGCGCTCCAGGAACTCGGACGAGATGGTTGAGCTTCGTATCCTCCTGCAGAGCAAAGTAAATCAGCTCTCCTTTCATTTTGCATTCATGTTGAACCCTTATGTGATTGTTTGTATTTTTGTCTCTTTCTTTTGTGCACGCCCTCAGTAAGACTGCAGATTTTTGTACTTGTTCCATTTTTTATGGTCTCCTTTTTGTTGCCCTGATCACATCTCTGCCTTATTGAATAATTAATTTTCACCCGTTATTAGTGGTATTCATACAGTCATTGTGCTTTTCCTGACATTAATTATAATAATCTCTTGCACCGTCTCTGTTAATTGCAGTACCAGAGTTCACATTTTCTCATTTGTTTATGTTTTCAGTTTTTCTATGTATTCTCTCTTCCCAGAATGCAGGAGCTGTAATTGGGAAGGGTGGCAAAAACATCAAAGCCCTTCGTACAGACGTGAGTACATATATTTTATACACTCTGATTTTTATTTTCTTTAGACTTTTTATTTTATGTTCTTTATTTTTCCCTCCACTGGTGTTCAGCCTCTCAAAACTACCCAGCCTCCTCTATAGGGCAGCAGCTATTTTTACATCTACCCAGGACAATGGGTTAAAACCTTATTTTGGTATTTGGCAATGTTTTCTTCTGTGTAAACAAGGGGTGTGGTTAGCTGATGCCTGCAATATTAGCTGTCTGTTGATGAGATCTTCCTACAAACCCTAAGGGGTTTGTTTTATCTTTTTCTTATCACATGAACATCATGGGATTGCTTCAGCTAAACTGGCCCTTGGCACAAAAGTCCAATTTCATGTCAATTTGTTTTTCCATATTGATAGTTTATTGTAACAATGCTTTTGTGGCAACACTGATGCTCTTATTAACTTAAATTTATGGGCACGGTGCAATGTTTATGAGGTCACCTGCAGCGCCAGCTAACATTTTTTTTGTAAGTGTTAAGGCAACCTGACCAATTCCTAATTCATTCAATGTCATTGCCTCTTTCTCTAGCCTTCCACAATTTGTCCCCCCTCCCCTCTTTCTCACTGTCTCTGGTCTATTCCCCAACATTGAACTCTTCATGTTCTTAATATGCCATTACCCATTTTCCAATGTTACATTTTCTCCTTTTCTCTCTTTGACAAACCAATCTCTGAGAGAATCAAATTTAAGACACGTTTGAACAGTGTAGAGCCTGTATATTAAAAATGTATTCCTCTTCCCTCTCCCTTGTTTATTATTTTACTGTTGACTTTTTTGCCCACTTCCTCCTCTGTTGCCCATGTTCTGGATGGCCCCTCCTGCGCCCGCCCACCTGACACCCTGGTTGGCCCTGTCCATAATCGTGCCCTGTCCCTAAATGGGCGCCTTACTTGATTGACATCTGTGTTCGAATGGCCCTGGCCCCTGCCCATGCCACGCCCAGTACAATGCCAGTGTGTCAGTCCCAGACAGCAGTGGGCCTGAGCGGTATGTCCCTAAGCTCCTCCCTCTCACTGCCTGACTACAGGTCAAACAAACAAGAAGAGATGAATAATAAATAGTCATCCTGCCTCTGTCAAGTCACTGTATTTTAAACTACCTGTTCTCACAGTATTTTTAGCCTGAGTCAAAATGCCTAAATGCGTTCATGTCCAAATCTGCCTGTTGAGCCTGTAAAAGCCATTTCAACATCCTTTATATGCCATTTTTAAAGTCACGTCAACATTGAAACTTAGGCTGGTGTTGTCAGGATTTGTCCACAATCTGCCACTGTCTTTTTTTTAAATCTTTGCTATAATCTGTGCAATATGTCCGTGTTTTTTGTTTCTTTGATTTTCATTGATGATTATCTATCCTCTTTATCTTTGGCGTTTTCACCTCCCTCCCCCCTCAGAGTGGATATTCTGGTGTTCTTGTTTTTTCGTTAGTTCCATAAGCTCACCTGCTTCTCGCACCATCCCATTCTTTCCTTTTGATGCCCCCCCCATTATACTGATAGACTCAGATTGTCCATCCATTCTCAAACGCAAAAGGCAAACTAGGACTCAAGTGTTGTTTGTGTGTGTGTGTGTTTTTTCCCCTTTCCTGTCTTCTGCTTCATCTGAATTTGGTTTTTGACTGCTGGAGCTACTGAAAGTACAGATAATCTCTCTTTCTGTCCCACTCATCTCTGCATTCTTTGGTTTTATGTTAATCGCTTCTCCCATCCCCCTAAAACGCATCAACTCCAGTGGTGGCAAACTTCATGTTCATTTTCCATGGTATAATCTGCTCTGTTACTCCTCCTCAGCTGTCTACCATTCTACTTCCATGTACAAACTGTGCTTAAGTTCTCTTGATCCGTAAATTCATTGTGTTAATTTTATTATGTCACTAGGTGGGTGCAGACGACAAAATTTTATTTACAAATTTGTTGTACAAATGAAGCATCAAAATCGCTGTCAAAGCCAAATTTTTAAGACAAGATGCTTTGCAAATGATAAAAATAAGAGATGGTTTATTCCTTATTTCCATCTTCCCCTGATCTTTCAAAGTTGTTCTGGGCTCCTTTTTTGGCTCTTTCTATTCAGAGTCTTTGTGGTGTGCATCCACCAATCTATGCTTTAGGACTATAGAGTTTTCTCTGGCACCACTGGTGCTTATTCCTGCCAGATGCTCCTCAGGCTTCACCCTCCCCGTCTTGCCCCTTCAGTGGTCACCAAATGCAGTCACTTTTCTTTGGGCCCCTTTTTATTTTGTCTCTTTTCTTCCTTTCTCTGGACAAAAGACTGTTTTCTTTACATTGCATTGTTTGGGTACCAGCTTTTTTTTTCCAGTTACAGTGTTGAACTCAATGACATACCGTGAAAAGTTTAGAAAACACTGGACCTCAACAGTTGATTTAGCTGTGTTAGTCTTAGTTTATCTATGGCAAAAAAAGGGGATGTCATGAATTGTCTGATCTGAAATGTTGTTCCCTCCCCCCTGGGATGCTTTGCTGGCTCCCCCAACCCCACCCTCTCTGTGTGGCTGTGCTCTGCCTTGTCATTGGTGGGTGAAATATGAAGCATCCTGAGCATCAGTGCCGACATCGAGACGGTTGGAGAAATCCTGCTGAAGATTATTCCAACACTAGAGGAGGTGAGAACTCTTTGAACTTGTTTTCTTCCTCTTCATGTCCAGTTGATCCCAGTAACTAAAAGATTATTTTGAAGTGACAATAATGGTGAATGTTAACAATTATCACTATTTGTTGTAATTTGTTGTTCCAGAGATGCTTTAATTTTCTGTGCTTGTCATAGTTTTGTGTGCCTCCTGTTTTGCATTTGGATATTTTACTTCTGTTCTCACTTGCAAATAAGAGGTTCAGATAGGTTAAACTGAACTGGTTCAAAACCTGTTTGCTTGTGTCTGGAGTCTATTTGAGGCTGTGCATAACACCGTTGCCATGTGCATATACCTGCAGCTAATTGTTGGAAAAAATATGACCATAAGAAATTTCAAATGCGTGCATTTTGGTGGATGATTTTTGCTAGAATTAGAAGAAACATAGGTCTCATGTAGGAGTCTTTCAGAGGACTAAACAGATTGTATCATCGTATTAACAGTGTAATTTGTCTCCCTCAGTACCAGCAGTACAATGGCATGGATTTTGATTGTGAGCTGCGTCTGCTGATTCACCAGAGCCTGGCTGGCTCAATCATTGGGGTGAAGGGAGCCAAGATCAAGGAGCTCCGTGAGGTATGTTGATACAGGGGCTGGGGATCAGCTTTTTGCAGTTAAATTGGTTGCAAAACAGTTTACAGACTGAAATGCGTGAGTAATATTCAACTTGCATTCTCACACAGCCTTCTGTTGCTGACAGTTTTTCAGTTGTAACAAGAATACACTCCTTGAAATGACTGGATTAAACCCAGCTGGAGGTGCACAGACAGGATACAGTTTTTCTCTTGCTAATATTTTGTTTTATATTATGTGTTGGTTAAGTGTTACATTCTTCTGTCTCTTTCTTGTATGTGGAATATTTAATGTGCCTCAAAGATGTGGAAATGCCTGTAAAATGACACAGCAGAATCAGAATTTCTTTTTTCCCTGTGCCCTTCATGTGTGCATATCTCTAATATATCTCCAGAACACAAAGACCAGCATCAAGCTGTTTCAGGAGTGTTGTCCTCAGTCGACAGACCGGGTGGTGCTGGTTGGTGGAAAGACGGAGAGGGTGGTGGAGTGTATCAAGACTATGCTGGAGCTCATTGCTGAAGTAAATATTTTTTACAGTGGTTGAGTGACCTTTTTTTGTGATTTGAATTGCAACATATTGAGGCCATTAATTGAGTCCTCTTTCTAATTGAAGAAACCTTGATGCTTGGAAATTTAAAATGTAGCCTTGTGTAAGAAATGGAAAAGATGTCAACGGCATGTCATGCTGTGGCTGATTATGAATTTTGTCGGAGATGCATCATGACATTTCATGCCCTCGTCTCCCTCTGTCCTCCTTTCTAGGCTCCCATAAAGGGCCGTGCACAGCCCTACGACCCTAACTTTTACGATGAAACATATGAATATGGTGGTTTCACTGTGATGTTTGAAGAGAGGGGAAGCAGTCGCAGGCTTATGGGAGGGTTCCCAATGCGTGGGGGCAGGTCCAGTGGAGACCGCGGGTATGACCGAATGCCCTCTAGCAGAGGGGGACGGGGACCAATGCCTCCCTCTCGCCGGGATTATGATGAGATGAGTCCCCGCCGAGGTCCTCCACCCCACCCGAGTAGGGTTTCAAGGGGGAGTGGCCGTGGACGCAACATGCCCATGGGACATCCACACAGAGGAGGGTAAGATATGAACATAAAGGATGTACAGTTTGTTTTCTCTGTTGCTCTCCTGCTTTGCTTTGTCTTTTACTAATGCATAAACATGAGACTTGTTGAGTTTGTTGGTGTTTGTGTTTAACTTTTTTCCCCCTAAAACGGTGGTTTTATATTACAATGGGCATGCTGCCTGTGCCTAATACAGATAAAATCTTGTCAATTTTTTTTTGTTTTAGTGAACACTACAGTGCCAAATGATTGCATGAACCCACTTACCAGTTTGAAGTTGAGAGTCCTTTTACTCTTGTTAACCTCTTGAGTTTTAAGTGTTTGATATTTTAGACCTACTAGGCTCTGTTCAGTACCAGAGTTCCAATTCTAGAGCGCTTGTTTTTTTTCTTTTTGTTACTGCATGTACACAGCTTTATCCCTCTTCCGGTGATTATTTTACATTCAGGGGAGGTCTGTTCACAGATTCACCAGTCTTGCTTTACATTGTCTAATTCATAAGATAATCTGAGTCCAGTTTTCAGCATGTGTAGTCCAGTGTCATCTTCTGGAAACATTTGTATTCATGG
This sequence comes from Centropyge bicolor, assembly GCA_037975185.1. NCBI lineage: Eukaryota > Metazoa > Chordata > Actinopteri > Pomacanthidae > Centropyge > Centropyge bicolor. The sequence goes on from JBBMOC010000013.1 coordinate 5,397,427, forward strand.
TTATCATTCCATTAATTTTTGTGCTCATCGATGTATGTCTGGGTGTGTTTGTGTCTTTTTCTCATCTCCATCTTGCCCACAGAGATGATCGTTACTATGACTCGTACCGTGGCTCAGATGACAGGTCAAAGTAAGTTTCTGTCCCCAAACCTTTGTTTAAACCTCCTAACTTATCTTAACAGGGATACTTCGACATTCTGATATTCTGTTATTTTATATTACTTCCACTTGTCACATTATAGGTAGGCTGTCTGTAATGGTAACTCACTGAAGCAAAAATTCCTTATTAATACCATTGGGTGATGCTTCCTCTACAGTAGTATTTTACCCTTTGGTCTTTATGAGGAATAAGTCATTTACTAGTGCTGACAGGTGTTCAGCATAATTTCCATTCACAAATGTGACAAATGATTGGCCATGTTGGATTGAAATTAAGATGCAAGTGTTGAGGTATTCCTACATGTCCCATATTTCCCTGCCTTACTACTTTATTGTTGCAGTTTTTTGAATATGACGTCATCCACTTCTTCTCATAGCTTGTGAAAAAATAACACTCTTTTGCCCTCTTGTTATATCTCAACTGGCAATACTAACTACTGCCTTATAAACATCCATTGCTCTACAGCCTGTTTGCTTGTATTGCCCTAGCCTGCACAAGTGCCTGATCCTGATCCCCATTAACCCGTTTGCACTCCACTTATTTGGAGCGCTTTGTAAGGAAGTGCAGTAGTGTTGTATGACCTCCTCTTTCCTCTGTTAATAACCCATCCAGTATGCTATTCACTCCCACTGTTTCCCAGGTTGAGAGAATGTATTTGTGGTGGTGTGTATGAGGGTCATGTGCTGCTGTAAAGCTGACGTTTGTCACTTGACTCCCCCACAAATGGCAAGCTTTCACAAACTGGCTTGTAATTAAACAAGTATTTTTTCTAATATATAGAGTTGCACATAGATGCAATATTCTGGCCAACTTTTAGATTAGTTTGCCTTTTCAATTTTCATGAAGTGATTTGAAAGGAGAAAATAGTGTCGAGCAATTGATCAGTTCAACCATTTTGGTAATCAAATCATTTCGGTCATTTTTGAATATTTTCTGGTTCTAGCTTTGTGAGCAGTTTTCTTTGTCATTATGATATGATAAGGGTTTGGACATCACTTTGGGCTCTGGGAAATTGTGATGAGCATTTTTCACAATTTTCTGACTAAATGAAAAATTGATAAATGAAAATAATCAGCACAATAATCAGTAATGGAAAATAATAGTTAGATGCAGCCACAGTATCGATCAACTATTTTGGTGGTCAAATAAATTCTAAAATGGAAAGCTACAATCTCTAGTACCAAAATATTCATGTTATGACTTGGCTTTGGTTTAGTGTCAGTAGTCTACATCCATATAGTATCAATGAAAATCAAACTGATGGAAATATGGATGATTACTGTTGTAGAAAAAAAAATTGCGAGGTCATCAGTGAGAGACTTGATATCTAATATTTTTCAAAATTTTTGTAGCTAATGGTACTAATATGTAATAGACCATGGCTACAGAGACACTGTCAAGCAAAAGCAACAAGTGCCATGAAGTGACATGATGTCAAGGCTCTAGTTTGACATGATTGTAGCAGCCATGCATGTATGTACGAAGAGGGCCAAATAAATCCAAACACATTTCTTCAGCTAATTCCTTATTTCAAGCCCGGTTTTTGGGGAAAAAGCAGCAGCCCTTGGCTCTGATCATCACCACCACCACCTGTCACTTCTCTCACTATAACACTGTCAGAGCTGTTCCTGTTACTGTGTGGGAAGATGGCTGAGAGGAAATGTGTTTATACCGTAATCTTGCTCAGCGTGTGTGTGCAGTTTGACCTAGACCAGAAATTTCCTTTGGAATGTTGTCAAGCTTTTTTTTTTTTTTTTAACAAACATTTTCTTTCTTCTTACCACCCCCACCCACATCTCTCTCTCTCTCTCTCTCTCTCTCTCTGCCTCCCCCATCTCCCTCCCTCGATGACACTCTTTCGTCACCAGTGACAGAAGAGGCAGACCGGATCGCTATAGTGATAACATGGTTAGTGACCCTTTGCTAAATGCATGCAGCTCTCGTTCTAACGTCTCATTGGGCGCCAGCATCCTCAGGCTAGCGTACTGGTTGGTCCTAGCACGAGACAATATGCTGTGATTGTCCATTGTGTTGTAATGACAATAGAGGTTTATTGACAGTACAACCATAGCTGGTCACTCATGTGAGCGTGTGTGTGTGTGTGTGTGTGCGCACGTTCACTCCTTTGAATCCTGGTCATGCATCCATGCTAGTTTTGGCACGGTGTAAGCCTTCCCACCAAATGACCATAATCACCACAGCCGGAGACACCCCATAATAATCAGCTATAATTGCCCTCTTACTGTGTACTTTTCATGGCCGGGGGGGTTGGTTGGTTGGTTGCTAGGCAATAATAACGCTTTGTTGACAGACTGGAAGGTCTCTCTCCCCTTTCCCTCTCTCTATTTCCATCTCTCTCTCGCTCTCCTTCTCTCTGTTTCTCTCTCTCCCCATCTCTCTCCTCTCCCCTCTCTCTCTCTCTCTCTCGCTCTCTCCCCCTTCTCTCTTTCTCTCTCTCGCTCTCTCCCCCCTCTCTCTCTCTCCTGCCTGCCGTTGCTCAGCAACAGCTTTTTGAATTGCCTGTTGCCCTGGTGACAGCAGCAGGCTGATGGAGATGCAGGGAGAGACGGGAAGGGGGGATGGAGGGAGGGAGGGAAGGAGGAGGAGTCTGTCTTATGGATGAAAACTGGGTGGCTTTTAGTTGAGTCTACTCCATGGACGAGGCTGCTGCATCATCCATACATTCGTGCTCCGTCCATTCATTTGGGATCTGTAGGAAGGTGGAAGGAATCGGCTGAGCTGTATGTAACCTATTTGTGTTTCTGTTTGTTTTTTACAGAGCGGAGGATATGGTAAGTACTGAACCTCATGTTTTTTTCTGTCATTACATGGACGTGATTTCAAGGCTGTTCATGTGTCTTAATGTGCCTGACTGTGGAGGCCTCAGTGTTCTTTTCAACATCCTGTAGTGTCAAGCATCTTGTCTGAATATGGACAGTGTGTACAGTGACTGCCTGGCTAGAAGGACATTGCAGCTCACATTAATGTGTCTTGGCAATTGGTTTGCAACAATATTTTGTTTTTCTTTTCTAGTGGAATGATATTTTACTTCAAGTATTCTCTTCACTATTAATGTTGAATATGACACACAGGCATAATTATGTATCATTATGCAGTTACCTTCAGGAGATCTGTTGAAAATGTCTAACCAGCCACATCCATATCTTTGAGTTTAGTAACAAGATGGCTCATTTGAATATTTGTTGTTTATGTGACAGAAATAACTTGCATTAATGTTTTCCACATGAGTCAGTTTTCGTTCTTGCCTTCTGTTCTACTCAGACAACAGCTCTTCCTGGGACAGCTACCAGTCAGGTGAGTCTCTACACTTTTTCAACCATTATAAAAAAAAAAAAAAAAGCTAATCTTTGTGTGATAATGTAGGCAGCCAAGTACTGATTTTTAGTGTACTTTCCCCCCTCTGTTTCTACACTCCTCTCTCTCCCTACTTATCTGCTTTGGTCACCTGTCCCCTCCCTCTTGCCATCAGGTGGACGTGGCTCCTATAATGACATGGGTGGCCCTGTCATCACAACACAAGTGACCATCCCTAAAGATGTGAGTAAATGGCAGCAGCTTAACATACAAACTGGCACACCAAAGAAACATCAGTCTACCTCAGCCACCGTATCATCATGTCATAAATAACATTCAGTCAGACTAAGAACCTATATTTCCATATGTGATGTTGTCATCTACACGGCCTCTTTATTCTTGTATAAATGACTGCTCCAGTATTTCAGTTGTAGGAACCAATAAGTAATGTTATCACCCACACTTTGACTTTATCCATGTGCACCCACACTAGACAAGGTCATAGCAGTTGTTCAACTTTTTTTCGTACTGACATATTGAATTTGAACACCTAAAATATGTGATTATATTTTCTTGAACACTTGTCAGTCATGCTTTTGAGTCTTCATGTCTACTTTGTGTTTCATATTTTAAGCTCAACACATATTCTCAGTGTCTAAAATGTTTTTCTCTGCATCTTCTTTTTCTTTCTGCCCCCACTCTAATTCTCTTCTCGGTACCCCACCGACAGCTGGCTGGCTCTATCATTGGAAAGGGAGGCCAGCGGATCAAACAGATCCGCCATGAGTCTGGAGCGTCCATCAAGATCGATGAGCCTCTGGAAGGTTCTGAGGACAGAATCATCACCATTACTGGCACCCAGGATCAGATCCAGAATGCCCAGTTCCTTCTACAGAACAGGCAAGTTCTGACACAGCCTTATTGTATCACACTGACTTCTGTCTTACTAGATGTAGAAATTCTTGATTCGGCATCCTAGTTGTAGTTGAACCATTTATCCCATTAAAGAGAACTCGTGAAGCCCACTAGCTTGTCTTCTCAGTGTGGAGCTGGTCTGTGAGCTCTTATTCTGGCCTGACCATCAGTTGGGCTGCGTCATAAAAAGTTTGTTGATGCAACCCATCTAAGGAAGTGCAGTCTTGTATACTCATGCAAGTTAAAATGAACTACAAATGCTTAATTAATGCTTACTTTCTTCACACATGTATAGATTGTAACTGCATAAATATGTTTTACTGAAATTGCATCCTAATACTAGTTAACCCACTTTCTGTTGGGTCATGCATTTCTGTTGCCTGCTGTCTTTTCTTCACTAACCCCCTTCCTTTCTTCCCCATGCAACCTGCAACTCGTTCAAACCTTCCTCTTGCATGAAATGGCTGTGAAGGAATAGACAAACTTAATAGTTGTACATATTGCATAACATTTTTTAAAAAGGGGCAATGTGATTGACATGTTTCTTTGGCTGTCACATTTGTCCATTGAATACAATTGATAAAAAGAAAAAAACAGTGTCTATTTGCTATCTAAGCCGTTTCACTGTGAAGCAGGGAGTGGATTGATTCTTCCCCTGGCTGCTGCTGTGTGGAAGACTAGTGATTTTGTTGTTTTTAGTTAGATGAACCGACAACAAATCACAGTCTGCCAAACAGCACGGGCTCCTCCTCTTCTGTCTCCTTTGGCAACCAGTGGGCACGTATATAATGCACACCACTTCCTTGTTGATGCTATCCGAGCTTAGCCCGAATGCTAATACGCCGCTGTCTCATGAGTGGTGTAGTGTTGCCATGGTAACTAACCCTGCCTCCCTCTTCCTCCTCCCTCAGTGTGCTGCACCTGCTCGGACACAGGGACTAACCACACCCCTATTCCCCCTCCTCTTCCTCGCTCTCCCTCCACCACTTATTCCCCCTGTTCCTCTCTGCCTGTCTTTCTTCCTTGCTATCTGTTCAATCCTTTTCCTTCCCAAGTCTTCATCCTCCCACAGTTGCATAGCTGTAGATTTACACTGTCATCGACTTGTGAATTGCATTTTTCTTCTTGTGCATTTCATTTATTTTTCCACTCTTTTTATTTCAGTGTGAAGCAGTACTCTGGTCATTTGCTGTAGACCCAGGAGACTCAGATTGAAGCAGACTCAGATTTCCCCTCTCTCCCCCACCCCACCCCACCCCACCCCATCCCCTCAACCTTTCTGGCCCTGTCCAACATATCCCCTTCAGACTATTATTCTGGATTGTGGGTGTCTTTTTTGAATTTTATTTTTGTATTTTTTAATGAAATAAATGTCCAACATTCCTGTGCATAAAAGAAAATGTAGGCGTTCTGCATTTTTAAGAGTGTAGTCCATTAGTTTATCAGATACACTTTGCTTTTTTTTTCTAACACTCACATCTATCAAAATATTCTTCAGTCTCCTGACAGACAAAAATAAACATAACCTTTATTTTTGATGGTTTTGTTTTTTTTATGACTTGTACGTGTATGTTTGTGTCTCCGGTTTAAATCTGTCCTGTCAGTGTACGCGTGTGTGAGCATGTCAGCGTGTGTGGGTTGGTGTGCTTTCTGTTGTCTATATCGGTCCCTTCACACACAGTTGTACCACATTAACTTTAGCAACATGCAGAATGTAAGCTATGTTTCTTTTCATATTGAACCATTTATGTTTTGTTTTTAGAGATGTGGGAAATTGTACTATTCAGAATGGATTTTTTGGGATAATTAAGTTGGGACTCTTGTGCACATGAGTTACAGGACAGTCTGACTAATTTGTAAGAATATTCATGATAGTTCTGTGATGAAATAAATCAGAATAATTTGAGTAACTTCTCACAAATGGAAACATGTAGCTAGAATGTTTTGACATTTTATTGGAGATTTGACAAATGATATTGAACTTATCTATTTTGTCCCTACAATTTCCTGTGTTCTACACTTGTTTGCTCTCCATGCTGTAGACTTCACATTGTCAAATTGTAAAATTAATAAAGATGGTGCCACTTTTTACTGAACTAATTTGCTTTTTGAATGATTGCTTGCTGATTGAACATGTTTTTGTGAAATCATTGCAGGTGGATCATGTTTTTTGCGCATTGATGACGTTTGGATTAAAAGTTATTTGATTTTTTTCCCCCCTTCGGCCACAGTCATTTCAGGCATGTTATATTTAAAGCTAAGACTATTTAGAAATGATCTGCTATATGTTATGTGGACAAGGTGATTCATAGTTTTGTCTACAATGTGAGAAAATAATGCTGACATTAAATGTACTTTAAGACGAAGAAAAGCAGAAAATCTTCACATTAAATCAGGAATCAGCAAATGTTTTAAAGTTGTTCTCAAATCAATTATCAAAATTGTTGCTTCTTCGTTTCTGTCAATTGATTAATCAATAATTGGTTTCGTTACATGGAAAACTGACTCTAACTTACCTGGCAGGTGTTAAACTTCACTTAAATTCATGTTCAGTGGGTGATAACTGGATGCATTTGATGACCTATGCCTCTAAAATCATGGCATATATAGCATCAACTAATGCAGAACATACACAACATATTCTTATATATGGTCGGTCATTATTTTTTCGTCTTCATAACGGAACGAATATTGTTTTCCGGGTTCCGTTCCTACCTCTTCTGATTGGTTTATTAGCCTGTGACGTGTGCACAATGGAGGCTTCGATTGGTCAACAGCTCACTGAAACCAGGTAGTGAAAACTCCACACAACACGCGTTAGTAGTGTCGTTTTTCTGCATCTTTTGGTAAGTTAAGTAAAACATCCTTTCATGTACGAATAAAGTAGCAGGTATGTCATTGATGCCATAGAAATCTGTATCATATGTATTTGCATTGTTGATATACGGCGTGAAAGCTCTTAAGTGGAAAAAAGTCGGTGTTTAACGTGACTACCTGCACTTTGCTCATTCAGGTGTTCACTGAAACTAATGACGTCATAATCCTGATAGTCCTTTGCCATAGCCATTTGCAGACAAAACCCAAACCCCCCCGCAAAATTTTAAAAATTTCAGCGGTGGAAAGAAAATCACGTGACTCACCCCAGGAAGAGCAGTGAAAATGAATCTCATTCAGTATTATCCTATTATCTGTGTGATAGTGAACACATCATTAACACACAGCCAGTGGACACTTCAGATGGATGGAGAAGTCGAGGCAGCTTTTACATAGAGAAAGATATAATTTAGTTCTTTTGGTTTTAGTAATGGGGTTGGTCATAGATGTGTGCAGGGCTTTTATGTACTTTTAGTTACACAGCACATATGCTTGAGATGAGGGTGAAGGTGTCCTTGCGTCCTTATGCCTCTCCCATCTTGATTATGTCTTTTCATTGTGACTTATCCAATAAAGCAGGGAGATAATCTTTAAAATGGCACTTCCCCAGAGATGTGTGTAGGATATTGGTGTTTCAGTATGAAAAGGGCACTGACATCACGTCTCCCCCCTGCACACGTCCATGCATGCTCCTAGAAGCTGCACCTGAGCGCTGTATTTTGTCTAATGAGAACATAGACCTTCCAACGTTTTTTACAAACAGAAAAACATGGTTCTCCACAGATCCATCTAGGGACTTCTGGGGATTTGTATTTATATATGCTCCTACCTACTTGTGTCCCATCAGGTGTTTCTTCTCATTATGGACTCACCTCTGTTTCCCCGTGAGTCTGGGCAGTTCATAGCAGAGCGTAGTCGGGATGTGTTTGTGGAGGAGGAAGGAGTGCAGAAGGTGGCAGAGATGCTCTACAACCTCCGACACAGTGATGATCTGACTGCCACTGGCTGGAAGAAGGCAAATCCACTGGCTCCAGCGCCCACCACTGACCAGGGGAGTGTCACAACAGCCGGGGCCACCCAGATAATAGATGATTTTTGTATCAATAATCATGAGTAGTGAATTGTGTGGTACTGTAGAAAGAGAATTTTGTTCAGTGGTAACAGCAATGCTGCATTAATGAGGTGGCAGGTGGTAATGAGTCTGTGGACCAGCTCATAGAGAGGCACCTCATAAATTCCAGTATGACCTGATAATCACATATTTACTCAAGCATGGAAGTACATAAGTACAAATTTTTACTTAGCATTTATTTGCTGATTTAATATTTTACATTAAAAAAACACTTATATACACTTAGAATAAAATGCAGTACAACCCAGTAGTATATTAAGTAGCCAAAATTAGCTTTACATTGATGAACCACAGCCTTAAATGCTCTTACATGTATTTGTTAGTGATGAAAACTGAAAAGTAGATTATACTATAGTAATATAACTCTCTGAAAGAAGTCATTCTGCATGAGTACTTTTAGAATTAAGGACTTTTGCATGTAAGATGTTTAGACTATGGTATTTCTACTTTTAGTGGAGAAACTGAATACTTCTTCCACCACTGCATTTCATTTCACTTCGGTCACGCTATTTGAATCACTGAATCTCAAAATTAAGGCTTCAAGGTAAAGAAAGCTTTATGTTTTACTACGGTGGTAACCTGCTTGCTCACTGCATAATTTAAGCATTTTGGTAGAACTCTCAGGTTTCCAGCACTTTTATCGTCTCTCTTGATAATTTGTGTTTTTCGTCATAGCAGGCCTTGAACTGGGTGTTTGTGGTGGACACCATGAACTTCTCCTTTTGGCCAGAGGACGAAACTCAACAGTGTGAAGTTACATATAAAGGGACCACATACACAGGCTACATGACCCTGTGTGCTGCCATCACCAGGGCCATGGAGGAAGGTGAGAGCTCGTACCATACCACCAAATAATTGACACCAGAGTTTCGTTTCCTGCTGGGTTAAAGGGGTGTCACAGCAGCATTTTAGTTAGGTTTCAAATATTATTTCTTAGTTTGTTTAATAGTGCACTGATTTAGCTTGCACACAGAAAGCCTCCTTTCTCAGGTGCAAAGTTGATGCATCACAGCTGTTTCTTGCATTTGGTAGGCAACATTTTTGTAGGATTTGTAAAACTTACACAGAAAATAAACTGGATGCTGAACAGGAACAATCTGGGTGATAGAAATGTCAAATTTATGAAGTTAGGCCATGCTCTAACCATGACAGCTTTGCTTTTGTTATAGATGTTATAGATTTATTCTTTATGTTAGCAGCTTTGTCTCTGGAGGAGAAGATGTATATTCAAGCCATTTTTGTCTCTTCTTGCTCCTCTTTTGTGTGTGCTTTTGTTGCACACTGTTATTACCAATTATTGTGTATGTGCCCTTTACTTGAACTTGGACTGCTGGGAAATTGCTTATAGCTCTGCATGCGCCTGTGAATCACTCATAATTAGCGTGAATGACTCAGGATATGAATCAATTATGTCTCATATGGAATAGTGCTCTCAATGTGTGGTCGCTGTGGCCTTTATAATTACAAGAGATTCTCTCAGAAAAGCACAGGTAGCTTTGCTCCGGAGTGTGAATTTCGAGGGTTGACAGCATGAGATCAGAAAAAATTATGTCTTTGGACCCTCTTGAGAGAAATGGCTACTGTGGAGTTATATTCCTGTTATTATAGCAAATTATAACTTCATAATTTAATAGCCTTGAGTGTCCTCTTTCTCTTCCTCTGCAGCAGTTCAGGTCTAAAGAGAAGTCCTTCTAGCAGCTTCTCTTCTCACACCACAGGCAGTGGTGGAATGTAACTAAGTACATTTACTTAAGTACTGTACTTACTTGCAAATTTGAGGTACTTGAGTGATTCCATTTTGTGCTAAGTTATAGTTTGACTTCTACTTGAACTATGAGTCACTTTGCTAATCACAAAAAAACACGACAGGCATATACAATTTGATGCAGTCCTATACTTTTACTTGTGGGTGGTATTTTTCTACTTTCACTTCAGTAATACATGTTAATACTTCTTCCACCACTGTCCACAGGTATACCAATCACTGAACCAAAGTACTTCTCTCAGATGAGTATGGAGGAGTTGGCACATGTCCTTCGATCAGACAATAAAACACCCATGCCCATGCTTCAGGAGCGCCACCAGGTTCTAACAGTCTCACATTCATGTCCCATATCTGCAGCACTACTGATGTAACAGTCGTCAAAGTCCACACATTGCTTCAATAATTTTACATGTGACTGACTTCTCATTGAAAAGCTGACTTCTGTGTGAATCTGTCGGCACAGCCTTCAGCACTTATGTAACAATAAACAAAATCAATGGCTTTTGATTTAAAGGCCTTTACATTCCTATATAATACATAGTGTTTGAGACAATATTGTTGTGTCCTGGCATATTTATATATGGCAGCTGTGTACAAATGTGGTGTGGGTCTTTTTAAATAATTCACGAAACTTCAAACTTACCTACCATATTCCGTAATGATTTTATTCCTTTTTTACGACCTCTCTCCTTTATTTTCATGTTAACTAAGAAAAACTGATTTTAAAGCTCGTATAATTATTTTAGCCACCAGTGTTACATTATTATCTGAACTGCATTCCCTTAATGATAAGTGGAAATTGAAAGTGTGCAGCTCTTAACCACCCACTCATCATAAAAGTTAAATTTAAACACATCGCACGCTGAATCTTTCTAACAAGGTGCTGACTGAAGGCGGCCGCGTGTTGCTGGAATACGGCGGAAGCTTCCGGAGTTTTATCAGCCAGGCCGGGAACGACGCCTCGAAGATGGTGGAACTCATCGTGGAGAAGATTCCTTCCTACAGGGACGAAGCTACATATGAGGTTAGAGTCATAGAGGTTTGAGTATAAAACTTTGGCATATTTTAATGTTTGGAAATTTCATGTTTGCCAGAAAATTTTCCCCACAGAGCATCCTTGAAATGATAGATTTTTACCTCTTACCAAGCTTGAGTTTGAATTATTTTTTTTGTTTTGTCACATATGTCACAGGCAAGAGGTCGAATGATTAAAATGTTTATAGATACTGAAATAGTCATAATAATTCCTGGTTAGATAGGGGTAGGTTTAACATACATATCAAATTGTAACTTCCAGGAGTTCAGGGAGAAAAGCTTTGAGGTTTTTATCTGTTTAATTTCAGAGTGAAAGCCATAGCTCGCTTCAGTTTTTCTCCAGGATTCATTGTGTGTAAAATAAATGTACTGTACAACCGTGTTGACACTTTGAATTCTTGATCTTATGAAAATAAACAAAATGTATAAAACATCTTGAAAACATATAGGAAGCATATGTAACCTGAGATAAATGTATGCATTTGGAAAACTTCAGATAAACTGTGATGTAAGAGTTCCATCTTCTGGCCAGAGACAGTGTGGCAAGATTTCTAGACTTCATATGACAGAGTCAGCGAAGGAACAAATTACACAAGCAGTGTTGCCATTACATTATATTTGTGCAAGAACATCTGTCTCATTAATAGGTATGGGAAATGACAAGTTGATATTTATACCATGCTATTATCGATTCTGCTTATTACACAGGTTCTTTATTGATTCTGTTATTGGTTCCCTATCAGTTTTAGTCAGTCTGGCCGTAGCCTGAGAGCAAGCTGTAGCAACAGTCTGTCTGTCATCATGCAAAATGGATAGAATTAGAGAATATTCTTACAGTATTTGTTTTCATTTAGAAAAATATCTGATGTCCCCCTGTTTGTTTCAGGGAAAGAGAATTTCATTCTACAAGCGAGCTCAGATCCTGGTGGCAGATTTCTGGGGGGTCATGGAGGCCAGAGGAGAGGGAGCCATCACTGGGATGGACTGGCTGACCATGTTTGCAGACTACAGGGTCCCTCAGGCTCTTGTCTACCTCGGAGCACTACGATACTCTGATGCACTGATGCAGGCGCTGAAGAACGGTGAGACAGGAGTGTGTGTGCATGTATTATTGTGGTCACAAAGAAAGAAATTATTTAAAAATGGTAAGCTAGAAATCACTCTGTGTGTCATGCATTTGTCTCCCATCTCTCTCAGGCGAGCTGCTGAGTTCAGGGGACAGGAGGGAGGTCGAGATCCGAGGCTGTTCCATTTGGTCTGTGGAGCTGATCAAAGACCGTCTTTGCAAGCTGGTGCAGGAGAGAGACGGACAGGCCTGCAGCGTCAACTCCGCCATCATCGACTTCTACCTGTGGCCTTATGCCAAGCAGCACCACAAAGAGATGGCCCACATTCCCATACACCACACACGCTGTCTTTACTACTGACAAGCTGGCTGGCAGCATTACACACAGTAGGCTGCACTTCTCAGCGTGCAGCTTGCCACCGGAGCCTCTCCCTGGAATAAAGCCAAGCATGTCTCAGTGCCAGACATATGTGCCAATAGGCTTCTCACTGTAATAGAAACAGGTGTCAAACTTTAACATAGATTGTTGATCTGTGTAGCAGCACTCTTGGCCATTCGCAGTTAATTAAAATGTTTACTGTTCATGTGGTACATTTTCAAACAAACTTTTGCTGTAATGATGAGAAAGTGATCACATACTGTATATGATGGACACATTGACATGTCTGCATTAGACTTGAAAATGTACGGTGATCAAACTGAAAATAAAGTATTTTCATTAGATACGTGATTTTTTTAAACGAATGTAGCAGTAGATTCATTTCTGGGGATCATATTTCACATCGTCCACTCTCTCCCTTAAAGCAGGAAGGCTCAGTCATTCACAAGCAAGGATGGAGCGAGGTTCACCAACTTTGTCAGACACATGATTGTATAAAGGTTTAAAAAGATTACTACATTGCTCAGAACACTTTGCTAAACTTGCTGGTAACACAGACGGTTTGCAAATGATTTCATTCTGTTTTTATGAAAGTTTCACACAGTGTCACAACTTTTTGGAATCAGGGTTGTATGAATATTTCAGTCAAGAATAATTCATTAATAAACTATCATAATAAATTTAAAAAATGTAAAATATATAAAAAGCAATACATTATGAAATTATTATTAAAATTAAATGTAATCTGTTTCATGTTTTATTCTTACTTCATTGCAGAACATTTTTAAAGGGGTTATTTGTTTATTTCTATCTATTGTTTTATAATATTTTTTAGTTACATCCAGAGAAGAAGAGGCACACACACAAGATGGCGCTGTTGCCATCACGAGCACTCTCGATCACTTCCTGCTTTCTTTGGCTGCGGCGGCGGTTTCTCAGGCAACCGAGTAGTGACAAACGAAGCTGGGACCATATCAACGAAAAAGGAGGACACAAACAAACAAGGACAAAATCATACGGTTCGTTTGGGTAAAATGTTAGTAGGTAACTCGCACATGTTTATTTCGTATGCAACAAGTTTTAGAGCTCTATTAATAGTTTCTCCTCTCAGCTGTGAGTTGTTTGGATGGAATTGAAACTCCATTAAGATACTCGGTATATTCAGCCGTCATGAGTGAGGTGTGTGTCCGGGTCGCGGTCCGGATCCGCCCCCTGCTCCCTAAAGAAGTGCTCCACAGCCACCAGGTGTGTGTTCGCGGGGTCCCCGGCTCCGCGCAGGTGATGCTCGGTTCGGACCGGCTCTTCTCTTTCGACCACGTGTTTGGACCGACAGCCGGTCAGAATGAGATATACGAGTCCTGCGTCCGTCCCCTGGTGGAGGCCCTGCTCCACGGACACAACGCCACCGTGTTCTGTTACGGACAAACAGGGTCAGGGAAGACTTTCACTCTGGAAGGGGAGAAGCTGGGTAAGTTGTCCAAACAACAGGTGGAAGCTTGTATCAGAGAGGGCTGATAAGTTAGACTGTTTGGGGAAATATTGTCATTGAGGCTGGGGCGTTTATGTATTATTGAGGCCAGTCTGTGTAACAGGGTCTTTGTAGGCTTGGACATGTACTGTTACACCCATGCATGGCTTTAAGAGTTTTTGTGTTTGCAGTTTTCTTATGAACTCATGAACTTCAGGTGTTGTGTGAAAGTTAAAGCTTTCTTGACCAGTAATCTGCTGTGCAATATTAATTTTTATGTCTTTATATATCACTGTACAATATTTCATTTATTCACTGTGCAATAGTTCACTCAACTGTGCAATATTAATTTTATGTCTTTATATTTCACTGTGCAATATTTCATTTATTCACTGTGCAATATTTCACACAACTGTGCAAAATTTCACTCATCTGTGCAGTATCTCATTTCATCTCATCTTAATTCAACTGTCCTGTCTATAGTGAATATACTCTTCCCATATTTCATATATTTCTCTTGTAAATGTATCAATACTTTTTAGCCTGTTCAAATTGTTAATACTTCTATATTTCTTTAGTAAAATTGTTGATACTTTTTAGACTAGCTAAACTGTTAATACTTTTCAGACCTCTCTTGTTTGTATTGCTTGTTCATTATTTACCTACTCTGTCCTCTTTGCTGCTGTACACTGGAAATTACCCCATTGTGGGACAAATAAAGGAATATCTTATCTTTCAAGGGATTTGACCCAGAAAACCTCTTCTGGTGTTTGGTCTTTGCAACATATATACTTTATGTGTCCTCTTCTTTGAAAAACTGTCTTAGATGAAGAGGGAGGACTTATCCACTGCGTGGCACAAGATGTGTTCTTGTTGCTGGGGGAGAGGAGGGGGAGCGATGGTGTCGGAGCCACAGTGCGGGTCTCCTATATGGAGCTGTACAGGGAGGAACTGAGAGATCTGCTGGAGCTGCACACCATTCACAAAGAGCTCCACATCAGAGAGGATGAGAGAGGGCACACAGGTAATTAAAAAAATCTTTTAGACTGGCAAGCAATGTGATAAAATGTTATCTTTATTTTTCCCACAGTTTTCATATGGAAAAAAATGCAAAATGAATGCCAAGTTCAACATTGGTTTAGACTCATTTTAACTTTTGGCTCATTTTGAATCACCTTTTGTGTTTTTACCTGTGTGGATTTTGTCCTTTTATCCACTCATCAACTTTCTTTCTTCTTTTTTTTTTTACATCAACCCTACTCAAGGGCAAGTTTGCATTAATTGCACCACAAAGCTGTCCATTCATGTCAAAGGTATTCTTTTTATTAATGATGTAGTGACAGTGTAGTGACTCCAACAAATCAAACTCAAACTCAAACTCAAACTTTATTTATTTATATAGCACTTTTCATACAAGTGTAGCACAAAGTGCTTTACAAATCAGACAAGTTAAAAGCAAAACAAACCAAGCACGCATACACGCACGCACAAATGCACGCACACGCAAACACACACACACACACACACACTCACACAGAGATAAAATGTTGATAAGGCTCGACACTGAGGGTCCAGGTGAGGACAACGTGAGGGGGCCGTCCGCAACAAGAGGCGCCACAACTCTCACCCACAGGGAGCACCGCCCCAGAGACCCCCACCTGGGCCGGGTTGCACACTGAGGGGTCCCCAGGACAGCGCCCCCCATTGAGAGCAGGCATAACTACCGCTGCGGAGGGCCCCCATGAGGAAACACTGGAGCTAAAAACTACAATATGTAGCAGTTTAAAAATTATAAAAAGAGAAAAGAGAAAATTTTAGAAAATTTAAAGGTAATATAATGAATAAAAATCATTAAAAACATTGAGGATTAATAAAAGAAATAAATAGCTATAAGAAAATAAATTAAGAAGTCAACTAAAAGCTAAACTAAAAAGGTGGGTCTTGAGCCTCCTTTTAAAAATATCAACAGTCTCTGCGGCCCTGAGGTTCTCCGGCAGGCTGTTCCACAAACGGGGGCCGTAATGGCTGAATGCTGCCTCACCGTGGGTTTTGGTTTTAACACGTGGAACAATAAAAAGGCCAGTGCCAGAGGACCTCAGGGTCCGCGAGGGCTGATATGGTAAAAGCAGGTCGCATAGATAAGAGGGCCCAAGGCCTTTAACACATTTAAAAACCAATAAAAGAACCTTAAAATCAATCCTGAAGCGGACGGGGAGCCAGTGCAGCGATTTTAAAACAGGTGTAATATGCTCCCGCCCTCTGGTCCTCGTCAGCACGCGAGCGGCTGAGTTCTGTAGTAATTGTAGATTATTAATACTCTTTTTGGGAAGACCAGAGAGCAGGGCATTACAGTAATCTAACCGACTAGAGATAAAAGCATGCATCAGCACCTCCGTACTGGCCTGAGAGAGAATCAGTACTGCATCTACATCAAATTGGGGGACTTGCAAATTTAAAAATGAATTGATGCAGCAGAGGCCAACATCTGGTGGCTTTTAGTTCAAAACACACTGGATCCTAATCTTCCCATATCCTATCACATTGTGCAGATCAGAAGCATCTCACATTTTGTTAATGGTCTTTCAAACCCCATGTTCCCAGTTGGTAACACAGGTAGTATCATAGTAGTACAATGAGATTAGACTATGATGCACATTGGATTACTGTCCACTGGGGAAAGTGATATTCCAACTAAACATATTTCATGTGTTTTTGTTTGTGCTTTCAGTGGTGGTGGGAGCCAAAGAGATGGTTGTCAGCTCAGCAGAGGAGCTACTAAGTGTCATAGAGACGGGTAATGCGCTGCGCCACACTGGCACCACAGGGATGAACGAGCGCTCCAGTCGCTCTCACGCCATCCTCACCCTTCAGCTTCTTCAGTGCACTGGCTCCTCCAAACTCTGCCTAGTTGACCTAGCAGGTTCAGAGCGTGCTGGGAAAACTGGAATCACTGGGACACGGCTTAAAGAGTCTGTTCATATCAACACAGGCCTGCTGGCGCTGGGCAATGTCATCCGTGCCCTCTCTGACCCTCGCCGACGTGCTAACAGCTGCAGCAGTGGACACGTACCGTACCGTGATGCCAAGATCACCCGTCTCCTTCGTGATTCACTGGGAGGCACTGCACATACACTGATGGTGGCGTGCGTGAGCCCCTCACACCACAGCGTAGCGGAGACTCACAGTGTCCTGCAGTTTGCGTCCAAGGCTCGTCACATTCGTAACCATCCTGGAGCAATATCAGCTCACACAGAGGTTAAGGCTTGCCCTCCAACCTGGGACCCCAGTGAGGCTCGACTGGGCGAGCTTGAGTATGAAGTTGAGACACTGAGAGAGCTGTTGAAAGAAAAGGAAAGAGAGATGCTGATGGAAAGGGAGAGGACAGGTGGAAGACCTGGAGAGGGGGACAGCTTCAAAGAGCCCAGTCAGATGAGGATATCTGACACAAATAAGACAGTTAACCAAGAAGAACCATCACAGTACCGCCTCCTGGCACAAGAGGCTGCAGCCCTGCTGGCAGACGTCCCTGGCCCCTCAAGTCATTCTTTCAGGCAGCGACTGCAGGATTGGCAGGAGAGGCTGGCTGCTGTCAATGACTCATATCAAGCTGATCGTAAGAGCTGTTCAGAGGGGGCTGGAGACCAACATCACCACATTACTGTAGTACAGCCCAGAGAAGAACTCAATAAATACAAGGTGATGATAACACATGAAAACGAAAAATCAGGTCACCATTGAGAATCATAAACACAATTTAGTCATTTAGAGCAAAAATAGATGAAGAATGAATATCACCATTTAGCGGCTATAGGTTTAAAAGTAAGTAAAAAAAAAGTTGATAGATACCTTTATATCATACATTAGGATCATTTAACATACTGAGCTCTATTTTATTTGGGAAATAGTGATGTTTAGCAAAAATAAGGGCATATAAGTTCACTTTGTGTCTTTTGAGCCTGTCAAAAGCCTTGGACACACTGGATGAAGTTAGATACATGGGCAACAAAGCTATTTTGACTTTTGAAAAATAAAAAGGGGTCCTAAAAGAAGTAGACACTTCTTAAAGAGAGAAAAATCCACCTTCAGGCCTCAGAAGACGAAAAGGAACATATGAGGACCAATTAACAAATTATTTATGGGGAAATCAAAATAACTGAAGAGTGAAAATATTAACGATGGCTTGTGTAATCAATCAGGTCAGTGGTGAGAACGACTGCATGAGTGTGTGTGTCTGTATGTGCAGGCAGGAGGCAGAGAGAGAGCTGAGTGTTGACTGTCTGCAAATAAACCTTTGAAACTGTCTTAGAATTTAATGGCAGCTGTGGAGGTTTCTCATTCGTTGTTCAAATGTGTGTCTGTGTGCACATTTGTGTGTGAATGTTTTCAGACTGAACAACTCGTGGACCAGCAGATCCTCATTAGTCGTCTTCACAGCGACCTCATGACGTATAGGGGTACAACCTCAGATTCAGCAGTGGAAGCAGAGTCTTCTGGGAACTCAGGCAAGAGGCCTCACAGCGTCCCTCTGATCAGACCCAACTGTGGATACGGGACTACCAGGAGGGTAAGTAGCTGGACTGTTGTGTTCTATGTGTGTATAATTGTTTGTGTTTTTATCTATTGTACTAGTTGCACTTTTGACTTTTTGACTTTTACTTGTGGCTCTGATTGTCTTAAATCTGAACTAAATGATGCCGCTATATAAAATTCTCATGTGAATGCACACACTCCTTCATGGCTGGGCATATTTCTGTCCAAATGCATGTGTGTTTGTAGATTCACTCCTCTCCTCCAGCCTATTCACTGGAGAGGGTGATGGCAGCCTTTAAGATGCGCGGTCATCTCCTGCTGGCTGAGATGGAGGAAAAGGATGAGGTGTACTGTCCGTTCATAAAGCAACAGGCAGAGAGCAAAGACAGGGATCAAGAGGAGGAGGAGGAGGATGACAGCTTTGTGGGCAGAATGGGATTCAGGTGAGAGTCTGTGTAATAGAAGCCTACTGGTTCTTTTTTTTTGCCAAACCACTGCATTAAATACAATTTCATCCAACAGCTTCTGGCTTAATAACTCAAGGTTTTTTTTTAACAACAAAAACACACTTGATTGTTAATTAATGTAAATGAAATTTAAACATTTATTAAGATGCATACTGCAAGGATTGGCTTTGTACCAGTGCGATGGCATTGTCTTTAGGTGTGGATTTATTCGTCACCAGCTCATGCTTTGCTTAACAGTGACCTTCAGGGCACAAACATGGAAAACGAGCATAGCGTTGACTTCACTGTGTCCAAGTAGACCTCTCACAAATCACACAAACCCTGAATGATGTGCTCTTCACTTTCACCATTTCATGTTTCAATGAGTAGAAAGCAAAAATGCTGTTTTAATTTCAGTAATTTTGATAATGGTTCCATCGGCAATCTCTCATTTTAGTCCACCATTTAATTGCAATGCATTACACAAGGCATATATAGTATAGCTAATTAATTTAATTTTGTTCAATCGGCACCAAGCTGTTGCAACGTACTGTTTCAAAATAACCACAATATTTGTGCCTTTGTGCACCTCATGCAAACCAAATGCGAACCAAAATAACTTCCCACAGTCTCCTAATGTATGCAGTGCAAATTCTTGAGCATATATGGTTGAGGACACGCGGCAGTGAGCACTCTGCTTTTACAGAAGACAAGAGCAGTTGATGTGATTGGCCATTAGTAATGCCAGGTTCAGACAGATGTTCATATGTAACAGCTTTTCTCTTCTGATACAACCCAGCTTCCCAGTGTGCTGCAGGTGTGTTGTCCACCATAGAAATACAAAAAGTGTTTGACTTAAAGTTGCACATACATCAATAATTTTTCATTTAGAAAATCTGTTCTTGTTACACCAGTGATTTAAAATGAGACAATCTGCCTAATTCAATATTGTGACGTTGCTTCAGGCGTTCTTTAAACCGAACATGGACCAGCCGGCAGAAGAAATCAGCTCTGAAAGAGAAAAACTCTCGACTTGACCCAACATCTAATGGAAATATCTTAGTGCAACAGCCTCAGCAAGCCACAGGTATAGTTTTGTCCTTGTGTATTGATAGAGGCATTCTTACTTGTTTCATCTCTCCTGTCACATTCAAAAGAGTTATTGTGTGTGTCGAAGAAGTTGTTCCCTTTTCATTATGTCAGTTGCTATTTCTTCTCAGGGACTAAAGAAAACCATGCCAATCAAAGGCACATAAGGAAGGCGAGACTACGGGCCAGTGTTACTCAGAGAAGGATCCAAGATCTGTCTGTCAACATGCGCATGAAAGAGGAACTCATCAAAGAGCTTGACAAAACTAGTGTGTTTACATACTGTGTACTCATGTGTTCCTGTGTCTGTTAGTTTGTAATTTTACTCAACCTGTTATAATTAGGAGCTCCAGGCAAAAACCAATGAATCATATTGTTTCAAATCTTTGATAATATATTTGTTATCAATAATTTTGAGCAATATTTGCATCTATAAATGACAGACAAGGAGACCCGAGCAGTGGACAGACACGGCAGGCACAGTGTTGATGACAGAGAAGCCGGCGCGTTGACAAAACTTTCCATGCAGAGCCAGCAGGTCCAAGCAGAAGTGTACCACAGCCTGCAGCACATGAGACTGCAGAGAGCACTGCTTCAGACCAGCCTCAGGCAGCAGAGAGAGACCAAGGACAACAGCAAAGAACCTGACCAAAACATGGTTAAGTTGTTCAGATTTTAAAAATGAACCAAATAACGTCAAACATGTTGTCTAGTCAGATCCACAGGAAAAAAGATAAACATCTTAAACTTCAGTTTAGTCTTGTGTAAGCCTTTGTGTCAGCTCTCTTGATCCAAAGTTTTAGAATCTCCTTTCAATTTGGTTGATGGAGCAAAAACAGCAAATTGCCAAAAAAACAGTTAACAAAGTTGTATTTATGATCACTTTGATAGATTTTGGACTCTTTTCTTTGGACTCCGGGTCCAAATTAAACCTTGGTGCAAGTCACCTTGAATATCCTCCACTCAGTATGGGTAAATCATTATTGACTCCTTTGAGTTAATATGAATTCTGTTTTCTTTTTTTAGGAGCAAAGGGCAGGAGATCTGACTGTGTGCAAACACAGTCTCCAGGAACAAAGAAAGGAAAAGGTAAAATGATGTTAAATACAGAAGCAATATATAGTCTTAAAAAGTGCATGTTGCTTTTTCTCCCCCCAAATTAGCCATTTTGTTCCTTTTCTTTCGTCTCACCCTCCTCACTCCTCCTTTTCCCCTCTGCAGCTGGGTGACAGTAGTTGGCTGGAGGAGGAGGAGGAGCGAGTGCTCCAGAAGAGAGCAGAGCTGCAGGAGCTGGAGGCTGAGCTGAGGCGGAGGGAGGAGGTCCTCCTGCGCAGGGAGGCCTGTGTGCAACAGAAAAACAATCTGAAGATTAAGATGCTACACTCCAGTCAGGTCAGCCTGCAGATGTATGGATATACACATGTGGTGACCCCCCTTTTATGTGGTTTTTCTATGGCTTTGTTTTAGTAAATATTGTGTTTAGTAAGTATGTTTATCAGTGATCAGAGCATCTTCTTGAATCTGGAAGGTTTTTATCAATGACTTTTCAGGCTCTGAGTCAGGACCTGCTGCATGTGTCAGTGCGGTTGGAGACTATGGAGGAGGAGCTGCAGAGCAGGAACAGCCTGAAACATACTGGGGGAGTCACCATTGAGGAACTGGAGAAAGAGATAGACACACTTAAAAAGAGGAGAAACACTCTGGACACCCAGCTGAGGGACAACAGAGTGCTCACTGAGGAGGTCAGAAAAAAGGGAGCATTGTATATATTTATGATTTAATAAAATGCCCTATTATTAGACCATATTTCATGATGCAATTCATTGTTCATCAGTGCAAATCTTTTTTCTTTTGTGTCCTTTGATTTGTGTGTGTCTTTATGTAGGAGGAACATTCCCTGCTCGAGCTAGAAGAAGCTATTGAAGCTCTGGATGCAGCTCTGGAGTTTAAAAACCACTCAATCCAGGACAAACAGAAGAAGCTAATCACAGACTCTCCTTCACATCAGTCACAAAGCACTGAACCCGCCCAGCTCTGTGATGTCATCAGGAAGCTGAAGGAGCTGTCGACTCCTGAGGCTTCGGAGCTGCTCATCAAATATTTCAACAAGGTAAGATAAAGATATATGCAACATTTAGCTCTGTATACAAAGCCTACATGCTTTCCCCTTTCTAGTTTCTTTACCATGAATGCTTTAACTGTGTCTTCACTTCCTTTGCTCTGTTTTTCTTTTCCTTTCCTATTATTTCTGCTCCAGCTGGAGGGTTATGTTTCTCCTTTCCTCTTCCTCCACTCTTTACCTTCCCCCTGTCTTCAGGTGCTACTGTGAGTCACAAATGCTGTTGCACTGTTTTTGTAATGCTAATTAAAATAGACCTCCCCCCTCTGTTTGCTCTGTCTCTAAAGCTCCCTGCTGTGGCCTTTATCTTTCCAGCTGATACGACTTAATACCATTATAAACTATATCAATGTCTCTCCATGAGGTTTGTTTTCACCATGTTATACTATTACACCATGATAAACACCCTCCCAACTGTTTTGTGCTGTGCTTGATTTTTCTCTATAGGTATTAGAGTAAACAAAGTACAAGCATCAGCCAATATCTTTGTAATTATGTTGTGTAATATTATGTTTCTCTGCACTATACTCTGGCTCCCTTCATTCCTTTGTCAACCTCTCCAGGTTGTTCGTCTTCGCGAAGCAGAGCACCAGTTGTGTTTGCGTTGTGAAGAGCTGGAGCTTCATGCTAGAGAGCAAGAGGTGACGCTTAGGGAGCTGGAGGTCACCATGCAGCGCCTGGCCCTGGATGCAGACCGCAGGCTCACCCAGCAGCACCGAGATCAACAAAACAACATCCAGCTCCTGCTGCAGAAACTTAAAGGTGAGGAATTTACTGTAGGTCGGCCTGGGCAAAACTGTTTCAACATGTTTTTGTCCTATCCCTCTTCCTGATGTTTGTACAGAAATTGTTTTACAAAAGTGGCCTTTTCGTTTACCTTTTTGTCCCTGTTTGCGTGTGTGTGTGTTTGTGTTTAGAGGGTGCTTCAGGAGAAGCACAGCAGGCTATCCAAGACAGACTGCAGCATCTGGAAAAAGAGCTATTTTTCTACAAAAGCACCAGCCGACAGCTTAAAAAGAAGCTCAAAGAGCATCTCCATGACACCCTGGAGCCTGTCGCTCAGCCCTCACATGCACAGAAGCTGAGTCAAACACAAAATGTGCAAATACAGTCAAGTGCAAATGAACCCCAGATACACACTGAAGATGTACAGTCAAGGACACATATTACACCAACATACACAAAGATACATGCTGAGCAAACAGACAAAGAAGCCCACAACGATTCTCATGTGAAGAGACATCAACACCAAACCCCCTGTCCCTCCTCATCCTCTGACCGCAAAACACGCAAAAAGACAGAACTGCCTGAATATAACCAGATACACACACAGTCCAAGCGGGGTAGTGAAAGAGGGGCTGGTCACTCTGGGAAGAGTTTAGAAATGACACCAGTCCGTTTGTGTCGCAGAGAGCTGAGACAGATCTCTCCAGCTCACCTGCAGGTCTGTGGTTCTGCCACAAGGCAGCGCCAGTCTGTTGTGGAGACCAGTACAGAATCATTACTGGAGGACTCCATAGAAGTGTCCAGAGACAACGACAGATGATGTTGCATCATTTCTGATCTATTTAGCTGTCTCACATAGACCATAGTTCCTACAACTAACTTGGCAGCAGCAGTCTGTAAAGTAGTTTTTAAAGTGAACCACTTGAGTCTCTTGTCACAGTGCTGTCTTCCTATTTAGCTATCTTCCTTGGTGGTGACAAGTTTCCCAGATAGTGGCTATGTTGAATGATGTGGCGTTTTGGCCATTCAATAGGAACAACTGATAAATGACATGTACAAAGAGAAAATTTCTAATGATTTTGCAGCTTGGCCGTCGTTTTACACATTTCTGGTTTTCATCTTAGCTCTTGCCACACTCAAAAATAAGTTTCAAGTTGTGTTTCAAGTTTCAACTGTTCAGCACTTAAAATGGCCAGTAGAGAAAGTTTGTTTTTGTAATGTTTTCTGCACTACAACAGTAATTTAAAGCTTGGTGAGGATTTTTTATACATTTGATTGTTTGATATAACTTAATATTACTTTTTATATGTGTGCACTGTGTACCATTCTTTATATGTTGATTGCTGTGTTTTAAATGTGACTATTATTACAGTCAAATGTATTATAATACGCATATTTCACTGTTTCTCCTTTATTGTGTAACTCATTCTGTCAACTCACCCCTAACTCATGGACAGATTAACCCATGGAGCAATGCCAGCCAGAAGTGTGCATATGTGCGTGCTTACTATATTGGAATACTATATTGGAATTGTCCATTTCAATTGTGTTATATTAACTAATATTTAACAACTCCCACCCCGAAAAAAAAAATCATGGCTGGAAGCCTTTTTGTGATTTCACGTCGTCAGATGTGCTGATGATATACGCTCATATTATTTAAATGTCTTAGCCTTTAAAAGCATCAAGCATGTCTAATGCACTGCTTCTCTTTGGTGCTCATTTCCGGGATCCGCCATTGTTGTACAATTAACAAAGCCCATTGGAAAGAATGAAGATGATGCAGACGTATGGCAGCGAGTAATAACCAATCAGAGGCAGAGTAGGGCGGGTCATGACTTTGCCATCCCGTCCGCAGATAAATTCATTGACAATCAATGATGTCCCTTAAAATATTGATATAGTCATAACATATATTTAACTGACACAAACCGATCGAATAAATATCAAAGAACAGTATTACGGGCACTTCAAGGTGAAAGTGTGAAACAGAACTCCAGCCCCTTTGTCCTTTTTGGCCCCGCCGGGCTACCGTATTGAGTCGGTCGCTGGTTACACACCAACGGTAATAGACAGTCGCTTCAAGAACAGGTGAAAGTATTCTTCTGCTACTTTTCTTGCGAATATCGCCTTTTCAAAACAAGTCAGCGGGTTTATTAAGAAGAAAAGCTCGACGTGAGTCTGTTCATGTGTTTTTGACTGTCATGCATCACCACTTTTACACTTGTTAAGAAGCTAACAAACCCGGCTAAGCGCTGAGCAGTTAGCTAACAACTTGCTGCTATGTAATGCTAGCTGCTACTCTCATCTGACTGTTAGCAATGGTACATTAATCATAACTACTGACTGTTTAGATTAAACCTACTAACACTGATCATTTAAATACAGCTGTTGACCAAGATTTGGTTTTATTTGTAAAGAAATTGTAACAAGATGCTGTGACCGGCTTCAAGTTATCCTAACTGTATTGTTCTTTATCTCCTATTTGTCATCAGCTAATTTTCCTTTCTGCAATGGCATCGTCTGCAATGATCACCGTCCCCACCACCGCCTCCCGCTTCGCCCTGCTCCAGATAGACTCGGATACAGATTCCGACGTCTCCGATGCAGGGAAGACCACCACCAAAGGCGGACGGGACTCCTCCGGGAAGCCCCGACAAGGGAAGACAGGAGCAGGCGGGGGGAAAGCGGGTCAGTGCAGCGACAAGAAGAAAGACAAGAAGAAGAAGAAGAAGGAGCAGCAGCAGACAGAGGCGAACGAGGTCAGTGACAGGAGCATCTCCTGCTACATTCATATCTGTGTTATTAGGCTACATGCATGCATGGCTTCCGTGTTGTGACAGACATGAACAGTGATTGTTTCGTTTCACCTGAAGTGAAACTGCAGAGGGTGTTACGAGACACACTCCAATAAAAACACTCTCTGTTCTTTGTTTTGTTTTGCTTTCAGCTGTTCAGAACAAGTGTTGGCACTTGAGCATTTAAACATTTTGTCTTCTCACGACGGATTTTTGTTGCTTGCCAAGATGCATAAAAACATGTTTTAGATTTTCCTACTTAGCCAAAGCAGCTCACAAAATACCCCTAAAATGTAATCCATGATATTAAACAGATAAAGGAAAGCAATTATTGTTTTATGAAAAATATGTCAAAGATCTGTATTCTGCCAGATAATCAAGCCGCAGGGCCAATTTACGGATCACATTAGTAAAGTCAATATGCTTTACATTAAAATTATGACATTGGTTAACAGATTAGCCGAGAGATAAGAAATTTGCAACTATTGTGATAATGAATACATCATCTAAGTAATTTTTTTTAAGCAGCAATATTAAATATTCTGCGTTCAGCTATAATTTGAGGATTTGCTGTTTTTCACTGTTTTTGTGTCATTGTAAACTAAATATCGAGTTTTGGACTCTTGGTCAGTAAAAACAAATCCTGTTTAAGAGGTCACCTTTAAGTCTGTGAAAATTCAAAAGGTTTTTTCACTGTTTCTTGATACTTTAAAAACTCGTAGTTTAATTAATCTGTTGGGAAAATAATTGTCAGGTTATTTGACACTGAAGATAGTTGTCAGTTCCAGCTGTTGTTGTATGTGCAAAGACCCACTAGACCTAAGACAGTAAAGAAACCAATGACTAATCCGATCTCAGGTTATCAGAAAGTTTGTTCCAGAGAACAGGACAAAAATAACGAAAAGCACCCTCACCACTTGTAGATTGTATTCTGGTTACACCGAATGAACTGAGAGGTCTGACTGAATCACCGTCCGAGAGCAGAAGGCTGTGCTCTTCATGCACACATATGTTGTTAGCTTCTATATCTAACAATAGAGCATGGTAGTCATTCATAATAGTAGCAATAAGGAACATATCAAATCTGGATTAATCTCATATCTCTCTTGTTATCAGTTACGTAATCTGGCCTTCAAGAAGATTCCTCAGAAATCTTGTGCCCCGCCTCCCTGTATGACACTGTCAGGGATAGCCAGTGAACTTCTCAGTCCTGTATCAGGAGACCACAGTATACCTTCAGAAGGGTGGCAGCAGTGGAAGCAGAGGGATGAGCAGGTAAGAGAGAACAACTACAGAACATATGTAGATATGATCTCTCGGTAGTTCACATGCCCGTCAGGAAAACACATTACTTCCAGCTGTTTTAGAAAAGCTGTTCAGAGGTCAGCGGCAGAGAGCTTTGTGTAGCAGTAGTATGTTGTCTTCTCTGATGTAACTGCATCTATAAGTGTTGGTGTCTGACCTTACAGACAGTACCATCTCAAGTTGGTGTTGTGTTTCCTGTTTTCCTCCTCCCTTTGTAGATAACCACTGAACTATATGAGGCCGACTTGGAAAAGGCCTTGATTCTAAGTAAGCTGGAGTACGAACAACACAAACAGGTACATTCCCCAAGTACACTAATATGTCTCTTTTGAAGTGCAGACTTGCATTGTTGACTAAATAACACATCTCTTTGCATAGTTTGGTTTTAAAGAATTAGGACAATTTGTTTTTTGATCAATCCATCAGATTTAAAGTAAAACAATGTGTTAAAATGCTGACTTTAATTTGAAGGTTTGTATGTCCACATCAGATGAACAAGATAGAAATAATCACCCTCTAATACTCAACTGCCCAGTATGAAATAAACTACAAGTTGTACACTGTTCACCCAACATGGATATGAACACACTCCCCTTGAAGCTGAAAGCCAGCACTTTCTAACTGAGCACCACAAAACACTGTCCCCCAACAACCAGCCCTACCACAACATCACAACAGTTAACACTACATAACTAATAATGTGTCAAATTAATAATAATATTCTATTAGCCTGACGCCCACTGTTTGATTTGAAATCCAGTGAACTGAAGTAGCGCAAAAACAATGAAAAACATCATGTCGTAATAATCATCAAATTCAAGATGAATTTGGTTTCATTTTTCATGTCCAATAAAGTTTTTTGTGAATGGTAATTATGAGAATGATCTGCTTTCATTCAGCACAACAACACGAACACCGCCTCGCCAAAGTCACGAGGGGGAAAAGAGGGCGGAGGGAAGAAGGACAAAAAGAAGAATCAGCAGGCAAAAGACAAAAAGACAGTTTCACTGCAGGACTTCCAGGCTGAAGGCAGTGCAGGTGAGACAAATGTATTCATCTGTTTCAAAAGCCATCAAACTAGAATAAAAATAGTCAGAATATTTATATCGATACTTCTGTTTCTTTGCAGAACATTTGAGTAGGAAACAAGAGAAAGAGGTAAGCAAAGTCCACGAGCATCTGTTTTCTTTCTTTATCACAATCGTAAATCTGTACTGGTTTGTAATCAGTGGAGCACATTTGGCGGAACATTATTTATCCATATTGTATATAATATAGAATGAATATTCAAATTATCTGTAAATAATATCCACAGATATTGTATTTGGAGTTAAATGTCATGTATGATGAAGCCTATGCCTGTTTAAACACTGACCTCATTCCCATTCAGGATGCCAGAGCAGCTAACCTAGCGTTGGGAGTCGGGCAGGAGGAGCGTTTTTTCAATAAGCTCGAAGATGACGTCATTCGGATCATCCAACAAGAGAAAAGGCGTGAGCAATACGCAAACAGCCAGGGACAGGAAGTCAACACGTCCACAGAACACGAACCAGTGAGTAGACCATTTTACTCCTCATGTTTATATATGCTAGTCTGGCCATACAGCTGCATCCCTGTACGTTCTAGTGATTGATTAAATGCAACAAGTGAAATTTGTGTTTCCTTACTCAGCTAAATCAGTGGCAATGTATAAGTTCGCCCCGACTAGCTCTTTTCTCCCTGTCCTTTCTGTTAGGACCCCCGAGCAGAGCAGCTGAAGTACGAGCTGGAGAAGAAAGACCAGGAAATCAATAAACTAAAGAAGACCATCTCACAGTGGGAGGTCAGCAGTCATAAGCAGTTACCATCATTGTGTAATTTCAGTGGGAAATTACAAGCCTGATCCCCAAAAGTTTGGGACCGTGTACAATGCAAAGGAAAACCAAAGGCAATCATTTGCAAACAAAGTGTTTACTGCCAGCAGTTAAGGTGATAAAACAATCATGAGAATATGGGTGTGTGGCAGAAAGGAATGAGACGAGGAGGTGACTGGATTTTTTCAGGGCAGACCAACTCTGGAGGCTGTGGGCAACTTGAATTCCTGTTGGTTACAATGGAATCCAATAGTTAAAAAAATGTATCAATATGTTTCAAGAACATGTTTCTTAAACCACAACTGCAGGATGCTCAACTTCTCCTCGACTTTCTGTTGGGGCAAATGTCATCATTTCTTTATAAACAACCATAAAGGTTTGTCTTCTTGCTTCTCAACTCTGCAGGGGAAGTACAAAGAGGTGAAAGCAAGAAATTCCCAACTGCTTAAGATGCTCCAACAGGGAGAGAGTGAGTTGAACATCTCAAAAATCATCACTTATTTTTCCTTCTTTTATTTCCTTTCCTGATGAAGCTTGAATATGATGTGTCAAATGTTTTACAATGGCTTCCTCTTCCTCTGTCCTTCAGTGAAAGATAAAGCAGAAATCCTTCTACAGGTAGAAGAGCTACTACACATAAAAGAAGAACTGTCAACACAGGTGCGTTATAGTGAGATCAAGAGGACCGTGGGTGTGTGAGATAGTTGTACATTTATGCGTATGAATAATGTATTATTTTTTAATTTAGGTAACATTACTACACGGTGCCCTTGAACAAGAAAGATCTAAAGTCAAAGGTCTGCAAACAGAACAGCCAAAACATCAGGTAACTTTTCTTACTTTACTTCAGCTTAGTGTGTTATGATGTCATCATAACAAAAGATCTGGACACAGATTCCAGTGTTGTCTGTTTTTTTCACTCGTGTCACACTTTAGGTTATGAGAGACGAATGCTATTGTACATATTACACTCTTTGAGAAGCCATGAACCAATGTGCCAAGTAGCACGTTTAAACCTTTTTAATAATTTCATTGTCTGTTTTATTTTTTCACTTTGTATAATTATTGACTTTGAACTTTAAAAAGGTCACTAAAATAATTGAATACTTGCTAATAACTGTGTACTTTCTGGGCCTTTCTGATTGGCAGGGAAACAAGAAAGGGAAGAAGGGGTCGGAGACGGATCTATGAAGGTTCCTAAAGTACAAGCTTCAAGGCAAAATCAAATAAATGAATGAACAAATGAAGAAAAACGACTGATCACAATCAGGGTTCTCTTTCCTTATTTTTTTAAGCTTGGACTTCATGTCAGCGTATAATGCATGCCCCCTAATTACACACACACAGAACACACTCCAGACATAGCAAGATGGATTAAAGGTGAGCAGTTACAGAAACCTCTAAGTTCAAAGTTTGTGTCGAGATTGTGGCTTGGCACACAGTGCTGCCCTCTGCAGGAAAAGGCATGTCACTGCACCTAGACTACTGTTGCAGCCTCCGTCTGAACAGTTTTAACAGTGAGTTTTAATGTCAGAAGTGAGATGTATGTTTTTTTTTTTCATTCTCACTGTTAAGTAATAAAATAAAATACTTTTTCAGTGAAAACAAATCTTTTTTTGTTTATTTGAAAATTTTAGGGAACCAGCTGTGCTCTGAATGCAGAAGTTGTAGTCATCTGAAACCTGCTGACACCACAAACTTTACTAATAATAATGATAAAATTGTTAAAAATTTTACTACAGAAACAAAGAAAATAATCAAAATAAGCTCTCTGGCAAATGCTTGAAGAAGATGTTGAGGTTTGTAATATTAACAGCAGGAGTCACAACTTTCATATTGATAATTTTAGTGTCACATATCAAACTTCAGTCCTGATCAGTTGAAGTTTTGATTTCATGTGCAAAGTATAAAGATAATAATATTTAATTTGTGGACGCTAATTTGGGAGGATTTAAAAATATATATATATTGAAATAGTGCTGAATATTATTCCTGATTTTGTGGTGCACTATATCTTTAAGTTGACTCAGATTACATAAGTATCAGACGTGCAATAATTGAATCAGACTGCTGCAGTGGTGCACATGTAAATTACTGTGCCTCTTAAAAGACACATGACAAACAGATGTAGGGTTTGACGCACAGCAGCCTGCGCAGAGCTGGAGCGCATCCGCACAACTTTCTGCAGAGTCATCGGGGCGCACGCGCTCCTCCGGCCCGGGACTGTGCGCTCATCTCCGGCCACGCTCCTCTGCACCGTCAGCCCGGTCAGGATGGAGATGTCGGTGAAAGACGCACCGGGTGAAACGATCCGTGTCGCCGTGCAGAGTCCCAGAGAAAGCAGGGAGTTCACGGTCAGAGGAGGCTGCAGCGTCAGACAGGTCAGGCTCCAAACTCCTGCTGCTCTGTGTGTAAAAATGACCTGATATGCGCCAGAGCTGCAGCACATGATTTTGCAAAAAGTGAGATGTTTTGGTGTGTGTGTGCACGTAGCTGAAATGGGGTCTGTCAGAGCGCATGGAAGTCCCCGCAGACCTGCTGGTCCTGATCCACACAGGCCGGATCCTCAGAGACTCAGAACTCCTGAGTCACCTGAAGGCAGCAGATGGTTCAGTGAGACTCTGCATGATCCAGAGGTACATGAGTGTTTGTGTTTATGACAGATGGCAATCTATGTTTCTTTGAATGTACTATAACCAGAGGCAAAGAATGAGAAGAGTTTAATTGCCTGTATTTCTGTGTCAAACACCAAGAAATCTTCAAAGGTTACTACACATTTGGATGATTAACAGATTAGTAGATAGCAGAGAGGAGCAGCATGTCCTACTTTTCACTGGGGAAGAAAGATCATTAATTAGTACTACTGTTTAAGGAAACAGATTTACAGAGTTCAATCTTCCAGCATCTAAGTGATATTGATGGATGCACATTTAAATGCTGAGTAAGCGTCTGCTGATCTGCACTCAGGTGAACCCTTGCAGTCTAGGTACACTGTTCATGTGTCTGCTTACTGTAGTGTAGGATCTTCATTGAAATGATTTTTGTTTACAACTGAAAATAACATCAAAAGTGTGAATATTTTGTACATGCAGGGCTCCAGTGAAATATCAAATGCTACAACTACAGGGAGTATTTATTAAGTTTATATTGTTGAAATGGGTATGAACCACAATTTAAATCTTATTTTGGTCACACAAAAAAAGTTACAGGTCAACAATGTTAGCACCATATTCAGATTCTTAGTTTAGGCACATGTTTGCAAACATACACTGACATAGTGGAGAAATGAAATATATGACGGATACATAGCGATCAGCATCAGTGTCAGAAACCTCCACCTACATCTGTGTGCACAGTCTTTTTTTTATGACAGTGTTGGATCTCTAGATTCAGATTCAGTCCATGCTTCTCAGGCCTCAGCATGCGTCTGATGCACCCAGCAGTGATCCAGCTCCAGAAATGGTCCAGTCAGAGCTCACAGTCGACAATCCTGACCCTGATAACTTCACACCATCTCCTACCTCTCCCCTGTGCCTGGGTAAGAATTGCACAACACATGAACCCCTCCTCACCTCCAGCTACATTTACATTTCATAGTCTTCATCTTTTCTAATCCTCTATATCTGAACTTACATACTGATTTTCTTTTGATCTGATCTTGTTTCCACAGTGGAAGGTCTGGACAATCTTGGCCTATCAAACAGCGGTCCTGGCTTCTTCCCTGCACTCCAGCGGCAGATGGAGAGCCAGCTGCTGGCCGACCCGCAGATGCTGCGTCGTGTCCTGGACAGCCCCTTCGTGCAGAGCACCCTCTCCACCTCCAGCCCTCAACTAACCAGACAGCTCATTCTGTCTAACCCCCAAATTCAGCAGCTCTTGCAGACAAACCCAGAGGTGGGAGATATGCTCAACAACACAGATGTCATCACACAGGTGGGGATCAAAACAGGTGTGTGAGTGTGTGTTTGAGGTACAGATTTGTTAGGAGAAGCAGGATATAGTTTGTCAGTGTGTTCAGCCATTATAGTGCGTCCATGCAAAAATGCGATTTGTGAATTTCTGGAATTTGATAAAATGGTACATGGTGGAAAGAAATGACTAAATATGTGTCAGTTTAAACAGGCTTAAGGAATAAGAGAGGTGCATGGTATGAATTCGTAAAAAAAAGAAGAGAAAACATGATTTTTAATTTCACTGTGACCTGAACATAGCTGCTCCCATTTAAATTAATTGATTATATGTTTCGTATCTTCTTGCTTTTTGCTTCCTTTTCCAGGTGCTGGAGCTCATCAGGAACCCAGACATGATAGATGAAGTGTTGCATAATGAGGACAGAGCATTGGACAACTTGCAGCCGGAGCAGGACAACCCTGAAACCATCGCTGGTGATTCTGACAGCCGTCAGAAGACTGAGTCAAAACGTCTCAAATTATCACAGGTATAGAGTTGGAAATGATGTTTTCCTGAACAAGCTGCCCAAATCAAACTAATCTCAATCTGTTGTTTGTGGTTTCTCGTCTCTACTCTCTTTCAGATCCAGACAGGAGGACGTCCAGAGGTGAGTATATCATCTGGGAATCGACAGCCAGCTGAAAGAGAAAGCGAGCAGACTCAACCCGTCTCCAGTCACTCCACAGATCCTCTCAGAAGACTGACCACCACACCCGGAACTGATCCAAACCCTCAGAGCACCATTACTGCAGGCAGGAAAATACAAACCCACACAGTTTCACTACAATAGGAGAAAAAGTAGACTAAGTGAGCACCATTGGACAGTGAGCTGGTACTCTGTCATTTCCCCCAAAACAAACCAGGAAAATACATCATAATTTTTAACTTACGTGTAACTAGATACATATACATTCCTCCCTGCGTTGTCTTCATCTTGTATCTTTGGCTCCCTCCCTCTTTCCTCAGGCATGCAGTCGCTGCTGGAGGAGATCACAGCCAGTCCGGGACTGATGGAGAGTCTGCTGTCTGGGCCGTATGTCAGCAGTCTCCTGAACTGCCTCAGCCAGAACCCTGACCTGGCTGCACAGGTAGGGCTCACACTGTGAAAATATTCTGTTACTAGTAAAAGTCAGTAGGGTAGGGAAAATGTACTATCATATCATAATGAATGTACTAAATGTAGAAAAATGCCCCGTGAGGTTATATGACGTATCTAATGATTATTTTCATTATAGATTAAACTGCTGGTTCTTTTTTCTGATTAATCTATTTGTTGGTTGGTTTGTAAAATGTAAGATAAAAGTGCTCAACAGCCCAAAAGTCTGAACCTCAAAATTCTTCACTTTACTTTAATTTAAGACGAGGAAAAGCTGCAAATTTGGAGAAGCCAAAACCATGAAATGTTTCAGACAGTTTTCCATGAAAAATTACTTAAATGATTATTCTGCCATCAAAACAGTCACTGAATATTTTTGTGATAATTTACTACTCCACTAATTTAAGATCAATCTATAGGCTGTTTGGTAGCTGTTTTAAAATACATCATATTTCAAGTTATTCATATTCTTGTATGTTAATCCTAATTCTGTAAAGAATTTAGTAACTATTGCGATCAGATAAATGTAGTGAGGTTGAAAGCACAATATTTTGTGTCGGCTGCAATTCACAGGTATGGAACAGGGCTGCAATCCACCCCCAGCCCCACTTCTTGTTAACATATCCACATAATCTCTAACACAAATCCTACTCAGTCAGTCGGTGCTTGCTTTCATTCGGTTTCAGATGCTGCTGAGCCACCCTTTGTTCTCCGTAAATCCTCAGCTGCAGCAGCAGATGAGACAGCAGATCCCTCTCTTCCTGCAACAGGTGAGTTTCTCACCTCGCTGTTTTAAAAAAAAAATTTCGCTAAAAATCCTGGTTTACTTTAAAACAGATGTTCATTTTAAGATGTTTAAATTGGACACAGTCTCTGCTCAAACTCTGGTGCTAATTGTTTATGAATATTACCTCCATTATTAATGGTCAATGATAAATATGTAGATGCAGAGTCCAGAGCTGCTGTCAGCCATGTTGAACCCCAGAGCCATGGAGGCTCTGATACAGATCCAACAGGCCCTACAAATCCTGGCTGCGGAGGCTCCTGCACTCATCCCCACGTGAGTACATCGTGAGATCATCAGAGAATCTATCATGTCCCTTGTGAAACCAAAAGTCAGCGTTGACTGATAGACTTTGACCTGACAAAACCTTTTTTCCCCTGTTCATAAGTCATTGAGTCTCAGGGCTTCTGTATGTCTGTCTTGCAGGGTTGGACTCGGAACCATTGGAGCCAGTCTTGATTCTGCCAATGAACCAGGATCTGACCGTAACAACCAAACAGGAAGTGGTCCTGGCGTTTCCACAGTGTCAGAACAGCAGCAGCAGCAGTTTGTCCAGCAGATGCTACAGACGCTGGCTAACAGCAACTATGGGGTATCTCATTGTTTCCTTAAAACCATGTTGTCAGCTTCTGTAGCTGATCTGAACTGCTCCTGAATTTATTAGACCAAAAGTGACTGGAAACTTCTCTTTTAAATGATGACCTCTTCTAATTATACAACTAGAGAACCATGTTTCACCACATCTGGCCTCATCCAGCTGTGACGTGGGGTATGGTCAGAGGTTTAAGAGATTTATAACTTTCAACCCATAGAGACCAGTACAGCTATGTTTTTCTTCCTTCACTAATGTTGAATTCCTCTTAAAGGTTTGTCACATGCTAGAGCTGAAGTCAGTGCTGTTTATGGTTCCCACATGCAAATCATATGACATGTTTTCACTCCCAGTGGCACTAGACCTGTTTACTGATTATTTTTAATCCTGTGATTGTCATAAGTGAAGACTTTAATTAGCTCTCCCACCATGTCCCGTCAGGTCCAGGGTGAGGAGTTCCAGGAGGAGCTGGAGCAGCTGAGCTCGATGGGCTTCAGAGACCGACAGGCAAACCTTCAGGCCCTCATCAGCACAGGAGGAGACCTCACCACAGCTGTACAACATCTGCTCCGTCTCTGACGCACACATAGACGCTGATCTCTGCATATACATACGTTAGTGAAATGACATTTACACATATGCACTCACACTCAAACATAATAATAAGTAAAAAGATGTAGGATCATCAACGATTACAAAGTGCTTTAAAAAAACAGAAGAGACATCTAAGATAGATAGATAGATAGATAGATAGATAGATAGATAGATAGATAGCCATACTTAGTAAGCCATATATATACTGCTGTACTTTCAAAGACACACTTATATTCATTCCTTGACTTCCGATACTAACGTCTGTGTGCAGTATGCTAATAACAGGATAGGAAAGACTACAATCACTTTCACTGACATGCACTGATGCTGGTTCGTACAGGTCCACCTCACATATGTAGACTTGTAGCGGTTGCGTACATATTCAGAGGCAGCCCATGTATTATTAATGTCTGTGCAACACTATGAAGCTCAGACCTTTCATCTTGCCACCTGGACAATAATGAAAGCTTTGTAACACCCAGAGACAGTCAGATGTTCTGGATACGCCCCGGTCCCAGTCCACAGCAGCTCAGTCCCTTGCTGCTCCTGCTTCTTGTCCACCACAGGCTATTAAGATCAGACACACTAGATAATTATAAAGTTTAAGGTTGACTTTGCGGGAAGCTGAAACATGCTTGAATGTCAATGTTTATCTGGAGGCCACACAGGCACCGAAACTCTGATTTGCACAGTTAATCTTCTCAACACTCTCTCCCAGGAGAAAAGTTATATCAGGCATGAAAAAATGGATTTGAGTCCAAAATTGAAGGGAAAAAAAAGGATTTTTAGCCATTTTGGAACTTGCAACTTACTTTCCATTTGTGGCTGTTGTTAGAAACCATTTGTGCCTAATTATCTTTCACTGCACTGACTAGTAAAGTTTGTGATCTGTTGTTTTTTCCTTAAATGAGCTCAAGTAAATACAACCTGCTTCAGTGTTTTTGTGCCATAAGGAGTGGGTGCATATTGTGTCCCACTGGATTTCACTAAAAAATAACTGAGCAAAATACTTTCCCTTGTCTAGCCGATTTGTGGATCAACACAATGAACATTATGATGACTGCTCCAAATGATTGATATTCACAGGTAATTAATCTGGTAATTGTTTTTCTTTTAGGATTAATATGTTAGTCATTTATTGTATAAAATTAAGGGAGAATATCTTAACACAACATCCCAAAGGCCAAGTGACATCCTCAAGATTGTTATTTTGTTCAACTAAGAGTCCAAAAATGTTCAATTTAAGATTAAATTATAAGGAAAAAGCAGCAAATCCTCATATTTAAGAAGCTGAAATGATGTAACTCCGAGTTGGTCATCTCACAATAAATTCACAATTCAAACACAAACTGTTCTGCCATCTTTGATTGATAAAAACACAATAATTTATTATTCAAACACAAGTGTAAGTATTACAAATAATCCACCACCCTATTGACAAAAAAACCTCCACTCATCAAAATGAGTCATTGGTGATTCTAATCAGACATTTTTTCAGTAGGTGTTTTACAAAGCTATTCGCTGTACTACTTACATCTACTCAAACATGAACACTAGAGGGCAGTTACACTTAACCTCTACAGCAACATCAGCTATTCTGGTTTGAATAGCTGCATAAATTCACACACTAAATATTTTATTTTTGAGACTGTGCCACAGATCTCATTCATGGCTGTTTAAACAGTGGAAGTTGTAATTTGATTCTTTATTATTCTCATATTAAGATATTTCTTTACTCATCCCACAGTGAGGAAGTTCACATTAATCATTTTAATTAATTATTTTCAGTTTATCTAAATGACATCCCAATTGTCAAAAATTTCATCTGTTTTTATAAATTAGTACCAAACAAACACAAAGTTACAGCTAAAGGTGATTTTCAACCACCTTTAAGAATAACATGGTTGAGTATGAGTGTGTGTGTGCATGTGTCAGACGGCTGTGCTCTGTTTTCCATTCCTGCTTTTGTGTCCCCGCTCTCAGAGACCCAGTGGATTAACTGACACACAGGACACGTACTTCAGCATCAGATATGTGTGTATGTGATCCACTTGACAACCTGTGTGTGCTTGTCTGTTGCTGCCAGACTGAGGGGGTTTTAATCTCTAGCGGTGTGTGTGTGTGTGTGCTGCAGCGTGTGTGCGCCTCTTCGTCTGGATGTGTGAGATATGAGAGTAGCCAAGGGGGGTTTTTCTGGATTAGAAGCTCCTAAAATATTCGGGTTGAGGTTTGAAGATGAGTCACACCACAAAAACAGCTTGACGGTGCTGAGTGGAGGTGTGTGTTTGGCAGAGTGTGTGGGGGCATCGCGGTCACGGTCACTTGTGCGTCTTCTGAAGATGCTTATAGATGAAGGAACAGGGATCACAAAGTCATGACCTGAACTGACCTTTAGTAAGGGACAACCTATTGTCAGCCGAGCTAAACCTGCCTCACAGCAGAGTTTAGCAGTAAGGAGGCAAATCCAAATCCCTTCAATCGTTTTACTGTATTCAGTGTGAAGATCACACTTGAAGATTGGATTGTGCATTTGCAGGTGATGGCAGGGCATGAAAGGTGGTTTGACAGATCAAATGATATAAAAACATGATTTGCAGTAGCTCGTAACTAATCCATTTATATTGTCGGGAATTCCAGCAAAGCAGCTTAGATTTTTAAAAATCTATTCAAGAGCAGATTAGTGGAAACAGAAAGATCATGTGGAGTCAACTGGGACAAAATATGATGTTAAATCAAGTGGAATTTCTCAAGAAATGGAAAATCATTCGAGTTAACTGCGGAAACATTATGTGTGTTTTCTCACAAGCCTGGGATTCAGCTGTCCACCAGTTAATTGTTGCCTCTAAAGCAAACTGAACTTCAATTATACAAATTCATAAATTAAGTTTTTAGGTATTAAAAAGCATCACTTTCTGAGATATGAACGCGATCCCTGTAGAGCTATAATGAAGTTATTTATTCAATAGTTGACGTCACTTTAGGCTTTAAAAAAAACTGCAAACCACACTTTTCACCATTCTGATAATTTATATGCCAAATGTTTAAGCAGTAAATTGAGAATATAATTGGAAAAATAAACCTAATTATTGTTAGTTTCAACCTTCATGATGTTATTGAAATGTCAGAAAACACTTAAATGTCAAAGGACAATAAAATATTAAACACAGGATTCCAAAACTTGAGGTATAAAATATTCAGCCAAATCCATCATCAGTTCATTTTTATTTCATATTCCTGTGCTGATGCAGTTGCAAATCATCCCAATACAGTGACTATAAAGCCAAAAAGCCAAATTTCCCTGGTAAATGTTGCAGGTCTCTTAGCCATGTAACAAAATGCTTAGGTTCTGTATGAGACTATATGGACTGTATGATCTTGGTGGTAGCAAACACTTCAGTGTGTCGGTTAGGGCACATGAGCAGGTTGGTGGAGAAGGAGGAAAGGAGTCCAATAATGGGTTCAACCTTTTATATAATTTTCCTGAATGAACAACATGCACGTGTGTGTGTGTGGTTTCTGTAACACAAGCACAGTAACACAAGATAGTTAACAATAAATACAAATTCACAAAGAAATATAATGAGCCAATTATAACTATTACTAAACAGAGTATAACTTAAATACGGCTTAAACTATTATTTACAACTTATATCACAGTAAACAATCCACAGAGTGAGTGGTAAAATGTGACATGCAATGAAAACAGCAGAGCTTAGCTACATCGTGAGCTAGCATAAATGCTTGTTAGCGGCTAATGATATGTCGCTAATTAGCGGCTAACTTTTTATAACAACATAAAATACATGGAACAAACGACTGGCATATTATTGCTTAACTTATAAATGTACATAAACGTTAACAAAGACTACACATGTGACATAACGTAACTCACTGCTGGTAGACGCACACACTCAGTGTCACTCGGCTAGATGTCCGTATGGCCGTCTGCGGTGCGTTCAAGGACCGTGGCAGTGTGGTAATTCACATGTATAGTGATTTGCTGAACAGTCTTAAAGGAACAGTATTTAGAGACGACCTTTTGTACAGGTTCCTTTTTTCTGTTTAAAACTTAAAACAGTTTTAAATAAGCTTTTGCCTCTTGGTCTTTTGTAAGAAAAATGTGCTCAAATTTGATGTCTATCCGAAAGAGCTAATATCCACACTTCTACATCTTTAGCTACATGTGAACATCTTTTTTGCATATTATTGAAGATCCAGATTTACATTTACGAAAAAAGGTGCTTTTCGGGATTCAAACCTCTGCAGTATCAAAAGCTCTGCAGGATATACTGGAATGGCACTTAGACTGTTCTGAAATGTTTTCAGATAACGAGCTGCAGCTTTTCAGAATCACAAATACACCATTAGATTATACAGATCCTGCGCTAACAAGCAGATCAAACCAGAACTCCCACTACGGCACAGGCTTCTCTGTGGTTTTGCACCAGTGGTGAAGCAAAGCTTTACTTCTCACCGGCTTAATGTCTGCACCTGGTTCTACAGCAATCCATCATATAGTTTGAGGTATTTCATAACAAACCACAAATGTAAACCTCACGTTGGTACTAAAAGAAGAGAATCACCAAAGTCAGTAGGATTCATCTCTGGAAAATGTGAATGCCTATCAAATACATCGATTGATGGTTGACATATTTCCCCGAGTTAGTGTAAACTTTGACCTGCTGCTGGAAAATTCATGGGATCACCCAAGTCATTAGAATTTATCTTGTCAGGACTTTGAACATCTGCAGCAAATTTCATGGCAATCCATCTGGTAGCTGTTGAGATATTCCAGTTTGGACCATCGTGTTGGACTGACCAGTCATCCCTAGAACCAGGCCACTAGCGCAGCCTGTCTTTTGATTTTCTGCTGTGGTCAAGGCATCGGTGACGACTTGAGGCCGAGGATGTGCTTCTCGACCTCCATAGCCATATCAGCGAGGCTCCTCCTGATGTCTAGTGACAACACATTCTCCTCATCCGAAGGAGGCTCTA
Source organism: Centropyge bicolor (assembly GCA_037975185.1). Classification (NCBI taxonomy): domain Eukaryota; kingdom Metazoa; phylum Chordata; class Actinopteri; family Pomacanthidae; genus Centropyge; species Centropyge bicolor. The sequence goes on from JBBMOC010000013.1 coordinate 5,438,414, forward strand.
AAACATCAAACTGGGAACGCAGCAGGTCTGCTTTCATGTAATGTCCCCTCCGGGCCACCATCCTCTGTTGAATGAGGTCATAATCACCATGTAGGAAGAGAAAAAAGACATTCGGAGGTGCGAGAGGCAGGATACCTTGGTCTGGACTGGAAGAGGAAGCGAGGGCTTTGGAGCCATAGAGCAGGATCTGTCTGTAGAGGCGCTTCAGGGCCGAGCACACCACGAGAGCATCGGAGCCTGAACACCTTTCACTGGAATCAGAAGACACACAGGTACAGTAGCATGCAGGCAAATTTCTGTTACTGTGCGTAGTGAAGCAAGAAGATGACCTGATTTCCAAAAAACAAACACGTTTCTTTAATATTTTGAGCAAGATTACTTTTTATTTCTATCTTTTACAGTCTCAAAAGAACAAAACAACAAAAGGATCTCAAGCAAAAGTTTGGGGCTCCCTGCAGGGTGAGTACTTAGTAACCTCCCCTTAACCCTCTATCATGACTTGTAAGCACTTTTTGTAACCAGCTTTTTCAACCTGAGTCTTTCTATTCTTGTTTTGGGGGTTTTCACCCATTGTTCCTGCAAAAGGCCTCTAGTTCTCTAAGACTCTTGGGTCGTCTTGCCATTCACTGCGCTTTTGAGATCTTTACAATTATGTTCAGGTCAGGGGACTGGGAGGGCTATGGCAAAAACCTTGAGCTTGCACCTCATGAGGTAGTCCATTGTGGATTTTAAGTTGTGTTTCAGATCACTGTACTGTCGTAGAAGCCACAAGTCACCTTGAACTTTTTTTACAGATTGTGTGAGGTTTGCTTCCAGAATTTGCTGCTATTTAATTGAATCCTTTCTTCCTGTAGAAAATGTGCTTTGACATTTGCATGACTTGGCCTTTAATTCACTACGTTGCACTAATGCTGGTTAAAATTTTGAACAGAGTCACAGAGGATCAGTTCACAGTTACAGAAACTTTGACCAGGGGTGCCCAAACTTTTGCTGTGTTTTCACGTGGAAAACAAGAAAAAATGTTAAACTACGGCGAAACAAACTAAACAAACTTAAAGTGAACTCTGGCGACAAACAGCTGAAGAGAACAATGAGGTGAAGAGAAAAGAAGTGATACAAGGATGAGCTGATCGAGAAAACTAAGTGTGACTGAGTGTGGAAGAGTTAAGGAAAAGAAGTCTTTGAAACCACAAGACGATTTTTTTAAATAAAGAGATGGCATACTTTCCAGTTCTCCCTCACCTCCTCTCTACACTCGCACTCACTTAATCTGTCTATACTCTCCCAAACTCCCTCTCCTCGCTCTCTGGTTTTCATCTCAATTTTCAAAACCATCTTTGATATTTTTGATCTTTTTCTCGACAATTTCACGCCTGCATATCCATACCTCGCCGCTGCACTCCTCAGCTCCCTCTCACTCTCTAAACCCATCTTCTCCTCAGTTTCCATCATTACAAAAGAGTGTTTTCAGTGCATGTGTATTATGGTCTGTGTACAGGAAAGGTTTGTATATTCTTACCTCTCAATGACTTCATGTAGCTTGAGCAGCCAAGGCAATCTGTCCTGAAGAGACAAACAGCAACATAACAGCTGGTTATATTTTTGTTACAGGCAGCATGTTGTAGATTTATAGATTTACTTGAATATTCACTCTCCTTTTATTCTGTTTTTGGTCTCTATGTTGTGTTTCTTATCCTTATATTGTAAGTGTTAGTCCAGAAATCCACTTGGGTGATGGAAAAAATACTACTAAATACTAAATATAATACTAAGACTTTATGCCGGCATAAAGGGGCGCTGTTCAAAAATGCAAGCAGGTCACATCTGAAGAGCACTGAGGCAAAATGGCCTGTGCAACAGGTTATAAACCCCTATTTTTCCACGCCTTTGAACAAACCCCCAAATATTTCATAGGACAAAACACTTCACATTATCATGTCACCTTTAAATTCATTGGTTTGTTACACCATTAATCAGCATTTTTTAATATTCATACAGGGGATTTTCTTTGTTCTTGCTGGAGTTCTGGTAATTTTCCATTGGGAGCTTTCCCTTATTTCCTTGTCTTACTGCTTCCAAGCACCTTTATTTTCTTACCATTGCTTGTTACATTTTCCAAAATAATAAAAAGATTATTTCAATTTGAGTAAATATGCCTGTGCTCACATTGATTACATTATACATTATGATTTCAAACACACACAAGATCACATTTGTCACGCAAAGTTCATTCCAGTATATGTTCCCTCTTATTCACATTTCAGTTACTAATTGATCCAGTCACCTTAGTAATCCCTTGATTCTGAAAAAACATTAGTCATAGAATAGAGCACAACCCGCAAGTCTAGTTTACCTTCTAATACTTTTAATTTCAAAGATATATGTTCCAACAAACCTTTATTGCATTTCATAGCCATAATCACAGTTAAATCATAACATATTGATCTGAGTAAATATATTTTAATCATGAAATTGGTCGCATTCTAAAAAATTACACTACATCGACCAACTCCTGAGGAACATGTCTGTTCTATCTTTGCCCTTCAATACAACTGGGTAGATGAATTCAGTCACCAGTAATCAGTCACCATTGCCAGTAACAAGTTGGCCTTTCTGGGTTCTCTCTGGTGTGCCATGTTTGATGTCACAAACATGCTGGAAAACAGGCAACAGTCGAAAGCAGCGTGGAGTCCAATGACAATGTCACAGTGTTTCATTTTTATAGCTATTACTTCACATCTCATCGGCCATCAGAGGGGCAAGATGTGCGTCACACAACATCACAGGATGGATGTAGAGCGAGCTGAGCGTGCAGTGAAGCCTGGCTGCGTCATTACACTGAGGGTTGTGTCATGAATTCACCAAAAATATTCTCACCCTAAAAATAATACATTTCGAATGAAAATCATATCTGAAAAAAAAATTAACCATCTGCCGTGAAAATAGTGCAGCAGAAACTCAAATGGATCTGATTATTCCAAGTCATAACTCAAACTGCCAATATTTTCTTTTTAATGGACTTAACTCAGGCAGTCTTTCAATCAGGGAATCAAAGATCAGACATGGCAGCACAAACGCATCTTTGATTACACTGCAATCAGAAATAGAATCCAATCCTAATTTGGTTACAGCCGAACTGGAGTCCCGTGTTTTTTTTCTTGCTGCAGTGCCTTTAATATGAAGAGCTGAACTCAAATGAGAGGAATCACATTCTCTCATATCCTGTTTGGTTACGCCAACATCAGCCTGCCAACACAAATACCAGTATGAAAGACATTTTTGTCAAAGCCTGACAGTAATCCCAAATTTACATTTCTGCTTCACCTCATCATTCATTCTCAAACTGCCAAGCGTTGAGTATTTTTAAAATATGCCAAAGCATAGCAGGTCCCCGGGTAATTCTCCCCCGCTGTTCAAAGCACTTTTCTGAGTGGGAGGTTATCATCAGCCACCAAGCACCGCTACCAGCCACCTCATGCCAAATGTTGGCGGGGTTGCTCTGCCTGCAAGCGTGTAAACTCAACTTTGGCAGGTTGCCAGTCAATTGTTTGGAGTCTCCCTTTATTTTTGAAAGTCAGCATGGACAGGGAAAAGATAAATGTTGAACAAACAGAAAATAAATCCTTCAAATGAACTTTAGGACCGTGAGCTTCGATGAAATGCTCCGCTTCAGTCCCTGCTGCGTTCACTGTCTGTTCAAGTGAGGCTTCCTCCAGACACTTGTTGAGTTCTCTGTTGTCAATGATTTGCTCATGACAGAAGTGAAATGGCTCACAACAGAAATGATTGACATTCAACTTGAGCTGACAAGACACTCCAGCAGACACACACACACACACACACACACACATACTGACCTGATCTGTGAGTGGTTCACCACGAGCCATCTTCTCAATGCTCTCCTTTGGGTGGAAGTTATCCCCTTCATGCAGAGGCCAGCCCAGCTGATGAGCGAATGCAAGTGAGTGTTGAATCAAACTGTGTGCAGAAACATGATGGAGGGTTTTTGTGTCTCTGTGTCCGTAGGTCCAATTACCTTTTCTGATAGGAAGGCCCCTAAAGTGCTTCTATATAAGAAAGGAGACATAACAGATAGAAGTGATAGATTGCAATAATTAGAATAATAAATTGATACAAAACACAACACTGATCTGATCTACTGCTTAAAGACGATATTTTACTGTCATGAACATGCTACAGTTTACAGTTTAAATAGTGGATGAATGGATTGGTCCATTGCTGAAAAATTAAACATGCAACTATAATGATAATCAAGGAATAATTTTCTATATATGCCTTTCTTTTCCTTATGTTATATCCATTTGCATATCTATGTTTTTGGATCTTTTAGCTGACAAACAAGCAATTTGAGCCTTGAGATTCAGGAACTTTTAAAGACAAAATAACTGATCAATCAAGGAAATCAGCTGACTCACAGATAATGAAAATAAGTCAGTTCCAGCTCTGTTATGGTATTCCTTACATGATTATGCTGCAGTTGGCTCATTGTTGTACTGTAACCAGTTATGTAATAGGGACATTAACGGCTGATAAACAGCCACCTACTGATTACTCATGTAAATAAAGATCTAATTTATTCTCTCCAAAGCATTTAGGAGTTGATTAGGATGCTGATTCACCATGAGAGTCAACAGACTTAAATATGCTATATGGTAATGTGCTTGTTACGTGTCAGGCTGTTTAACATAAACAAACAGACACATATATACACACTTTCCACAGCCTGAGACTCCCATTATGATGTAGATCATCCTGTGTGTGGATCTGCAGACACCTGAAGGCTCCTGTCCTGAAACAGATAAAAGAGGACGAGGAAAATCTATTTATAACAGTTTGCATAAACTTGTGGGCAACAAAACCTCTAAGTCAGAAATAAGTAGAAACAATATCAATGCTGACGAAGCCTACCGAACTATGATCCGCTGGAGTTTCCGTAGCTACTGCGATCTGAACAGGTGTAGTAAACGCATGTTATTACTTCCGATGTGCAAACACGTTATAACCTCTTTGGCAACTGACCGAGAGAATAAAAACTTAAATATTGCTGAGCTCAACTCTCATCTTACGGGAAATATAATTATAAGGAACACTCATTGAGTCTCTCATGTTTAAAAGAGGCGATGAAGCAAAATCAGTGACTTACACCATGGACGCGGAAGTACGTGATGACGCACGAATCACGTCGGCTAAGGACGCACTTAAAGGGAACGCGTTCACATTACAGCTAAATTGTATTGGACATTATTGATTGAAATGGAATAATATCAATTCAGATGAGTTCTGATCACAGCTGATTGCGTTTCTGATCACAGCTTATATAACTGTTAATATATTTGTCAACATATCGCAGGTAAACACAAATTCACATGTTGAAGCTCAAGCTAAAGACAATGTAATATAACATTTCTTCCATCTGTTTATTTTTTATTATTTAGAATGACGATCTCATAGACTATAAAATAATGAGTTCAGAGAGCTTTTAAAACTTGGAAGAACATTGTAAATCAAATTAGTATTTATAATTAGTGGTTTTGTAAAAAATAATGAAAATATGAAGCAATTGTCAAAGGATTGAGGATATACTTTAAATTCCACAGGTAATTTACATCTGAATGTGAATTTCATGCATTAATTTGGAAAAAGAGAAATGAGAGAGAGAGAGAGAGAGAGAGAGAGAGAGAGAGAGAAAGGAGGAGGAGAAAGCCATCCTCCCTCCTGTAGAGCCATCAGTGGGCAGCAGGAGACGGATGCAAGCTCTCCTCCCTCCCGCTCTGTTGCTTCCATCCATTCTCTTATCCATCCACCCATCCACCCATCCATCCATCCTTCCATCATCCACCCATTCATTCCCAAGGGCGTCACGCTGGGTGACAAGACCCGACCGAGAGACGCAGGCATGATGATGTGTGTGTATGCGTGAATCCTCCGTACATGTGGATCCGCCGACATGAGGAGCTGAAACTGAACCGACAGGAGGATGAAAATGCTCCGGTTCCGCAGCCCCAGCATCCGCTCCTTGGACCAGGAGGTCCTCTGCACGATCCGACTCCTGGACGACTCCGAGATCTCCTGCAGCATCCAGGTAGAGCAGAGCCTCATCATCCGGATCATGCATTGTCCTCTGGGTTTATTGCAAATATCACGTGGATGCATTTGCTTTGATCATATGGGTGAATTCAAAACAATCTCAGTTTGAGGCTGCAGCAAGCTCATGTTGTTTATTATTATTCTGATCATATTATTTTCAGATCAGACTATCTGATCTTATTGCTCCTCTAGTTCCCAGGCTGCCGTGATTTACTGAAGAGGTTGCATGCTTTCCTCCATACTGCCTGCATGAGATATGTAGTGGTGACTGGTGAGATTAAAAAGAAGCATGACCAATAGTGTTCCGAGCAAGATGTGACCCACATGGAGGGAAGTTAGGATGAAGTTTGGTTCATAGCAGAGGAAATGCTGGGGCTTCATGGGTGTGGTGGTGATGACAGTGATGATGATGAGGAGGAGGAGGAGGACAGAGAAGACTGCTGTTTTGGTTATTGATTGCAATCAGTCCTTTGAAGCTGTGTGTGTGTGTGTGTGTGTGTGTGTGTGTGTGAGAGAGAGAGAGAGAGAGAGAGGGAGGGAGACTTCTGTTTTCTGCCTATAGAGGTGATGATACATGCTGATTCCTCTCAGCCGGCTTCAAGTGGCCTCGCCAGACAGTAAGAGAGACACTCCTATAGCACTCAACTGATAAGCAGCTGCATTGTCAAACTAAAACCAGGGATATGCTTATAAAATCTTGAAAAGCAGACAATTTGGAAATACGTTTTTACTGGAACACATGGACTTACTCTAAACTGTTTGGAAAAACTCTGAAATCTGAGCCCATAATTAGAATTATCTGGATCAAATCAACACAGGTTTTGGAGAGTGAGACAATATGAGGAAGAGAAAAGATCTACAATTGATTAATATTCTAACAGTCCTGTGTCTTTATTGATGTAAGAGTAACTACACTCCTGAAAATACACTTCTGCTCATTAAGTGTCATTTCTTGTCACAATTTGGCTCAATGTGCTGCTCAGTGAATAAAATAAGCAGCAGGACGTATTTCTCAGATGTCGGCATGTACATGAACTATTGTACTAAAATGTCATCAGGAGAAAAGTCACATATTCTCTGGCGATGTGGCTTCACAAGATCATGCAAAAATTTCAAAGTCAGCGGGATGAGACTTTGAGCAAAAGAGGTGAACTGTGAGTTATAGTCTACAGCTTAATAATTTAACGTTTCTTTCCCTTGATCATTTATCAGTTTTGAGTGGTTTTGGTTTTCTGATTATTTAGCCAGTCTTGTCGCTGATAACTTTAACTGTAGATCAGTGTTTCTGACCAGACACGAAGCCTTGGATTTGTTAGCAGTGTTATCACCTCACAGGGTGAAGATTCCTGGTTTGAACCTGAGCCAGAGCTTGAGTTTGCATGTTCTCCTCAGGTGGACATGGATTTTCTTTGAATGCTCCAGCTTCCTCCCACACTCCAAATTCATGCAGGTTAGGTTTAATCGAGGTGTGAACGTGAGCGTGAATCTCTGTTCATCACTGTGTCAGCCCTGTGATTGACTGGAAACCTCTGCAGGTCGTCTCCTGTCTCTCCCCCTACGTCAGCTGGATCAGTTCCAGCCCCCCGTGACCCTCCGAAGGATAAGCAGCTATAATGGATGGATGAGTCAACTTAAGCCAAGAAGGAACTGATGCACAAACCATCGCCTGAAGTCCAGCCAAGTGGAAAAGATAAAAGAAAAAAAAATCTTGATCACTGGATCCAGCAGCCTTTATCTATTCTCATGTGAATATTGAAGCTTTTTGGGCTGCCTGAACAAAGGAAAATAGAAGTTTTTCCTGTTTACACAAACAAATTAGATCCTGTGTGGATCCTGAGCCCCTCCAGCTCTGAGCTGCAGCTGCTGCCAGAGAGGTAAAAGTAAAATCCAGTAAATCTGCCAAATCATGACTCATAGTTATAGAGCACACACAAAGTTTAACAGAGGACGGTGCATAAGAATATGTGCAATGCTACAGCATGCAAACACTCCTCTATTCGAACAAATTCTGTTCAGCATTGCACCAAATCTTTCAAAGCAGCACCAGCTTGTTGACAACCCGGCGAGTTGAACAGAGTCGAGAGCGTAGCGACTGAACGCAGCTCCGAGCAGCACCTCGTCTCATCCTGAGCCGCCTTCACAAGAAGTTGTCAGCTGCCTCTGCCCCGCTGTCCGACCTTGAAGGGCCGAAAACACTCGCTGCATGTCAAACTAACTGTCTCGCTGCTTTTCTACATGTGCCCAATCAATGATTTACAAAACACCACAAAGTGCACCGAGAGAGACGGAGGGCGAGAGGGAGCTTGTGTCTGTTTCCTTGTGTTGCACATGCGTGTATACCTGCGTGCTCGTGTCTCTGAGAGCACAAAAGTGTGTTAAACTCCGTGTACACGTCCAAGAACATTAAAGTGTGGCTTTTCAGCTCCAAGAAGCTGAAAGTGTGTATGTGCTTTTAGCTGTGTGTCTGTGTATCTATACACGATAAGGAAATGGACATTTATATTTCTAGCTGACTGCATTTTCCAGGGCTTTCTTTAATGGCTTTGTGTTCCGGTGCTGAGCTGCTCCTTCCTACATATTTCATGACATCCTGTGCTCCTCATGCTAACAACAGCACTTCTCCTCTTTCCATCGTACAGAGACTTCCATCGCTGACTTTATCTGCTCATTCCTTCTCTCTGTGTAGTCGCTGTCTGCCTTTCTTTAATGTGTCGGTTCTGTTTCTCTCCATCAGGATGAGATGCCAAAGACAGCAGTAATTGAATTCCATCATAAAAATAGTGTGATAAAACGTTTTGGAGCAAATGCGTCACAACTGAATACTTTGCTTTCTGTGAGTCTGTGATGCCCTTATTTCCTTTAAATTTCCTCTAAGGCGTCAGTTCTTGACTTTGCATAAAACATGGATGCATTAGCCAGGTCCTCTTGGGGCACAATGTTTGGCAGAGTGTGGATTATCTTCATTAAATGAAGACTTTAAAATACCAATTTTAAGCAATTCTGCCTCAAAATGAATGAATATTTATGACTGGAATTGTTATTGCTCAACACAAGTCTCAATACTGCAAGTGCAAAAATCAAAGGGAAGGTTTAGAAGGAAGTTTATTTGTTTAGCACCTTTTAGCAACAATGCAATTCAAACTGCTTTGCATAAGAGACAAAGGGTATTAAGATATAAAAAAGACGAGCTTGCATAAACAAAAACATAAATAGGATATTAAGAGTCAAATAAAATAGAAGATAAAAATAAGCTAAACCTGAATAAAGTGCAATGAACAAATCCTCACAAATTTAATTCAATAAAAGGCGGCAAAAACAGAAAAGTTTTTAAAAGAGCTAAATAAACAGCTCTTCAATCAGAGCGGCATCTGAGGGTGTTCACTGATCAGTCATATGACAAATAAATTGCCATCAATATCACCTGTACCAAAATTTCAAGACAAATATAAATGAACACAAACAGAACATATGATAGTACAATCATTGTGTCTTTCTTTTAAAGAAGTAATGAAAGAAGTTTAAAAAGCACAAAAATATTTTATTAGGACTCTGATCAACTCATTAAAATACACAAGAGGAGGATGGACGATTGTTCTCTTATGGTTAGGACAATGTGATGGAGATGTGTGTTTGTGTATCAGGGAGTGTTGGATGTGCTTCTTTATCAACAAAAATACACATTTAGATGAATAAAGTTGTTTTCAGATTCTGGGTCAGAAGAAATGACGAGAGCAGAGCGTGATTATGTTGAAGCTGTTTACTGTGACGCTAAGAATAGCTTGACAGTAGAATCTAAGGCAGATACAGAGGGTGTGGGTGTGTGGCTGTGTGTGTGCAGGTGTGTGTATGTGTGTGTCTATATCCCAGTGGGGAGCCTAACTGCACACCAACCCATGGAGACTTCCTGTCACCTCAATGTTGTCCCCACGGGTGCAAACAGTTTTTGAGGCTTTAAGGTTAGAATTATGTTTAGGTTAGTCTTTCAGTCCTGTTGGTTCAGGTTTGGAAAAGGGAATGCATTATGTCAATGGAGTGTCCCCAGGGGCACAGTTATACAAACGTGTGTGTGTGTGTGTATGTGTGTGTGTCCACAGCCCGGGGGGTTGAATGTGTGCCGCCTGCTGCTCTCATGTTCAGTGGTAATGTTCAGTCAGACCTGCTGCCGGTGAGACACATCGAGATCAAAACAAAGTGACCTCCTCTGCTTTTCAGCTCCTCTCCCCATCATCATCCACTCGTTTTCTTCTCATCCTCCCATCTGTCCTTCTACCCTCTCCCTCCTCCCGCTCTCTCGTTTCACCCCACTTATTCTCTGCTCCACTTTCAGCTTCATATTTACTCCCTTGACCACCTTTTCTCACTTTCTATTTTTACATCTCTCATCTATATCTTCTTCCTCCTTCCCTCCCTCCTCTCTCTCTCTCTCCTTCCTTCTTCTCTGTGACACATCATGTATAATTAAGGGCGATCACTGTTCTTCATGAGGCCAACATCAGTCAGCTGTCAGCGATGCGTTACACCACCGATGTGTGTCCGTGTGCACATGCTGTGTGTGTGTGTGTGTGTGTGTGTGTGTGTTTGAAGGGCGTTGTAGCCATGGCTCACTTGCATGAAAGATTTAAAAGTGGCCACTGAGCCAAAGTCCTGCAATTATGGACATTAATTCAACACACTTAGCAAGAAATGGCTGCATTGGCGCCAAAATAGCTTGTGATAACTTAAACTTTTGAAAGGTTGAAATATATCCTGCTGATTGCTCCGTTTCTATTCTTGTAGGAGTCACCTTATCAATACATGACTAGTACAGTCTATTTAAAGATGCATGTGGATACTGGTATTGTTTTTCACTGTGTCTGCCTTTTACTCGGTCAAGGAGAGCCGTGTGTGTGTGTGTGTGTGTGTGTAGCTGAGGTGGCACTGGCCTTTTATTTACTAGCATTTGGTGGCTGACTGTGCATGTGTGTGTGAGTGAGTGTTACCGATGCTGAGGCAATGCAATTGTTTTGGCTGGTAGGCATTCTTTGGAACAAGTTAAAAATAGAATCAGTTTTCTATTCTTATCGCGCTCGCCGGCGCCTCTTTGATGCTCCTCCGAAGATGACTAAAGAGAAATAATCCTTTTTCTGACGTGTGCTCCCTACCCGAGAGAAAGCAGGGAGAGATGAGACGGCGGGATCGAAGGGAAGGGAAGGATGGGAACATCAAAAGAACGAGAGGTGGATGATAAGACAAAATATAGGGTGACACAGTCGGTCACGTTACATGAGCTGTGGGGTGGAGGGTGTAGGAAGGAGTAGGAGAGGACGCGAGGTGCAGCGGCTGCAGGGAACCAGATTAAGCAGATTAAAACATGAAACAGATTTGAAATGAGACTAGCAGACATTGGCAGATTTTGAAAAGAGCGAAGAGTAAACCAGGAAAGGGGGGGATGTGTGAAAACTGGCCAATTATTGATAGAAAAGAATCTATAAAGAGGCTGAGAAGAGGAGAAATATTCCATAAATGAACAACAGAGAAGAGAAAGTGAGAGGCAGAAACACTAAGGCAGGTCAGAGGTGACACACAGAGCCGATTTATATTCATTGTCTTGCTCAAGGACACGTCAGCATCAGATTATCTCTTTGAAGGACGGACTCCTGACTCACTATGGCCACGATGGCTGATAACCACTGCGGACACATATTGTATTTATATTAACTTTTAGGCCTGAAGAAAAGCCCAGTCGGCTCTGATTGGTCAGCTCCCACAGATCTGAGCAGTGCCACATGTTCAACAGTCTACCCTACAAAATAAACAGTAATACAACCTAAAACACGGCAAAACTAACAGCTTCAAAGTTGGAAGTTGGGTCTCAGACGGCTGGTATCGATCCATCCTTGGGCTCTCTTCATTGCTGATCCATGTTAAGAAAGCCCTCTGGAGTCAAATGCATCGAGTACATATAATAGAAACAAACAATAAAACAGGTAAAATAGATCAAGCAGCAACAATGTACACAGTCATGCTTGTAATTTCGTGTATTTTTTTTTAACCAACCTTCTGCCAACATCACTTCAGACACATCCACCTTAAAGTCTTTATCTAAGCATTCAGAGCATAAGAATATAAACAGAAAAATCTAGGTACATTGTGTGACTGTCAAACGTTATGTAGAACGAGAACAGTGTGTTCTTTGTGTTTGTGCGACTACGTCATCATCATCCCTGTTTATTGCATCATATTGTTAGACATCAGAAAAATGGGAGAGAGGTCAGTGACAAGCACACACACAGAGAGAAACACATTTGTGCCAAATGCATGCAAATAAACCAGCAAACAGATATTTCACATTCACTCACAGGTTCAGACTCTCTTCTACACATGCAGTCTCTCTTTTCTCTGGATTGTTTGTTTGTCTGCCGCAAAATTTTGAACATCCTGCGGTGCAAAGATAAGACAGCTGCTTCAGTGCTTGCAGCATGTGCACACACACACACACTCATAACAGCAGTGTCGCAGCTACAGCCATGCCATCATCATCATCATCATCAGTGCACTTTCTCTCAGCTGCCATCCCGTGAGTTAGTGTCCGGCAGTTCACGGAGCGAGAGGGATGAAGCTCCATTATAATAAAAAGCGGTTCTGCTCCATATATTGATAATTTATGGCTCTACTCTCCAAGCTTATTAGGCGGTGTGGCCATGAATGCAGGCACACATGACACGCTTTATATCATGTGTGTTAATTTGTGCATGCCTTCGTCCCTGTACATGTGTGTATGTGAGCGTCTGTGCACCATTGCAGGTGGCGATAAGGTAATTGGTTTGTCTCCTTCCACAGTGGGACAAGGTCGCAGTCACTGTTGAGTGAGTGCTGTTCACAGGGATGGGAACGATTATTGGTTTTATATAAAAGATAATTTAAATGGAAAGAGTATGAGTGGAAGTGTCTATGAATCAAGATGAAGTGTTGTTAATTTATACTGACATCATCCATTTGAACTTTATCCCACATGCAGTAAACAAAGGTTGATGATAATTTTCATCTTAGTTTAGACTCTTAGCATGCAAGCGTTTTAATTATCACCAGACACAAAGTGCAGTTGAGGCTGATGAGAATGTTATTAGTTTTGCAGGTATTTGCTCCTAAACCAAAATATTTGACCTGATAAGGGCGCTAAAGCAAAAGACAGAGGATTATCAAAGTATTAAAGTTCATCCTCAGGGGAGCATGTGTGTCTGTACTAAACTTCATAACAATCCATTCGATAAATTGAGCCACAAATATGAATCTCGTGGTGGCACTAGAGGAAAAGTCAGGGGATGAAAAGGTCAGTAGGATCCATCCTCTGGGGATCCCTCGTCTCTATGCCAAGTCTGTAGCTCCAGGCAAAAGTCCATTACTGTTGTGGGTCAGTGGTTGAAGAGGTTAAACCCAACACACTCTGCTATGCAGCTCATGAGATCAATACTACACCAGAGCTGTGTGGGTTTCATTCTGATATACGACACTGTGCCTCTTCTTCACGCTGCTTTTTCTCTCAGCTTTTCCCGTTCACATATAAAACAAAGACCGCCTGGATTTACTGATCGAGCATTTTCTGATAAATAGTGTGATAGTGGGAGGGTGTTACAGAGGTGGTTTTGAGGTCAAGCGTCTCTTTCCAAAGGTTGCTCTCCTTAATTTAAGTTGGATGTTTTCCATAATTCAGCTCCCCGACTGGAAAACGTTTGATCCTCTGCTTCTCTCAGTGTCAGAGCATCATTTGCATTTGCATCCCGACTCTGTGGCTTACTTATAAAATCTGTTTTAAGATATTACTACCCCAGCCTTTTCTACTTTTTTGAGCAGTCTAGTCATTAAAATGATCAGACAAATAACCTTTCACACCAACTGACTGGCTGATAAGTCATTGCAAACTCAAATATTGTTCAAACATGTTTTAGATTTTAATAGAGCTCTATAGTTTTATATACAATACCAAATATTTAAGATTGAAATTGGGAGAAACATGTAGAAAATAATACACCTAGAATAATTCAATTTCGCTGTAGCGGTGCAGCATTAGGTTCATGAACTCTCACAGTTGACTGGATGTTACGGGAATAGAAAGAAAAACTGTTCATACATCTTGAGAAACACAAAGAGAAGAAAAGCTTTTACTCAGTTGTTATCTTCCGCTTTCATCCTTTGAATTGCTTTTCCCACACCCCATGTCCAGCACCATTGATTCGTCTCTGTTGTGTCCTGGTCAAACCTCCAGATCGATCCATTCATCGGCTCTGTGGTGGGGGCGGGGGGGTGTTGAGTTTTGGGTGGTAAACACAACCTGGCTTTAGAAATATTGGCACTTTTAATAACAGGAGGCCAACGTTGTCACACAAACACAAAAGCCTGTTTACACACTCACCCTAATTGGCAAATAAATTGGCAAATTGGTGCGCTAACGTCTTAAATCTCCATTTCCCTGAAGAGCAACTGCAGTGACGACAGAGAAAAGCCATGAATTAGTGCAGCATTTGTCTTTAAGGCAGCCACCAGATTTTTTAAATTGGTTTGTGTGGAGGAAGAGGGGCATATCATTACCTTTAAAGTCCCACCACTCTCACTCTCTCTCACTCTCCCTGTCTCTCTCTCTCTCTCCATCTCCTCTCCTTCACTCCCTCCCTGTGTGTGCAGATACAGAGTGTGTGTTGTTTCCTTCACACACGGTTCAGCAGGAATTTAATGCTCTTTCTCCTCACAGCGTTTCAGCTCAGCCAATTAGGTATGCCGTGTCATGAAATGAATTGCGCCGAAGTCGATAAGGACCAGTCATAATTGAGCTGGCATGCATATTAATTAAACAACAAGCGGTGTTTAAGTGGGCCAGGGCACGCAGGGTCCTAGTGCTTGACTCATAGTTTCATGGAGTCATGATCAGAAGGAATCTTTCACCTGCTTTAGACTGAAGCTGATGGTTTTATCCATGACTTGTTTCATTTATCTAAAAAAAAAAAAATAGCGCTCTCAGTTTAACATATACCATTTGTTTGATTCAGTTGGTGACTTCCAGCATTTTAAATATCAGTGGGCAACTGTTTTTCTTTGATTCAGGCCCAGTTTGTTCCTCTCGTGTATTATCATTGCATTTAAGTTACAGAGCTGAGCATCTGTTTTTCTGAGACACGAATCCCTGGTGATCTGTGTAAAACCCAGACGGTTGTCAAACAACACATTTTGAAAGTATTTCCATAATCCTCAAAGACTTCCATCCATCTGGGCAAAGAAAAAAAATCTTTTCTCAGCTGCAAGATGAAACACTGATACTGAAAATGTCCAAACTTTCAATACAATATTCACTTGTGGTTTCGTCAATGGCAGCACCTGGTTAAGGTTATGGAAAGGTGGTTTGGTTTGGTACAGAAAAAGTCAGCAGTGACTTGAAACACAACCTTAACCGAAGAACATTTTTGCTCAAACTTACCACAGATGAGACTGTAGATGTGAACCCTCAGGCTCTTTATCTCTGAACATACTCCAGGCAGCGAATATGTTTGTCAGCACAACATAACTGGAAAAGAGTTATAGATAAATATAATTTCAAAGGGACAGAGTTGAAAATGTTTCAGCTTGAGATAAAAAAAAAAAAGCTTATCCTGGGACTTGATGAATCAGAGTTTAGTCAGAGGTTGAGCTGAACACAAACACAGTCCCACAGACACAGCCAGTGCATCCATTGCTCACAAACTTACAGCCAATGTACAGTTAATGTATCCACTGTCTGGGGCCAGTAAACACAGTCTAGTTTTCAAATCCACACAAATGATATGAGGTGAAGACTTGCTTTCTCTTTTTGTAAACATGTTAAAATCTATGGTGTTGTGTAGTGAACCATTTTTTGAAATCAATACAGATAGGGGGCTGTAAATCAACTGCAATCTATATTTTTATAATAAGAGTATATAGTGACAGTGACAGTACAGTGACAGTACATTAACAATAACGATAAGACAATGTGAAAGTGGTCACTTTTACTGATGAAACTAGTGAGAATTATCAGCAAATTCACAGAACCAAACCAAAACAAAAAGACAATGGGTGACTAGCTGGTGAACTTCGTGGAGCATTTAGCAGATAAGAAGCCAGATACTTTCAAAAATGGCTAAAAGACAGTAAATGTTGGATTTGCTTTCACTTGGTTGCCAAAAACACAACTTCAAACGATTTAAAATGTTTCTGACCTCTGAATCTTTAAATAAGGAGCTGTATGTTAATTATTAGGTGACATGTCCATGTGGTAAAAATTAATGTCAGTTGTTTTTAAATGTACATTAATGTTAGTCATTGTTGGTTTAAATATTCTGTAGATACTTTAAAAACATCAAAATATTTTTAAACGATTTAAACGAGTTTTTGTCTTTCAGGAAATTTTTTTTTTTAATTCTGTGACTAAAAATTGCTTTTAGGTCACAGAGTTAGATCGTAGGTCTTGGTGCACATGTGCACAGTTATCATGGCATTGTGGACTATGGAGGTCAAAACTTTACTTGATTTCACTAAGTTTCAAGTATATTTTAGTGATTTTAAAATATATATAAATAATTGACTGTATGTGTATTTTTATACTCAATGTGCTGATGGTTTTCTATTTTTTTCGCTCTAGTTCTTGTTTGCTGGGTCTGCTCGACTTTAAGAAGTTTGCTTTATCGAGAAAAGATGGTGGAGGATGGATAGACACACTCGAACATACACGTCAAAGTGCACTTTGCTTCTGCTAAACTGAATACGCGCTACACTAAGGCTCCATTTAAAACGAGCGTGTGTGTGTGTGTGTCTGTGTGTGTGTGTGTGTGTGTGTGTGTGTGTTCAAGCGAAGCAGAGAGAAGAGCACTTTGCCGTCATTAGGTGAGATCATGTAGAGACAGGATGACCGGGTTAATTTTTAATGCCCAGCCTTTGGATATATAAAATATGTATCCAGCCCTTGTTGGACATGACATAGACTCTTTATATCGCTCTTCCTCTCTGCCTCACTCGTCCTAGTCAATCTCTCTTTTATCCACTCTTTTTTTAGCCCTGTCTTTGCCCACTCTCTCTTTCAGCCTCTCGGCGTGTTTGGCCCTGCTTCACTCTCTGTCTCGTCTGTTTCTCTCTCTTCTTTCTTGGCGTCAGTCCGCCTCTCTTCTCCCCACGAGCGTCTGCCCCGAGAACCAGACAGAGGAAAGGTGTCGTTTGATGATCCGGCTCGAAACGGCTCGCAGCGTGGCTGTTTTCATTCCGTTCCTTCTATTCCTCTCCTCCCTCGGTGTGTGTCTGTCTGTTTGCTCTTCAGATTTACCGGCTTAGTAACACTGTTGTCACGGATCAGCTGAAAATCCTAAAGAGATGTAGACTGACAAACACACAAACACATGCTGACTTTTTACCTAACGTACTCGCGCACACACACACATAGAAGGCAGGGCATCTACACCCGCGGGGACACACACACACTTGATTTGCAGCTAACTCTTGTGTCACAGTGATATAACAGTAAACCTGAACCAGCCAACAGGGACATGGAGGCTCAGAGATCACTGACAGCTGATTGTTGCTGCAGTGATATAACCGGTCACAGGGGACGTCCAGCAAAATGTGCTGGTTTGAATACAGTGTTGGGAAAGTTACTTGAAATGTGTAATCGATTACTCATTACACATCGATGCTTAATATCTCTCTAATATCTCTAGTTCCTCCTTTAAACAACTGTAAACAAATCACATATTGATTTCATGAGTAGAAATAGCAAACAAGACATTATGATTGAACAAGCAGCCAGTCTATGTTTTGGAGGGATTTCCTGGCCATCGCCAGTTGGCTCAGTGGCTCTTAAACTGGGGGCTGGCCAACACAGAGCCACTGCCGGGTGATTGTGGATGACCAGGGGAAAAATATGGAGTGACACTAAGTCAAATGAAAATGATTTCTGTTGAGAAAAAAGTTTGCTGATGCTGTCATTCTGATCTCTTTCCCTAACATTGTTAATGATGGATAAATATTGTGCGACAAGGGGAATTAATTTTTTTTGTTGTTGTCAAAAGTTTGACTGAGCTAACTTAATGTTAGTCTCAGCGACCGGAGCTCTCAGATATCTTGACTTCACAGAGGTGATAGACTCAGGCTGGGAAGACACAACATTAAAACACAACATTGGAGCTTGAGCTGACCCATAAGTTGCTGCACTAATTGAGCATCACTGTGATTAACTGTAATGCAACTGTAAATTGTATTCCCATCCTGTTACTGAAAAAGTAATCACATTACTGCAGCTAAGTTATGCATTGGCCAATACAAAACATAGATACATCTTGATTATATGGTAACTATATTATGCTGTTTGTGTCTGGCAGACTACAGTAAAAATGGTTGAACAACTGGGAATGACAGTAAATTAAATATTGATACGATAATGTGCGCTGTGTAGTGTGTTTGTGTGGTTAACCTACATATGAACTCCTTCTGCGTGTTGTGTACTTGTTTTATTTTTAAATCTTCATTGTTCAGTGCATTGACCTAAAATTGTTGGCTGCTTCACAGCAGTATGTCTTTTATGCATTTACAGAAATGATGTTTGATCAGCATGCGACTCCGGTGTTGTGGACAGTCAAGCACACAGCCACTACGCTCTGTCTACTCACTGCTCTGCTTCTGTTTTTGAGTTGTTGCTGTGACATTTGCAGGAATTATCCTGCTTTGTGGCTTCTCTGTCAACACCTACAGTATACTGCAATTACTGCCAGAACAGATTGTTTGCTGAGAAATTGAGCATGACTCACCAAGAAATGTGTTTAAAAGGTTGCCTCGGTGAGAGATTGCAAAACGCAACATATGCACAGGAATTCATGTTTGTTTGAGATACAGTAAGATGATGGAGGACAAGAGAGGATTGACACACAGGCCACAGTTCACACCTGAACAGAGTCGTCTAAGGTGCTGAATCAGCATCATTCTGCAGTCACGATGGACACTTAAATAAACTTAAATAATAGTGGTGTAAATACTGTGTGACTTGCACATCTGCTTATATGTTATTTGTACAAAATAATTGCACAACTTTTCTGCCTCAAAAGGAAGTTATTTTAAGAATGCCATCAAGGCACATGTAATATTCAACACAAAGGAGTTTGTTTTAAAGCTGCAGGATGTCACTTGGAGGTGAAAAAGACTTGTGGAAGAAAACTAAGCCAGACTATACTGACTTGAAGCATCTTCAATAACGCAGGCCCATAAAGTGAGGAGAGGACAGAGAGTGTAGAAACTATTGGTGGAAGATGGAAGCTCTCAGTTGAATCTCCTCAAACATGCTGAAGATCTTGGTGTGATGGGAGAGGTGTGAGTTGCACACTGGTAGGTCAGAAAGACCCGATTTAAATGAGCAGCATCCAGTGAGGATCAATTGGAGGAGAAGGCAAAATGTGGTGATGTAAGAATATGTGAAAGGAATATTGACAGTATGAGGAAAGAGGAGTGACAGAAAAGAAATAACAGAAATACTCTGCTACTTATTTGAGATTCATTTCTTTTATGCAATGATAGTTTGAGTGTTGCTGAAACTGAACAAAATGCTCTCTCACTGTAACTTCCGTTGAAGATTTGTATGCGCCTCAGCAAACTGGACATCTGAGGTTCAAGGCCTTTAGTTTGACAAACAGCCGGCCCGGGCGGGAGTGTCCTTCTGCTGCGACCACTCGACTGCACAGTCAGCTGCTGTCAATCACTTACCCTATGGTGCGTATCAGCTGCAAATGTCTGCACAGGGAATTACCCAACGAAGCTACTGACCTAAGCTAATGTCCTTAGCCAGTTTGCTGAGGAGGAACAAAACATACCGACCACTGCTGATGTGGCAGTCGTTTGACAGAAGAGAAAAGATGCCCCTCGGCCACATTCTCAATCATTTTCAACCCAGAGCGAACCAGAGGGAAGTGAGACACTGTTTGCAAAATACATGAAGCACCTTGAGTGAAAAGAAGGGTGTGAAAAGCTTCAGAGACAATAAAAACAAGCAAGACAGGTGCCTCCTGCAGTCTAACGTGCATCTAGGACAAACCAGCCATGAGACGACGACTTTGTTAGTGCAGATGAATACATAAAAGAAGAGATCAGTCAAACTGGAGACGTCTCGTGATGTTATGGCCTACTGACTGATTAGTGTTGATTGGCAGTTTTACACATTGCATTGCTGACAAGATGTGACCAGAGAGACAGCTGTGGCCCTGTGTCTCTCTCTCTGCATGTGTGTGTGTTGAGTTGGATGCTTACGTGTGTCTCCTGTAGTGAGTAAATCACAACAAGGGCAAACAGAAGATTTCCTACCGAATCAATCTGTCCTGCTTAACTGAGCACAGAACCCACCTCCGTCAGCACTTTATAGAGCAGTTATGGGACACACACACGCACACATAATCACAAGAGTTGAGGGAATCTGTGAGGTATGTAATATGACAAAATGGCAATCAAGGGAATATTGACAGATTTCATTATGGAGGGTGTGAATGGAGATGGGATTGATACACATGCAGCATCTGTGCATATACAAGCCTGTATTTCCTTTTATGTATGTGCATATAGTCACACCTTACATACATCTGACCGTGTTCAGCTGTATACCCTGAATGATAATCTGTGTGCACATCCGCATATGATGAGTAGATATCGACAGAGGAGCAGGTAATAAATGCAGAGTGATTATTGATCTCACTGTGTCTGTGCTGTGTTTATTAACTGCATATGGACTATATTTACTGGCATGTTAGGAGGCTGGAGTATGACCACAGCAGTTTATCGCTCACATATTTCTGTCCAACATGTTTCACTCTGCTCAAACTACGTGTGCATCGGAGGAATATGACCCCAGAGGGGATTGTTTGCTGTGCAGTGATCAGATGCAGCTGGAGGTTTATGGGATTTATCAGCACGGATGGAAAGATTGCTGAGATAAAAGTGCAAAAATAACCTCCTGGATTTAATGTGTTTCATGTCTTTACAGAGAGACACCAAAGGCCAGTTCCTGTTGGACCATGTGTGTAACCACTACAACCTGCTGGAGAAAGACTACTTTGGTATTCGATATGTGGACCCCGAAAAACAGAGGGTAACTATCACACATGCAGAAAAAGCAACAAACTGTTTTCATTTTCTGACAATAATTCATTTGATTAATGGATAAGTTGTTTCGTCTCTAATACATGTATTGCTTGTTTTGTTTCTCCAATAGTTTGAAACAGTTTAAAATACATTTAAGAAGCTGGAATCTGTGTGTCCTTTTGTAGACCTATGCAAGCAGCTTTCCCTTCAGTCTGTTTTTTATTATCCCTTTATGCTACTTATAAACACGACATCAAAAACTAATTATATGGCAGCACCCTAATTACAGCAGGAGAACAAAAATGAAGAAGCTGATGATCACACTCACACTAACAGGAAACGGCCGCTCTGAGTCAGCGTGCACCAAAATGGGATTGTTGGATATTAATCAGGAGGCAGTCAGTACATTATATTACAAGTTCTAGTGGCAAATAATAACAAGATCAGTCTCCATATTTCAAACAGCCCACACACAGAAGAGACCAGATGCTTTGTCTCCACAGAAACTCAGTCGGCCTCGAGCTGCATTTAAAACGCAAAATGAGAAAGGAATAATAACGAGGAAATACCAGCAAGAGGCGTTTGAGTGCAGCAGGAAAACTCTATGATAAATTAAAGGCTCTGAAACCAGGGGCAAGACAAACTCCTAAACAGCTTGTTGAAGCAAAGTTGTCAGAGTAATGTGCATGAAATAGTTTTATCTGATTGGATGGAGCGGAGGAAGGTCATAACTTCACCCTCACCAGCACCACTGTGAAGTACAAATGTCAACTATCACTAGCAGGGACAGAATAGTCAACTCTTTATACACCATATTGATATTTTAATGACAATATACAAAAACAGAAATCCACAGATTCTGATGTGATTTTATATAAGTTTTTAATTGTACCAAAGTTGCCTCATATTGAAGAGTTCAAGCAATTTGTCATTTGATTTGGAAAAACTTGTGAGCTCGTTGGACCTTATTTAAATTGCAACATGCTTTTTATTAAACTGAAGTCAGTATCCTTGTTTGAGGGTAGCATTTGTCCTCTCTCTGTCTCTCTCTCTCTCTCTCAGCACTGGCTGGAGCCCAACAAGCCTGTGGTGAGGCAGATGAAGTGTAAGTGTCACTTCTGCTCCCTTTGTGTTTCTCTGTGTGCTCTACATCAGTGTGCATGTACACAGCAAAGAGCAAAGTGTGAAATGCATGTGCGTGTGTGTGGACATTTGTGTGTGTGTATGGGTTTGGTAATGCCTTACATGCAGGCCTGCAGCCTGAGAGCTGCAGTGTGAGGGGGTCAAGCTCTACAAACAACACCACAGGGATTCATACACACATCACAGGCTCGTGACAGCACACACACAAAACAGGGTAAGAGCCACTGGATGTTAAAAAACATTTAAAATCAGATATCTGCATGTATTTATTATGTGAGGTAAAAAAAAAAAACTGCAAATGTATTTGGTTTTTTTTTTTTATAATGGACAAATAGTATTTATAAAATATACACATATAGTTGAAGGACCTCACACGAGCTACATCCCCAGGAAACATTGCTCACATTACCATTTGCCATGAGTAGTGACAGAGCCAGACAATGTCGGACAGTGACTTTTCCTCAGGAACACCACAGGGAGACAAACAGAGACAAAAGTGACAAGAGCCCGGTTTCTCAGACACACAACAAACGGCCAGAGGGACAAGTGGCCCAAACAGGAAATAAACACACCGAGTAAAATACACAGATGTGACGTGAGCACAGGCTCGAGACACAGAGCTCAACTGTCAACATGTAAACAAGGCGCCTGTTAAAGGAACCCGACTCTTCTTCGGTGGTTTATTTTAGGTAGGTGGTGGGAGCTGGCCCCGGCGTCCTCATGCATCTCCCTTACAGGCTGCATTTGTGTCAGTGCATGTGGGTTAATATGTACATGCTGACAAAAACTAAATAAAAAAAACTACTTCAGGGGTAAACTCATAATCATTTCACTGCTATTACAAATTTCTTGCATATGGTTTTCCTTTTTTTCTTGACGTTTAATAAACTCACAGACAGACCTTCTCTGTTCTCCTTCGACCAATCAACAATCGTGTAAGAAGAAGTTATTTTACTTAAGTAAAAGCAATAATAACATAGAAGAAAAAGTCCTGCATTTAAAATCTTGAGTAAAAGTGGGTACTCATTTCAGAGTAATATATGTATATGATATCATTGTATTATAATACTACTTTATATCTCGCTGGTTAGCTTAATTATGTTAGAGAATTGTTGACTTATATTTTGTATTAATTATCTGCAAAGTAACTAATGTTGTCAGATAAACTTAGGGAAGTAAAAAGTGGCTTCCAATATGTGATGGAGAAAAAGTATAAAGCAGCCCAACTGTACTTCAGTTAAGTACTTGAGTAAATGTTCTTAGTTACATTTCACAGCTGCCAAACAATTAGAAAAGGTACTGAAGCATTATAAAATTTGAACTGGCTGCTCAGTGTGTAAAATCACATTGTGGTAAATTGTGAGAGACACTTTATTTCTAGAAGCAAATGTTTTATTCTCTTCCTGGAAAGAAGAAAATGAAGGAACAAGGGAGGATAATTCTGCCTTTGCTTCATAAAAAATTAAAACAAATTTTGCTTTGTCAGCCACCTTTTCCAGTATTCAGGGGCTTGTCTGGGAGATTTTATACCTAGTCTAGAAAAATGCTCTTTCATCGTAATACACTTGAAGCCAAATCCTGATGTTTATAGTTGTTGATTTTAGATAGGTGGAAAAGAAAATCTGCTGTCAAACTTCTGACAAATCAGACTCTTTGCTGCAGTTTGTCAGTACGATGTTCGTCTACATTTGACTGATCACCTGTGTGATCAGCAAAAACGTGTCTGCGTCTGAACTTCGCCCGCCCTTTTAATGCCTGTCTGTTCTTGCTGTACTGCTATATAAATTAATGAAGGAGCTATTAGCTGCGCTTTCTGCTTCATCAGAACATGTGCGCGAGGGCAGGAGGGAGGAGGATGAGGAGATGAGTGAAAATTAGAATGAGAGATGGAGGAAGAGAGAGGGAGGGAGGAGGGGGTAAGAGTGATTAAGAGGAAATGTGCGTGTGGGAGGGTAATTCAGCAGGGAGAGGGTGGAGACAGTGATAGATAATGTAGCTAAAGAAAGTCAGATTTGGGAAGAAAAGAGGAGATTGGAAAGAGAGTTTGAGATGAGAGAGGCTGACAGCGGGTGAAAGACAGAAAAAGAGATGGGAGAGAGGGATGGAGGAGGAGTGGTGAATAGATCTGAGTCGTACTGGCACATCAGATCTCCCTATGGCAGGATTTACTCTCAAATTAGGATGTGTGGTTTGTGTTTTCTTTTCTCTTTGTTCGTCTCAGCTTACGTGCATATGCATCACATTTGTACAAGTGTGTGTGTGTGTGCATACTATTGTGCCAATTCTCTAAAACCTTTAAAAAAAAAAAGCGTCTTGGTCCCTTAAGCCTGAGCAAAAAAGCAGCTCAAATTCTTTGGGAGCGAGTGGGAGGATTGCATCTTTCATATTGCTCAGCATGTATTATGTAGATGTGTGCTGTTTTTCATAGCTGGATAATACCGCAGAGGATCCCGCCATTAAAGGCGGAGGGTGAGGGCTCTCTGGAAAGATTTCTGGTCCCACGTTAGATGATACTCACTGTCTGCCTCCTCCTCCGCCACGTCCTGTCTCTCTTCTCTTTGGTTTACGCTTGATGCTCCACATGGAAAACTAATTTCACTTTTAGCATCTTTAAACCAATCCATAACATATTTACACTTAAAATAACCCAACTGAGTCATAGGAATGTAACTAAGTAGTTTTAGTTACTATTTACTTTACAAATTAAGATTTTTGCAAACAAAACACATGTGCATATACACACACCTGAAACAATTAGTCAATTACCTGATTGACAGAATATCAAAGGGTTTTACAGTTTCGATAATTGTTTGTCATTTTTCATGCTGTTGAACATGTGTGCTTAGCCTCTTCTGTTAAGCGCATATTAGATCATGTCAATTAAAAACATCATCAATTAAAAACAATGTAAAATAAAAGTGACAAAAATCTAGATTGGACTACTTTTACCAGGAAGCTTCACTATTCACTGTACGTCACATCTATATATCATCAGGATGAATATTTTTTTTTGAACTGCAATTACTATGATTTCTCTATTAATCATGGATGATTGTTCATTCATGAATAATGAATACAGACAGGTTGAATGGTATCTTGTCACATGTACTGTAGATATGTATATAGCTATAAAACAGCTGCTGCTGATGTTTCATCTGTGTTGTGTGTTGCTATGTTTGTTTCATGATGCAAATATCCTCAATGAGTAAACTTTGAATGTGAGCTTGTGTGCTTATATGCAATTTTATGAGAGACCCCATGAGTGACTTTAAGCTGTTGCTGTCATTTGATCCAAGCTCCATAGCCTATCATTGACTCTGTGTTGTGAGTGTGTGTGCTTATGTGAGTGTGTGTATGTTACCGTGCATATTTAAATACCAGTCTGGGCTCAAACTCTCTCCTGCAGCAACTACACACACAGTCAGAAATTAAATGCTTTAGGACTCAGATCAAAGCAAAGGACCCCAGTTCCAGTGAGGCTCTTTATGTGTGTGCGTGTGTATGTATGTGAAGAGTGATTACTGTAATTATCAAATGACTAATCAGTATTAGAGGCATACCATGATTCCTTTTCTTTCTCCAACTCCTTTCTCTCTCCACTTTTACATAATCCTCATTGCTCTGCTCCACTTCTCTCTCATTTATCTCTCCTCTCTTTTTTCTTCTCCTCTCCTCGTTAAAACCATCCACATAAAACTTCTACTTTTCTCCTACATTTCTTCTCTCATGTTTCACTTCTTCATCTTCAAGCTACTTTCTGCCTCTGCGCTCTCCTTTAACTCTGCTCACTTTATTCTTCTCTCCTCTAAACTTTCCTCTCATGCTCGTGTCCCTCTTGTCTCCAGCAGCTCAGCAGCCGTACACCATGTGCTTCCGGGTCAAGTTTTATCCCAACGAGCCAATAAAAATCAAGGAGGAGCTCACCAGGTAAATCGTTGATAACTAAATGTTATGTGATGTTATGTGTAACTTTATGCTGAACTTTATGCTACAGAGAAATTGTCTTTCATTTCATTTGTCATCGTTCAGTTTTACGGTGTGTGATGAGCGCTGGGTATCACCTTTACACCTTGTTTCAATAATCTACTTTGTGATAGATTAAATTTTAGACGCATGTATTATGAAAACAATCTGTGACATGTGCAGGAAACAGACACAGGTGCCAGGTGAGCTAAGGAAGGGGTTTTTTTAAGGGAAGTGGGGGGAATAGAAGTGGAGAGGAGAGAAGCTGGCGTGGGCACAGGAAGCGATGGGATACTTTGAAGGTTGGGAAGTTAGAGACAGACAGACAAGCAGGACAACTGACAGACTGGTGGTGATCCTGAGACACTGAGAGATGCAGGTTAGAACATGGAAACACCACAGATGAATTACCTAGAATACAAGTTAGGATGTCCTGGAAGCGTGACCACTGCGATGGCTGAAACAATGATCCAGCGGCGAGTGGGAGTAGAGCTGATATATTGAAAGGCTGATGAGCTGACGGACAGCAGGTGGGCAGATTCCTCACGTGTGCTTCATCAGCAGGGATCAAGGAGGCAGGAGTGTGACGGAGGGATACTTTGTCTTTTTACTTTTAGTGCATACTGCAGCTGCCCTAACAAAGTAAAGTGCTGCATGTAGTATACATACAATTGGGACTAATTCTTCAAAACATTTTTTTTTTGCTTTCATCATGTCTATATTTATACAGACATCTCTGGTTGCATTAATGTATCCTTTTTTAATAAGAATTTAAAATCAAAAATGGGTTTTATTGGCCAAGTACGTGTCCACATACAAGGGATGTGACTCTGGTTTTTCATTGCTCTAAAAGTAACACAGAGCAAAAACATAAAAGTCTATATACAAGTCAAGTGCTCTAAGTTGTGAACAATACAGATACAGGAAGAAATAATGAAAATGCATACATGGAGTGGACAGTGTGTATATATGTCTGTATTCATATTATTTTATATATATTATTCTATGTTATTTTAGTTCAACTTCCTCCCTGTATTGCATTTTATTTAACAGCACCTTGACCACCTCGAACTTTGACCCTCTTGCTTATACTTCCATCACGGTTCAGAGCGAAATTTAATGTATTAACTATGTGCACAAGTCACAAAAAAAGATATGTAGTACCTCCACTGTGCAGAGAAAAGCACACTGGCTTTCTCACGGCAAATTGTGACCGGATGCATTAGGACATCCTGGCATTTTTGGCATTCTGCATTTGACACACAATGCATTGGGACACACTAAATCCTTTTCTGGCATACTTCATAGCATGATAGTATTGGGTACTGGAAGGCAGCCACAGAGACAGACAGGAGCCACAGGAGACACAGGGAAGGAAGAAACATAAGGAAACACAAGGGGGAAACTGGGACACGGCAACACAACCTTTGTTTGGTTGATGTAATAAAAAAAAAATACATATTTCTATTTTATAACTTTGCCACAGTCCAACTTGTGGAATAAATGATAATTTATAAAAAACTTCATAATTACTCCCCCTCTCCCTCCTCCCCCAAAAATATGCAAACACACATGCTCTCTCAGGCCTGGTGATAATTAGGGATGCTCGCTCAGCAGGGACTCTGTTTTCGTCTCTTTCGTCCCATCTGAGCTGCAACGTCTCACCATCTCTGATCACCATTTCCCTTCCTCCATCCCTGCTCTTCCATCTCACTTCCTCTCTCTCTCTCTCTCTCTCCCACCCTTTTCAGATCTTACCACTCCATAATTTCATCCCTCAGGTGTCTCCTCCCTCCCTTCTGTCGGACTCTGTCTGTCCTCCTTCTTCCTCCCCGTAATCACAGCTCGCTCTCCTCCCTCAGGTGTCTCTCCACATCTCTCAGCTCATATTGGCGTATCCTCCTGTCCTCTGCAACTTTTATTACTTAGGCGTTTTTCTGCATCATGAATGTCATAAACACTTTCCTCTCTGTTTCTCAGCCTCCTCCGTTCTTGAGTTCTCCTTCAGTTTCTGTTATGTCTCACTAGATTTTTCATTTATCATCCTTTTCCCCCTGCTCTCCTTGCATGTCAACAATTTGATATTTTCATGCAATCCTTGTGTCCATTTCAGTTCGTCTTAAAGAGGAAAAAAACAGCTCATTTCGGAGTCCTCAGGGAGCACCATTACACTACATTGCCACTGATGAGTTTGTAGTGGACATGAAAGTCGAGTCGAGTTTGGAAAGTTCAGAAGGAGCTGCAGCCAGTGATGAAATCCAGTTCTCAATATCAAGACTTTTTTTGGGGGGGGGGATTTTTTTTTTCATCATCAAAATCCAAAAACTATTATGCTAATGTGTGTGTGCTCCAGTTAGCAGGATGTTATTTGAGGTCTGCCGTTTCCATCCTCAAGTTTACTTTTTCCCCCCTAAATTTAAAAAAGTTTAAAAAGAGTTTTAAAAAAATCCTATGAATCATAACCATATTGGGTGATATGGCACCTCACAATTCACTTGCAATGCCAATGCAGACACTTCTTATGAGAGGTGGTGTATAGACGATCTAGTTCTCCTGCAGCAGACTTACAAATATTGTTTTTCTTTATAATGATCATAACCACAATCTTTCCCTGACATAAACTGTATTGTAGTTTTCATGCATACAGATGATGATGAAAGCAAGAAATTTAAATGCATTGACACTGAACATAATGCAAAGATTTACAAAAAAATAAGTTTGAAAAAAACCCCATCCAAAGTATGTATAGTTTCTCTATTGGTCGAATTAGCTCAGCTGTAAAAGTGTTCTGCATGGATGCAACCTGTTCAGTGATCCCATAGTGAACTGTCAGAGCACAAATTATACCTCACACAGTAAGTGACAATCAGAATAACAAACCACATAATGAGAGATGAGGAGACAGAAGGAAAGAGGAGGAAAAGCAAAATGAGTGGTAGTGGTGACAGAAAAGGGGTAAAATTTGGTAAAAAATAGGATTCAGCATGTTGTAGTCATGATGACAACTGAATCCATATATACTGTGTATACTGTTCATTATTTGATTTAAGCAGACATGAGCATGTGTAACATTGAGCAGCTACAGATGAATGACAGACTGGACTTCCTGTCACACTTCAATCAGGAGTAACAAGTGAATCAAGTAAAGATAATTGTTTATTACAACAGCTGACATGAGATAATTAATTCTCGAGGAGTCTTTGGCGCTTAGACTTTTGTAATCGAGGCCTACAGTCCCACAGGCCTATGCGTGCAAAGAACTGAACTTTCACCTGAGCTACATTAAACAAGTAGCATTTAAAAGACACTGTAACTGTAATATTGAGACAACAGAGAGAGGACGAATCTCTGCATGCAACAAAGAAGAAAATGGGGAAAGATAAGCACAACTGAAAAGGTCATGTAAATATAAAGGTCAGGTAAAGATATTTGATAGATATTTGTGTTTTTTAGGCCAATTTGAAGAACCTCCATACAGCAACACACCGACTATATAAATACTATTATTACTACTACTAAAACTATTTAGCAGCAGCCGCAGGTTTTTCACTCCATATTCTCCTTCATATTCTCATTTTGCTGCTTCTTTCACTGCACTCCGAAAACAAGTTTAATGAGTCAGCTGATGTTGCGTTTGACTTGCCTATTTCCAGCACACGTCCCTTTCAGCATCACTCCTCGTCTCCTTGGAAACGCGAGGCAATTTGGCACATCAGCTTCTGTTTCCATAGTAACTACAGTTCCAGTCACTGCTGTACGGTGTTGTTTCCATAGCAATACCGTCTCTGATCGCCATAGTAACACAGTTTGATCCTAATGAAGTCAAGGACTGTGGCTGTGAACATCTGGAAGCATTTAATATGAAGATAACATATTATAATGATGCAACAGCACCGGTTCTCATTTATAATGTGTGAGTTTACTACTATAATATAATTAAGACTCATTATACAAAATGAATACTAAATGCACAGTTTGATGTAAGGTAAGCAATGATGCACATACATGAACTTTATTCTGAACATATTTCTGCAGTACTGAAGCCATAAACTACCTGATTGTAGACCAGTTAAACCTTCAGTCTGAGGAACAAATGTGAAGCACATTTTGTGACATTATCCATTTTTTTCTTTCTTCTTAATTGTGTATGTGTGTTGCATCTGTGTGTCCAGGTATCTCCTGTACCTCCAGCTGAAGAGAGACATCTACCACGGCCGTCTCCTCTGTCCTTTTGCTGAAGCTGCATATCTGGGAGCCTGCATCGTACAGGGTGAGGTCCAATGACAACCAGTGGATTTAGTTCAGACATATTGACAGTGAATATACTGGTGATTTAGCTTGTTATAGCTGCATCATTACTGCACTGTTTTCTTTTGTTTTCCGACTTTGCTGCTTTTTTTTTTTACTACTTTGTACCAAGTATGAACATCACTTACATGATGCAGTTGACAGTGGTTTTTGTATTCAAATAGTAGAAAAATAAGAGTTGACCCATGACAGATTGATGCTGCTTATCACAGATTTCAGTCAATCAGCTTTCCAGCTTGTTGCTCTGCACCTTCAGTTATTGATTATAGAGTTATAACAGATGTTCCTGCATCAGTATGGAGAGTTTTTGGTGAGGAAAGAGAAAAGATGCCAATGGAAACATTATTTTCAAAACCGCAGTCAAAAGTTGCAGTAGTATCATCTCTGATTGCATGATGCTGAAGCACAGATTGACACTGTGCATGCCAAAGTCTTTGATTCTGAAGGGGAACAGATGAAAGCACTACTACTTTTCCTGCTTCTGTCTGATCCTACTCAGACAACCCCAGGGTGACATTTTTGATATAAACAAGCCAGTTATGGATCAGGATTTGGTTGCAATAACCCATTGACTCCATTTGTCTGGTCTCATTAACTAGCTGCATTTCAAGTCATCAGGCTGGTGTAGTCATCCTGCATTTTAAAACACTACAACATGTCTATGGTCCACTGGGGAAAGGAATAAGAAAGGCATTTTCCCTCAGCTAATTATCAGTAACAGTTAAACGCTGAATCACAGCGCGGAGCCACTTGCTTTAATATGGATTAAGAGTGGAATTAGCTGAGCTGCATCATATAAATGAACCTTCTGGCTGATACACAAATCCCTGAACTGTGCAAACACTCTCTGATTGGCTGGTATCCCCTCGAGAGCAGAGTGTGATTGGCTGTGTTATCTGGACTCTGCAGCCTATCATTGGCCGCTGTGATTAACGAGGGCGGGTCCCTGTCCCTCTTTGTCCGGGTGTTAATTACAGAATAGGTTGAGGATTACTGTTTAATTAAACTCCAGGCAAGGATTTGATTTAACCTTTATTATGATTGCTAATTAAGAATGGATTTAAAAGAGAAATTAGTGTCTGTTAGGACTTTGTACTGGATTCAATAAGGAAAATATTTATCTATCAGGCTTATGGGTATATTCTCCTGTGGAAATAAAAATATAATGAACAGATCTCCGTTTAATCCTTTGTTTGGGCAACCAACAAATTTGCTGATGACACCATGCTTCAATCAGATGTTAAAGGAATAGTTTTACATTTTTTATTATTTTATTTTATGGCTCCGAGGAAATGACAATAAGCAAAGGCCTGTGACCAAAAAATAGTTATGTTATACAATCCCAATAAAGGAACAGTTTTCTTTACACTTTTTTAAATTTTTAAATTTTTTCATTTATTTATTTATTTATTTACACTTTTACGCTATGCATTAAGCAAACAATATAAGTGACCTTTAGAGTTACAGGTAGCCAGATTTTGTTACCCTCAGTCAGAGTCAGGCTAGCTGTTTCCCCTTGTTTCCAGTCTTTATGCTAAGCTAAGCTAGTTGACTTCTGGCTCCATATTTATCTTGCAGACAATAAAGTTGTATCTCCAGTACAAAGGGAATAAGTGTATTTCCCAAAATGCATTTATGTTGCATGTTGAATTAATCATTGTTACCTAAAAATGTTGGATTGTTCCTTTAAAACAGATATGCACCTTTTTCACACTGATTCCACCTTCTGTCTTCAGCTGAGCTCGGGGACTACGACCCAGAGGAGCACCCATCAGACTACATCAGAGACTTCAAGCTGTTCCCTAAACAATCCCTCAAACTGGAGAGGAAGATTATAGAAATACACAAGAACGAGCTCAGGTGAGAGAGATGTGTGTGTTTCTGTTTGTTGTCTGGAGCTGCGTCCCTGTTATCAGTTTACTGTTTGATTGCGGTGACAGCCATGGATGCTCACTCTTGTGATCTGCGTTTTCAAAACTGAGATGCGGAGACAGTTTTCTACTGTGCAGACAATAAAGCATTTTCTGACGTTCTGGCTCGAGACAAAGTTGGATGATACCCAGAGATTTGTGATTCGATGCACTGCAGAAGGTATTTCAGATTAGATTCAGTTGAAAGTAAATAAAAAGTGAAATTAATTTGTAGGGGAGTGAGCATGAATTATTTATTTCAAGCTTGTTTTGGACACCTTGCTTGTTACTGCAGGATTTTTCAGGATTTAAATTTTGATGAAAATGAACCTTACACGAAGTTTGTATTAAAACATGAGCTAAACCCAGACCTGATGAATTAGATATTCTGTCCTTGTGCGAGGAGATAAATTGGCTGTTGAATAATAATGCAATACATGGAAGAAGCTGAATTAAAATAACATAGAATAATATATATAAAACGTGGATATATACATGGACACGTACTTTGCCAGTAAAGCCCATTCCTGATCTTAAATTCTGATTAAAAGAGCAGACATTAATGCACCCAGAGATGTCTGCATAAATATAGACACGATGAATGTAAAAGAGATGTTGAAACTGAAGTCCCACTCAGTCACATAGTATACAGTACTGTATACATAAACCCCCTCCCTCGGGTTGTTTGTGTTTATTCGTATCATCGCTGCAGCTCATGAATTATGATGTTAGGTTTGTGACCGTCACACTTACAGCGATTATAGAGCATCAAAGACAAATCCTTCATTTCCCACAGCACAGGAAGATGAAGCTGAGTGCCCTCCGTTTGCCCCGATGGGTCCGACGAACAGGATTAACAGCATGTAGATTAATGCTGAGCCGTAGAAGGAGACTTCAGGTGGTTTACTAATAGGAGTGGGGTGGGCTGCGTGTGTGCCTGTGAGCTGTGTTTAAACGGGTTTGGCATTTCCCTCAATGTGCGTGCAGGCAGATGTATGTGTGTGCAATTTTAATGTTGAGTTATTTGTCTGGCATCAGGATGAGTAATGGGGTACATCACTCAGTTTCTTGACTGTGCAGCACTGGCAGACTAATGAGCGAGGAAAGCGTTGACACTCCCGCTGAACGCCGTTTCTGCCAAATGCTTAGAGATGATCAAGAAATGGGCCACGTGTCATGACTCTAATCTGTGAAACATACCGATAAACTAAAATGTGTTCAGCTGTATGTAACAACTAGAGCATTTATCTCAGACACATTGTGGTTTTCCCTCATTTTCTCGAAAGTCAGGCTCAAGTGTTGTTGTTTTCTTATGAAACACACAAGACACTAAAGACATATAATAGTTCATAAGGAGTCCTTGTTGCTATTGTACATATGCAAACACCATGAGATTGTTAATTTCTCCTCTCTCTCTTTTAGAGGTCAGTGTGCCCCACTAGCAGAGTTGAACATGCTCCAAAGGGCTCACAGCCTCGAAACGTATGGAGTGGACCCTCACCCATGCAAGGTAACATTAGACATGTGTAACTGTGCTGTTGATATAGACAAGGTCTGATTAAAGGATGCTAATTTATTCTCCACGCCTCAGTAATTTATCAAAATCATTGTTGCATTTCCTGCTCTGATCGTGATAGTGAAACTTCTACTTACAGTTATAACAGTTTTTCTCATTATTTTACGATTCATCTGCCATTAATTTACAGATTTAAATATTGACCCAAGTTGTTATTCATGCAGTTGTGAAACAGAACAAATTCGGGCTTCAAAAAGAGTGACTGCGCCAACTACACACGTAAACTCACCTGTCCTCTTTACCCTTTGCTTGTTTGCCCTTCATTTGCATATTAAATGGGCAAATATACACATGATTAGTTTTACTGACAGCAGCCTTCCAGCAAACCTGACAGGTCACCAAGAGAGGAGTAATAATGGGTGAAACAGTGATGAGACGAGTGAGGTTTATATTTGCACCTCTGGCAGTATTATCTTCAAAAGGATTTTGGTCTTGGCAGAAAACATCACTTTCAGAAATCAGTATTCTTATTGACTGGTTAGAGAAAGGGTTTCAGAAAGTCAGTGTAACCGACTAAATCTTTATAATGTTAACACTGGAAATCTGTAGCTCTACTGTTAGTTCTGTGGTTTGTTTGATACGAATACTGCTTGTACTTTATTGTCTCTTTCTCTTGTACTCTTGTGACGGAACAGACGGGATCTGATAAAGAAAAGCAATATTTTACAATTCGTATCTGCTCATTCTCGCCCTCTCTGTTCATCGTGGAAACAGAGACACCCTCCCTTGGACAGACGTATCACAGCATGTTACCCAGATTAATGAGATATTTAAATTCTGTCTATTGGAGAGCATCCCCTTTATCTGCTCCGCTCCTGTCACTGCGGCTGTTTTTTTTTTATTTGGTTTGCTGGAAATGGCATTGTGCACAAGTAGATCTGAATCAGAGAATCAGAGGAAATAAATGTGAGGAACACAGAGGGTGATTTACACAGAGGCACACCAGCAGCGGAAAGGAGGTCTACAGATGATGAACAGCGACGTGAGAGAGCGACAGAAACATATTGTCTTCTGCTCTTTCTGTGGAGTTGATAATGGTTCATTTAGTCTCGCTATATCAAACTGAGTCTACATGTTCTGCATTTTCCCTTCTTTGTTCTTGAAGCCAGTTGCTGCAAATTAGGGGGTTTGAAACGAACTAGTGATTTTGTGTAGGTGCTATTACCATGGAGATTATTGATGGTGCACTCGCCTCCCCACTGTAAATCCACCTGTATCCCATAATGCCTCTCACTCTATGTGTGTGTGTGTGTGTTTGTGTGTGTGTGTGTGTGTGTGTGTGTGTGTGTGTGGTTGCAGGATTTCACAGGCTCCACAGCTTTTCTCGGGTTCACAGCCACAGGGTTCGTGGTCTTCCAGGGAAACAAGAGGATCCACCTCCTCAAATGGTACAAATTTGTCCCTAATTCTTGAATATAAATCTGGAAGCACTGATGTTAAATGTGCAGCCATCATGGCGTCAAATCTAATAACACACTCACTTTATGTTTCATCTCAAATGAGGCTGAATATAAAATTTATTAGGAACCATTTAAAATGATGGTCTTTGACTTAAGTGTCCATAGAGGAGCTTTGTTCTCTTGTACACTGAACAAATCAGTTGCTGTTTATGTGATTCATATGATCATACTGTCAAATATTTAGCTTTTCAACAGATATTAAAAGTTAAACTCAATAAAATTATTACACTATTATCTGTGGAAATTTAATGTTGCCGCTGGTCAAGGTGATGCTGTTTCTATTTGCTATAAGAATGCATCATATTTTATCAAATTATTATATTCAATGAAAATTTTAATCGGCAGTTAAACAAACAACTGTAGCTGTGAAATAAATGTTGTGGAGTGAAACAGATTTGCCTCTCTTGAGTATAAAGAGCATAAAATGTAAGTGGAATAAAGTACCAGTAAAGTTCAGATACCCCAGATTTGTATTTAAGTACAGTATTTGAGGCAATGTACTTAGTCACATTTCACCATTGTTAGTAGGTTTAAAGTAAACAAAGTAAAAAGTAAACGCCACCTTTAATTGTATTCTGAAAAATTGCAATATTTTTTACATGTTTTTGATCAGATTCAGGTCAAAGAATCAGCTTTCAAGTCAAATTTGTCATAATCATTTATCTTTAACCCTGATTATGTGCACATGTGCATTTTAACTTCATGGCTCTTTGCAGGGCTGATGTTAGCAAGCTGAAGTTCGAAGGGAAAACGTTTTACGTCATCGGGATTCAGAAAGAGGTGAGTGCAGCGTCCTCCTGCACGCAGTCTCTCCTCTAAAGGGTAAATATGAAGAATACAATGTCATGTAGTTTCCTCCGTCATGATGATGAATTGTGCAGTCTTGTACTGAAGTCGTCATCATGCTGCTGACCTCTTAGATCCCAACCTCTAACATTTGTGGAAAGAAAGACCATGACTGTGAAATAGATGCACAGTTACCGTCTGTGTTCATTTGGATTCAGTTTTACGTCAGTGACTCTCTTTGACCTTTAAGTGTTCTGTACATCCTCTATTCTCTTTCCTCCTTCCTTCCTTCCTTCCTTCCTTCCTTTCCTACTTCCTTCTATTCATCTGTGTAATGGTTACATCTGATAAACGTTCTATGAGACTCTACTGTTTGTCTATGTAATCCTGTCCACCATCACACACACTGTATATGTGTGTCGCTGTTTCAGATCTCCTTAACAGGCAGGATTCACTGTAACAGGATGGTGGGTGTGTTACGACTAACCTCCTCGCTCACATTGTGTGTCGCCTGTGGCCCAAATATGAGACTCCTTAGCTACGTCTGTGTTAGGACGTGTCCAGCATCTTGGACATAGAGACCTTCATATGTCATCTCTAGTTGAAACTGACAGTAAATAGAGACTTAAAATGCTTAAAACGAGAGCAGATGTCTTGCATTTGGGACACGATTCATCTTGATGTTTGTCATCCAGTCCAGAGCTGTGGTAGATTCTGAGCAGCATATATGTGGACCTCAGTCAGAGGTGCCTTAAAAATACTTTGTCATAACTGTAGCCAGGTTGCTCTGTAATCTACCAATCAGCCAATCAATCAGCCAATCAATCGGCCAATCAATCACATAACTATTCTCTTCATTACAGCAGCTCAAACCGGCTCTCTCATCTCTGCTTAACCTGTCAGTCCGTCCGTCTGTCTGTCTGTCTGTTTGTCTGTTTGGCAACTCATGAACGGCTGAAGATGCAGTTTTATCTTTGTGTTTCTGTCTCTTCTCTCTGTGTGTAAACATAGTCATCACTGGTGAGTAAATACAAGTAATAGCAGCACAGAACATATGTATACTTAAATCCTCAATTCGATGCCTCTCCCCACAGTCCTGCCCTCACCTCACTTTATGATTGGAGGAAGTCCTTTTTCATCTTTTCATTATTTGGTTGTTTGTTTAAGTTGTTTTGTACAAAGGCCGTCTGCATCCTCGGTTCATCCAATTCATTGATTTATTTATTGTTTTAGCTCATGTGTGCCAACATTTATTTTGCCTCTTTGTCGATGAAAATATTCTCTTCTATATTTGAAATTTCGCCCCCATTCTGTGCAACTCTTCCCCATAACATCATTATCAATATAAGCTTCATAGCTCCATCACCATTAAACTATAGATTATGATGCATAATCTATAACTGTCTCAAATATTTAATGTCAGCCACTGTGTCCTTGTATGTGTGTGTGTATGTATTTTGTATGTATTTACATAATTTCTGTAAAGATTTTTCACGACAGTATTTTATCAGGATTTGAATCGTGTATTGATGTATAGTCTGTTCTTACGCTGTGTGACAGGTCACTGCATGATTTCACTCTTTACCCTCACTTCTGTTATCTAACTTTGAACACATTCACCGTCCCACTTTGTGCTGATGGCAAATTTTCATGGCTTTATTAACTAACACTTGTTTAATATAGTAATGAATTAGCTTCCTATAGGTGTTAGACAGATAGATTATAGACAGATAGCAGTTGAAAACCAGCTGGCAAATTAGTGTATCTCATTGATTGAGGTGTTGGAAACACAAGTTATTTCTATACAAACTCTTGTTGCTCTGTGTAATAATAATATAGTGTGTGAAAATGTATATATTCAAAGTTAAATCAGCATCAGCTTTAAAAGCACTCTTGCATGTCAGCCAAAGTGGGACCAAAGACAGTTTGTTAGTAATATTTTAACTCCTGGTACTTTCACACACACATGGCCTCTGCGGCACATGTGTGTAAATCACAACTACATACCTACTATAACTGATGTGTGACACTGAGGGGGTTGAGCAATATAGCTGACTTTAGGAAAGGAAACTGGATCAGTGCACAGCTGATGTTTTTTGGTCCAGTTCATGATTCAAGGTCTTTTTTTTCTTTTTCTTTAAATAAAAAAGATTCATAGGTATAGTGTTCCACGGTTGTTAATGTTTTACAGTAACTCACTCCCATGTTATCGATCTCAGCGCTTCCTCTCTCCCTCTCTCTCGCTCACCTCCTGCCCTCGTTGTTGAGCTGCATTGATCTGGTATCTCGTATTACCAGACACAGCGGGCTGAAAACTAGACATTTACAGGAATATATCCCTCCTCCTGGTCCATAAACAGTCTACGAGCGACAGGCCCTTTTACTGCTGAACACTTCAAGCAAATCACAATATCTGTTGTACATCTTGCTAAGCTTACTGTTTTGGGTCAGCATTTTGCACAGCTCCCTCTCATCGTGTTCAGCACTTCTCTCAACTTCACTCACATGTAATCTCATTTCTCATCCTCACTGTCTCTCTCTCTCTCTTCTCCTGTGTCTTTGTCCTTTTCATGCAGAAGAAACTGGTGTTGACATTTCACACCTCGACCCCTGCAGCGTGTAAGCACTTATGGAAGTGCGGGGTGGAGAACCAGGCCTTTTACAAGTGCGTCTGTACACACACACATACACACACATACACACACACACACACACACACACACACACACACAGACATACCCGGGAAATGTATTGAGCTATTCTTGAATCAGAGACACTTGAGACTTAGAAGTTAATGATTCTACGTAAAAAAAAAAAAAAAAAAAAGTCAATTTCCTAAAAAGCTACTTTACATTCCCAAAATGTGTGTTGAGCTTAACAAGAGGAACAAAAAATTATGATATATTATAAATATTAAACTGAGATCTCACTTATCTGGTTGGTAACTGTTGCAGCAATTTTAAAAGTTTTATATTTTCTTTCGTCCCTTTTCTGTTTCTGCTCTCAGAAGTGGATAAAATTAGCTTTTCCTCCATGTTCAGCTTTGATTTTTTTCCAGCACATTATCACTCCTCTCACTTTATGTTCCTGCCTTTCTGTGGCACTGCCTCAATATGCTGCTGCCCTTCAGTGGGGAGCAGCTGATCGCTCCGAGGCCGATGCTCTCAATATTGACTGACTTATTGACACTGGCGGTGTGTCAGGAATGGAAACAAGCTCGGGGTGAAGGCGAAAGTGAGAGAATCGAGACTCTTTTGTCTGTGGTCATGGCTGCGACAAGGTTGCGAGGAAAACAAAATGAATGAGCTCTTTGCTTCGGTCAGAGTTCAGTGTGAATATCAGCGAAGCAATTTATTGCGCTTGATGGGCGAACACCAGCAGAAGAAGTTGTCAGATTTGTGATCCCAATCCTTATTTATGTAACAGGTTAACGAGAATTGAACCTGAACATAATGATCCTGTTGTCATGTTTCCAAGGTTGTGAATGAACCTTTCTCTCGATCTGTAAGTCAGCAAATGATTAGTTTGTTGTTTGAGTAGTTCATTAACAGTAAATTAATCTGCAACATATTTGATAACAGATTATTCATTGAAGTTTTTCTTGTGTGTATGTGGGAATTAGCTTCTTTTTCTTGCCTTCCATCATAGTAAACTAAATGTCTTTGATGAATGATTGATTGGCAGAAAATAACAGATATCATTTTCAGTTCTTTCAAGACTTTAAGAGTGTGTCCTCAGTAAAAAAGGAAAATCACTTTCATGGACAGCTCCCATGAAAACAAACAGATTTATCAAACCTGGGATTATAAATGGACTTTAAAAAAAAACTTCAATGAATTTAAAAACTGTGAGGAATTCATTGGAGTCCAAAAGCAGACTGAGATAATGAAGAGTGGCCCGGAGGAGAATTGATAGCAAACTTCAAATTAGTCAGAGTGGAGAAGGTGTGGATGAGAAGGGCAGCTGCTGTAAACAGCTGCTCAGATGTAGCGTGGAGAAGTCTGGGTGAAGGAGACAAGACTTTCCAAAGGTTTGACACAGGAACTGGAGGCTGTTTTGTGATTGATTTCCTGTTGTTCTTCCTCCTTCGCACTGTCAATCACCCTCAGCCCTCCTTCTTTACTACATCCCTACATCCCTTATTTTCCCTTGTTCATACTTTTTAACTTGTTTTGAAATATTTCCATAGGATTTTTGTGTCATCTGGCTTAAATGAACGTTAGAAAACGTTAGAAAGCTTCAGAAAGGAAGACGTGATTATAAAGTTCTGAAAGCTCTCTGATAATAGCCCTTGCCTTTATAACCCTGGATATCGGCTTCTTAACGACAGCAGCTCATGTGTCTCTGAGAGGCGGACAGAGAGGGAGTGGATGTCATCTCGGATGTCAGACAAGCATCAGAGCAGCTTAATCAAATCAGAGTGAATTGAGTTTGTAAATGGCAGCCAAGCAGAGCTTTGACACATACGGCCTCCCTCCTCCTCCTCTCTCTCTCTCTCACACACACAGAGCAGAGGTGTGTGTCTGTACTCTGTCACCATCTCTGGAGTTACACATGATAAATGATCCTGAACCAAACATGAAGGTTTGACCTACAGCATAAACTTTTAAAATGCTGCACCTTGAAACACCTTCCTCTTCCGCCTACTAATGTGTACTATTACTAACTGTGTACTGGTGTGCTCAGGAACTCAATGCCATCCAGATGCTTTGTAATAACGATGTTTGCATCTCTTTTCATTCCTTCCTCTCTCTCTCTCTGACAGGTGTGCGAAGTCAAGTCAGATAAAGACAGTGTCTAGCAGCAACATCTTCTTCAAAGGCAGCAGGTTCAGATACAGGTGAGACAGTCTTTGAGTTAGTTTTCACAAGAGTGGGCATACTTTTTTTTTTTTTACTGGTGACACAATGACAGACCGAATTCTGACTGTTAAAGTTGTCTTAAAGAAAAGTGAGCAGGGATCTTTCTGTGGAGAGAGTTGGAAAAGAGAGACGAAGAAAAAAGCAGAACCACATGAGGGAAAGTGATGCAGGAATTCAACCAGTGACAGAAGGAGAAGACACAAAGATTCAGAGTCAGATTCAACCTTCTGAGAGATTTCAAACTCACCCACAGTTCATCAGCAGGTCAACTTCTCCATCAGTTCACTGTAGATATAATTATTGATTTAAGCCTAAAATCAACTCCAGTATCTCCTGAATGATTCTGACTTTGCTCTAACATGTTGATGTCGTTTTCACCAACACGCTGCTTGTCCTCTTTGTACATCAGCACCTACATCCAGCCTGGCATTGGTTTCTGTGATTTACTGACCCTAATATCACAGGAAAGCCTCTGTATGAGTGTGTCACTGAAGCTGTGTTAGCCCCGATCCTCCTCTCAGACAAAGCTCTTTACTAGGCTTACACTTCAGTCCGCTCCATTTCATCAGCTAGCTAAAGCAGTCTGGCTTAAGGGCTCAGCGATGAGTAACGGCATATGGTTGAGTTTGTTCTGAAATATGGGAATTGGTCATTTGTGCAAATGCAAACAGGAAAGAGATTTGTGCTTCACAAACGAAGGCAATTTTCATGAAGCAGAGCAGATCAGATCTTATGTTGCACCAGCTGGTTATTGCAGCAGACTGTAGGTGCATATTTCCCAACACTCGGCGCTGATGTCTCTTGTACTATTAAGTGGATACGTACCACACCAGATGTTTTATTTCACACTTGAATTTACGACCTATCCATCAATCTCAGCAACAATAGCCTAATGGGTGGGATGGTGGAGCCTGCTGGCTTGAAACCAAGTAGTCAGGATCCAGAAACTCAAGTCGCTCAACAATCAGACTAATGGAGCTTCTGACCCTGCTGGCAGGAAACCGTGGGCTCAGCAGCTCAGAAACAGCTCTGATTATGAGCAACAGTGTGCAAATCACTGATGACATATGATTTTAGTTTCCCTTCTGATGTCGTCCTGTCAGTCCGACTCTCATTTCAATTTGAAAATTGATATGAAGGTTTTAACACATGGAAAGATTTAACAAAAAAGGCCTTATCAAAACTGAATAGGAGCCTGATTAAAGCATGAGGAGTTCAAACAAATCTCTACATGTCAGTTTATTACAAGAAGCAATTCATTCTTTTATGGACTTGCTTCTATTGACAGTGACGACCTGTTGCTCATTTTCCACTTTTTGTGACTTTTGCCTCAGTCTGTGGTTTTAAAAAAAATGATGCAACCTGGAAGAAGATAAATGGCAGTATTTTTACAGTAGTTGCACCTCTTTGTCTTACATGCAACGAATGTGTGTTTCTCCCTGTTAGTGGAAGAGTAGCCAAGGAGGTGATAGAAGCCAGCTCGAAGATTCAGAGAGAGCCACCAGAGGTTCGCAGGTAAGGACAAGTGACAAATCACCTGCTGCCTCTTACACAGACAGGAAACAGTGTGTATGGAGCTCAACATGTGCAAAGAAAGCTTGAGAAAATAGAGCAACATCTGGAGCAGACGTGCTTTAATTATGCACAAAGCAGTCAGTGGTGTTTGTGTTTCCAGAGCCCAGTTTGGTCAGAGTCGAAGTTATAACTCTCTGAGCCATAAAAACCTCATCATGAACATGGAGCCGCTGGTCCCTGCACTGCCCTCCACCAACGAGTACGAAGAGACGGCCCCAGACAATGGTAGGATATTTCTACACACACGCGCGCGCACACACACACCCTGCTGCCACAGACCTCTGGAAAGTCACATGTGCTCTCCCTTGTGTAGGAAGAAGCACATGTACATGCACATCCCTGAAACAGAAAGCGTTAATTGAGCAGCTGATGCTCCCATCCCTCCATCAGTCTTGTCTCCCTGGAGACACCAATCGCAGCATGCTAAAAATACCCTTCCCATGATCCTCCCTGAGTTCACCACCATGCCTGAGTGTGTGTATGTGTGCGTCTGTGTGTGCATGTGTCTGACTTTGTGTGTGTTTCACAGAGGAAGATACACATTGTGACCTCCCAGAAACAGAGACATAGACCCAGCTTGTGTTGTCATTAAGGAAAACTCAGAAGTTATTCATTAAGCTTCTTTGGTTTTGATTTTTAATCCGTCTATGCATCTGTATGCACATGAAAGCTTTTATTTGTTCATTTCCCTGATTGTGAGTGTGTGTGAGTGTGTATGCGTAATTGACACGATAACACACTTTTCCATATTTGTGGCATTATTTGACAGCTTTTTCCACATTTAATCTTCACTTTGATTTGATGAAAGTGATAAAGTTCTGCACTATATCATCTTTTTAAGCAATGTGGGTTTATGATATAGAGCACTTAGCTGGCTAAGAACTCAGGGTTGAACAACACTACATTGACTACATTGTATTTAATCACATAAGACCGATGAGTAATTGTTAATTTTACAATTTTGTTAGAGCCTAATATTTCCTATTAAATTCCTACAATGTTTCCGGGAAAAAACTATGTAATTTGTTTCCTCTAAAAGGTCCATTTGAATAATAATAATTAAGCACTGTCTGTTTACCTTATCACTAGCTCTGTGTGATATAGGATTTTTAAGGAGATTGTTTAGAAATCCTGTAAGAGAATGTCGTCATAGTGGTGGATGGTTGCTCGTGGATATTTCAGTTAAGCTATCCATCAGCTGGCCTGTTGACAT
The DNA here is from genome assembly GCA_037975185.1 of Centropyge bicolor. Taxonomy (NCBI): domain Eukaryota; kingdom Metazoa; phylum Chordata; class Actinopteri; family Pomacanthidae; genus Centropyge; species Centropyge bicolor. Next base: position 5,482,405 of record JBBMOC010000013.1, read on the forward strand.
GTGGCTCACAGCTGAACTTGGATCAGTTCTCTCCCTGTGAGAGCGTTTTTTTTTTTCCCTTAAGAGGTGATGTGGCCGAGCAGAGTAACACTGCCCAAGGAGAAAACCCAATGAAGCAGCACAGAGTAGTTGGTATTTTAAAGCTTTTCCCCAGGACACAACACTGTGGGTCTCAGCGTTTCCCTTGTGACATTTCTTGCATGTTATCTTTATTCTCTGTCAGTTTTTGTCTCAGTTATTATTCCTGACAGTCTCCAGTGTGACCTATTATCTGATAGAGACATGAATCTTGTTGGGAAAGAGCGCAGGGTTAAGGTTGCACAGGACAAGACGAGGGCCGGGATACAGGGATAAAGGGATCGTGTGAGAGGAGAAAATGGACTGTAGGGATGAGAGAATGAACAAAGGTTAGGGAAGGATGTTGGATGTGAGGATGTACAGGAGGGAGGAGTGTGTGTGTGGCAAAGCGTGACAGAAGGAAAAGAGGCTGAATGTGAAATAAATGGAAGGTCATATTACAGAACAAATGTCCAAGCAAATAAATTGGATATTAGAGACGTGGAAGAGAAGACAAAAAGAAGCCCAAAATAATTTAATATATCGAACTGACAACATACTGTAACGATACTGGTGATTGTGCTTTCACTAATAATGTTAATCCAACAAAATAATTATTAATGTGATTTTATTCAGCTGATAGAAGAAACTGAAAGACAGATAATCTTGTATTTGCATCTATTCTGAAAACAGCTGTCCCAGACTGGAGTAAGTGACAAAAACACTAATTGCACTACTTGAAAATAGAGTTATTATGTTATTATGTCCTGTTTGGGGGCAGAGTGTGGAGAAATTTTGTCGTAAATGTCATGTGACTGTACCTTAAGGCTCGAGCAGACTTTTTCCTGATGCTACTTCTTACTTTGCATATTGGCTCCTTAACCAGGAACCTGAACCATCCAAAGAAGCAGCAGGCGGAGAAAAAGGTCACTGTCCTTTAGACAGACAGACAGACGAGTACTTTATTACTCTGTCTGTCTGTCTGTCTTTGTTTTACTGACTTATCTTTGGCTGACTTTGACTTCAATAGAATAAAACTATTTTTAAAAAAGGATATTAAATGTAAATCAGTGTTTCCCCAAAAGCAAGCAGAGGAGGTGGCAGCAGAACCTGAGAGACAAAACTCAGGGCATTATAGGTGATTAAAAACAGTCGCTATTGCTCTTACAGTCTGTTGCAGTGATTGCATTGTACTGTACATTTTTATATATTTAAATATGTGTTGTTATCAACTCGGTCAGTTTTTATCATCTGGATTTTTGCCACAGTTTTAACAGATTGAAACTTTAACTGTTTGGTGTCAGATTCTGACAAATGAGACACATCCCAACTGGAAGTTATGCCCACAGAGAGTGACATCCTCTCTTGCAAAAAGCCTGTCCACACCACTAAGTTATTGCTGCTGTGTTATTTCATCATCCATCTATCCATCCTCTCTACACACCACAAGACAACACACTTTGTTTTTCACAGACGTTGAGCCATTCCTCACCTCTTACTTTAGTCCTTCCCTCCCTCTTTGACACCTCACCCACCTTTCTCCCTCCCTCCTCGCACAACAACCTGAGCCCTGCTCTGCAGACCTTCACACATGTACAGTACAATCACGCCTTTGTGCCATCACTCTCCTCGACCTGCTGATGGACTTCTTCTCTCTCTCACACCTCTTCTGACAGAATTTACGGTCAACCCGTCACTTTCCACATCTCCTCTCCTCCTTTCTCTTGTCTCTCCGTCTTCCTCTCATCTCTCCTCATCCCATTTAGAGGAAAATCAATTCTTCTTGGCTCAGGGTCAAAGAGCTGCAGCAGTAAGCATCTCGTCTGTCTCGGATGGTTAGCCTGGGAGGGGCAGGAGGTAGTCATCAAATCAAGGTCCTCATGCAACACTGACAGGATACAGACTGAGTAATGACACTAGATTCAATTTGAAAATGCCTTGTTTCCTCCTGCAGTTCCTGCTACGCTGGGTTGTATGATACTCAGTAAGAAAGAAAACATTTTAGCTGTTTATTATTTTAAAAATTTTAAATCATGAAACATTGCATAGTTAATAATAAGCCATCTTAGATCTTCATACAGACAGTGCAGGCTTTCAGATAGTCTTGTCAAAGTTGTTTATGCTATCAGTTATATATAGCAAAAGTGGGAGAAATTGTTAAAAAAAAAAAGAAGAAGAATTTCAAAGGAGAGTTTGAGTGAGAAGTTAAAATATTTCCAACTTTATCATCTTGGGACACTTGACCTCTGACTGCATGAAGTGGGTGTGCTTGTTTGATTGTGGTTTCTGTCACTGAAATCGTCCCTCGCCCATCTGGGAGAGAGGGAGCAGTGATTGTCCAGGTGTTTGGAGAATGTAAAAAAAAAGTTTGAACTTCTCTCTCTCCCACTCTCCTTTGTCATCTGTTCCACAAATGATTCTGTCACTTGAGTGAGTCAAACAGCACGTTGTCCAAACTGGTCCCCCACCTTTAGACAGTCAAATGCTGCCTGTTTTAAGAAGACTGCCTCAAGGACTTTGGGATAAAGTGTCCTCGAGATGGTCTAGGATCACCATCTATATTCAGAGCACTAATCTCAGCCATTAGAGGGGAAACAGGAAGCTGACCCAAGGTCAGTGCTGACCTTGTTCTGTTTGTACAGCCTGTCCCCTTCTTATCTACCAAAATCCATCCCCACACACAGACAGTGGTCATGTTTTGGCTATTAGTCATGGATGTTTCATGAGGATTAGACTTCATATTCATGTCTCACATTTGAGGCTTCAGCCACACTTCTGGAAGCACTTAACACAACAAATGAGACCCTGAGAGAATGCAACAAGTCTTTTTTTCCTCAAGCAAAATGCTGCACGGTTCATTTCATATTAATGCTAGATTTTGTCCTTTCACAGTCCACACGTGTCTCTGCAATCAAAAATGAGCTTGGAGGGATGTATTTGAGTGTTGGGGTGTAACAGATGTACTGTGCTGTGCAACAGAAATAAATGTGTCTGATATAAAGACTTGCAGAGAGGAAAAGAAAGTGATCCCCATCCCGTCCTGGGTCAGGCCTGCCCCTCTGTAATCAGAGTTAGATTAGCTGCCCCTCTGCAGCCAGAACCACCTGGTTAAATATAGAAACTGCAGCTTTGGGCCTGATCCTCCTCTAATGCTCCTCCACTCTTTGTTAACATCGCTGACATTCACAGGGGTGCCCGTCACGTCTGCGCATCAGAGAGAGAGAGAATGTGCCTGGTGTATGTCTCTCACCATCTCTCTCACTGTGTATGTATAGGCATGTGTGCGTGAGCGTGTGTGTGTGTGTGTGTGTGTTCGTACCCATCCCAGCCTCAGAGCTCAGCTGGCAGCCCAGTCAGTCGGGGTGTCGGTGTTGAACGATGGAGGTTCTTGAGCACAGAAATAGCAGTGATGTTGGAGGCGGCCTCATGCAGAGCAGCATGGAGTTGGGAGTCAGCGACCGAGCCAACATAGGCGACACCCTGAGCTGTGGGGGCCAGGGCAGGGCAGGGGGGCTCGGGCTCGACGTGACCGCAGAGAGGCTGGAGGGTGAGGGCGTGGAGGGACAGGCCGGGCCCCTCGAAGTCTTCCACCCAGGGGGGTCCGCAGATGAGCGGGCATCATCGATAGTAGTGGCTGAGGCTTTGAGGTGCCAGGTGAAGATAACAACACGGCGGAGTCTGCATCTACGTATAGCCAATCACACGGCCCGGGATGTTTATGTGCGCTTGGTGGGACACGGGGGCCGCATTGCCGAAATCAATACTGGACTTCCGAAAAATACGCTGGAGCAGAGTAAGATTGGGTGGCAAAGGCTGACAGATGTGTCAGCAATACATCAGCACACACAGACGTTTATTGCAGTGCATGCTTTGTTTTGCAGTTTCTTGAAGTTTAGTTTAGTTTGAATTGTGCATTTCTTCAACACGTCACATGAAAACTTAAGAGCAGGCCTTTCTATCTCTGCAGTGTGATGCAGTTTTAAACATGTTTTAAATCAGCATCAGAGAGGTTCAGAGAGGTGATGTGCAGTAAATGTGCCAGCTACTTTATCCCAGTAGTTGGTTTGCCAGGTTTGTTGTGGCAACGGTGTGGTGTAAATGTAATCTGTCAAACATCCTGAGGCTCTCCAGAGACCTCTTTAATATGTGCGTGCATGTGTGTGTGTGTGTGAGGGAGGGAGAGAGAGAGAGAGAGAGAGAGAGAGAGAGATTGAGTAGTCTGCACCATGCACGAATAATGTGTGTTGAAGTAACTATATATAAACCAATCTATTCATTAAGAAACCATTAATAGCTACGGTAACAATGCTTGAGCATGTTTTCTGTCTAGGTGTGTGTGTGTATATATAGAGAGAGATGACAGACAGATGCAGAGCAGGCTCAAGGATTCAGGAAGGCATTTTGAATACTTGGAGGGTAGATTTGTGAATGGAGCAACACAGAAGTGATGCTGCAACACTGAAAAATCATCTTAAGTGTTGCTTATTTTCATGCTTTTAGTTCTTTTTATAAGAAAAAAAACATTTGAGATTTTTTTTATATAAGAATAAAGATTTTGATAAAAGTATTAATATCATGATATCTCCTTGTAGTTTATATAGTAGCAACATGTAGACGTTAAGACAGGGGTATCAGAGTGGTCCTCAACTTACTGGCCTTATTTTGTAGTACCCCACTTGTCATATCTCCACACTGCTGAGGCATCCTTGACCTGACACCGAATCTTCAGCAGGTTTGATGCTTTACAGCTGATCCTGTTCTTTCACTTGAACCTGCACAGAGAGGGCAGGTATGAGAGGCTTTTCCATCGTAGTAAGAGGCGTTCATAACAGTTATAGTGAAATATAACTGAATCACGTTTAGAGTTGTTGCATGGGTGATTTTATGCAAAGCATTTATTACATGGAATACAGTATTTAACTGTACAGCACTTATCTAACTTGACTATCTGGAATTTCATTTCCGTTGAGAGATCAATCGAACCGACGAGGAGAAGAGCTGAGTAAACACACAGTGCAGTGACTGACAGCTCTATTCCTGCACACATGCACAGTTGCACAGATAAATGTACTTTAGAGGTGTCCGGGTGTCGATGATGAGGTTGCACAGCAAAGATAAATCGCTCTGTCAACACTTGCATAACAGGGGAAAACCCTGCTCAGCGTGTGCATGAGTGTGTCTTTGCTTGTGCGTGTGTGAGGCCGCAGAGGAATGTAGCACCTTGTAGTGTGAATCACCTCATCTGAGGAGAGGCTAACGGGACAGAAAGCAGGCGGTGTTATAAATGAGAAAACAGCAACAGCAGAGTAACTGTGCTGTGTTGTTTTTATGCTGTGGTAGCTGTAAACTGTAAATGATGTTTTTCCAGTTTACAGTGAGATAAGAATGGAGTTTCTAATCCTCTGACCTGTCCTCTCTATGAATGAGGAATGGGGAGAAAGTCTTACATCAAACTTTTGCTTTTACATGATTGTAGAGAACCAAAATTATGATGTCACATCGACGCTACACTGTAGTTTCTGCAGCTCAGTGCAATCACAATTTCTTTAATCAGTCCAATAATGAAGCGTGATCCTGGGGTTGAGTTTCTATACTCTTAAGACAAATCTGCATCAGTTACAGCTACTACAGCAGTTAGTATAAGAAATGGAACCCTTTGTGATAAAGTTAATTGTTCTCTTTGTGAGCACAGAACAAAACCTTGAATGAAGAGCGTGGCAGTACCTCGGTTTCATCTATATCCATCAAACTAAAAACAATGTTTGCTCCTCTCTGTCCTGCTCTCATTACATATCTGACATATCTGAATGTCTGAATGAGCCATAAACTCCTCAATTGGCTCATGGACTCACTCGTTCTTTCGAGCTGTGACATTTAGCCATGTTTGGTGTAGCGTTTGTTCAAAGCCACTAAAAAACATAAATATTGAATAAATAACAATATTAGATTGTTTTTCGAAAAAAATCTTTGTGGACATATGAAGCAAACCATGTGATATACTATGGAAAAAGGCTCTGCTCCAAGGCTGGATTTCAGTTCCACTTTGGCTCTCTGTCTATTTTCCATCTATAATCTATACCAGCTTATCTTTGAGGGTCACGGGGCAGCTGGAGCCGATCCCAGCTGAGATTGAGTGAGAGGCGGGGTTCACCCTGAACAAGACAGGTCGGGTTAACTGGTGAATCCAATTTGAACGTAGGAGTGAATGCAAGCTTGAATGTTTGTCTGTCTCTATGTGCCAGCCCTGTGCTTGATTTGTCCAGGGGATGTACACAGCACAGCAGGCATGGGTCCATCATTTTGAGGAGGACCCCAGTGTGAAAATCTCCTCTGATTGGTATATTATAAATCTGTGTTCTTTGACAGGTTAGTCTTGCCCTGTATTTGTGTCCACTGTGAGAAGATGAATTATGACAAACTCAGGCCAATACTTATTACCTCCGCCAAGGAGGTTATGTTTTTGCCGGCGTATGTTTGTTTGTCTGTTTGTTTGCAACATAAGTCAAAAAGTTATGGACAGATTTTGATGAAATTTTCAGGAAATGTCCTTTCTGGGACAAGGAACAAATGATTAAATTTTGGGGGTGATCCCGAAAACCATCGTTACGGAAATGTTGATTTTCGGGTATAACTATTAAACTAAAAATGATATCGATGTGATTTCAATTGCTAAGGGTCTGTTTTTATGGTCCAGGAATCCATTGAAATAGATACATCAAAGGTAGGACTAATATTTTGGGGTATAAGTCACAATAAGTTGGGGGAACTGTGCTGCTTGGCGGAGGTCTGCGCTCTCCGAGTGCTTTTCTAGTTTTACTCAAGCCACAACCAGTGATGTTATATTTTTATGTTTACATTCATCACTCTACCTCCAGCATCCTGACCTCTAACCCTAACCCTCTTTTTTACTCTGATTTTTCCTCTGGCCCTGTTTTCATGTGAGATGCCCCCTGTCTCTCTGAGTTCAGTCACTCGCTGCCTTTTTGCTGACTCTGTTTCCATGGTACCACTCGTTCCTCAGGTTTTCCTCCCTCTCTGTCCTCCTTTAATTTCTCTCAACTCATATTTGAATCAGTTGGCATGGGGACTGATTACTCAGTGCGGCCTTGAGATTCTGGGGCTGATTTTATGTCTCTTTTGATAAACGGATCAAAGCAGTGTTGTGAGGGTTTGGCGGCTTTGTGGCGAACAAACAGCTGCGTTGTCAGTACAATTTCTTTGAGATTTCTTTCTAAGCTCTGACGATACACACTCCCAGAACTCTTAAAAGACACATTTTTGATAATATGTGGTCGCCATTAATGGTGTCATGGTTTTCCATTTTGTTAGAAAGAGTATGACTCTTTTACTTCATGCGCTTCAAGGCAATAGTAAAAGATTTAGTATTATGCAATGTGTGCAGTGTGTGTGCAGTGTGTGTGTGTTTGATCACCAAAGTGTGGATTAGAGAGGTGTTGACGAGCTGAGTCATATGTCACTGGACATTTCCCCCCCAGCTACTATTTAATCCATCACAGGAGGACAGCTGGCCTTGTTTTTAACATTTACACACACACACACACACACACGGACACACACACACACACACATTTGTTCATGTTCAGAGTCATCATGAGGCATCAGTGATGTCTGAGAAACTCATCACTTAGTCAACACCTCAGAGTGAAGTGCACACACTCACTACACTTTCTCCTTCGTCGGGCTACGTCACATCAGCAGGAAGGACTGTTACACTGCAGCATCGTTTTGTTTTAGTTGAGCTATAAATGAAATCAGTGTTCACAAACACATTCAAACAGCATCATGAAGTCTTTCACAGCGTGAACTGTATTAGTCACAGCGTTTATGTCCTCTGCCAGCATCTGTACACCAAATACTGTCTTAAAACTGTGACACTTGAAGCCAAGCAGATGTGACTTTTACATATACTGTATATAGAGTCAACTGATAGTGTAATTGTCCTCTCTGTTTCTGAATTGAAACAAAGCTGCATATTTATTGAGCAACATTAGATTGTTCATTTTCACTTTTATGTGTTAGTATGGTGGGAGAAAGGTCTGTGGGTGCCATATCCTAATGAAATACAGGACCGCCATCATGTGGCTCATGTGTTGAACTGCAGTCTTAAAAGCTCCAGCTGACAGTGGCCCTTTGTCACAGTTGCACAGAAAGTAACTGTGTTTTGTGTAACACATTCACATGGACACTGTACACTGGAGCACACATTAAGAAAATACTCATACTTGGAAAAAAGTTAAGTGAGTGTTGATAAAAACGTGGCAGCTCGGAAAAAGTAAATATAGTAATTATTAAAAATTTGTGAAGTTTTACATATTTTGAAATTAGCAGTAATATTAGAAAGTCTCAGGTAAATGACATCCTTTAGGGCAAACAGTGTAGTTTCCTGTTTGAAAAGGAGGAGGAAAAGGGACAACGTGGTCTGTTTTTACTTTAAACTTCCAAAATATCAAACTATCAATATTAGTATCTACTATACATATTATACCGTAGTATGAGGACCTAGTATGGAATATGGACAAACCAGAAAAATCAATACTAATTACACATAAAAGCCATTTTTTCCACATTGTCTAATATTGTTTCTCCTGCTTAGCAGAAGCAGAAAATACTTTACTAACTTTACTATGAGTATGAAATAATACCCTATAATCAAGTTGTGTGAAAAAAGACTGAATAAGATAAGATAATTCTTCTACATATATATATACATATATTATTATATGTATATCTATATATATACATATATTAATGAAAAAATATTACTATTAATCTCTTCAGTCTGACTCATGTGTCATTTAGAGCTCTGTTTGTTAGCAGGTCTATTCTCACATTAATGGAAGTGATCTTTAAACTCAGTAGACGACCTCATGTAAAACATCTCATCTTTTTCTCCTAACCAGGTGTTGTTGCTGTGAAGGACTCGGTCCCCTTGTCTCCTCTCAAACCTTCAGCCACACCTGCAGACGCAGAGCAACAAGGCAGTGAAGCAGGAAACTCTGCTTTAGGCGCCGACCTGCAGCCGTCCCGTCTGTCCGTGGAAACCTCAAACCTCCGACCTCAGACCCCCAAAGCTGAAGAGGAAGTCGAGGAAGAGGACGATGGCAGCGCCCCGCTCACCATTTCTGAGCTTGTCTACAGGTCTGTGAAGTTTTATAACAGTATGCAATTAGTCAACACTTATGTGACTAGCTGTTGAACATAGTGGACCATTTATCAACTGAAGGGCCAGATATAACCAATGTTTATACCAAGTAAAGAACAAATTGATAGTGTAAATCCATTGTTGCTCCCACATCACCCGTTGACAAATGTTCCTTCCTTTAGGCCTTTGTTCATTCCGTCTTTGTACATGATAATAAATGTGATCTACATGTGTTTGAATATCTCCCCTCTCCTCTCCAGCCCCTGTGCCAGCATGCTGCCCACCCCAGTGGACGACAGTCAGGGAGGGGTCGACTTGCTCTTCTCCTCTCCGGTCCAGAGCCCCGCCAGGCTGCTGAGGGAGCTCCACGCCGACCCCGACATCCAGGCCCAGCTGGAGGCGGAGAGGGAGCGAGACCGGGCCTACGAACGCGCCCGGCTGGCTGCGAGAAGTCGAATGAGCGGGGTCCTGAGCAGCAGCCTGCGCCTGCTGTCATCCAATGAGAGGGTCAACGCGTGCGTGCTGAGCGTGGCCCGATTCGTGGCAGTGGTCATGGGCGTCCTGCTCGTCACTGTGCCCACGCTGCTGCTGCTGCTGGAGTCGGACATCGACGTGTCCTTCCTCCACGAGATCCGCCAGACGCCAGAGTTTGAGCAGTTTCACTACGAGTATTACTGCCCGCTGCGGCGCTGGATCCTGTGTCGGATCAGCATGGCCATGGAGAACCTGTGGTCAGACTGAAGAGGACGTGAAGGAGAAGGAAAAGGAGAGAGAGAGGAGTCACAAACAAAGGTGCCCAAATGTCTGTCTTAACATGTAATTTCATCTTATATTCAGTCTTAACAGCTGGTGTCTCCTGAAACAGAAGAAGCAGTCTGCCAATGGGATGAAACAATTTCACTTGTTTAAGAGCAAGCAGGTGCAATGGATCACTCATGAGGGCTCACAAAACTGAAGTAGGTTTTATTAAAAAGAGGCCTCAGGTGGAAACACTGTCATGGTTCCCAGAGTGAGGACGTCTCTTTGTAAAACACTATTTCTGATTGCATTACACTGAGACAAGTACATTTGTTTCACCTCTTTGGCAGCATATTTTACTGTCTCGGAAAAAAGCGGGATGAGAGAAATGAGATTTTAATCATAGGATCCAATCACTTGTTAAGACAGACACTTTTGGCAGGGGTGAACTGAAAAGAAAAAAGGGCAAGAAAAGTGCTTGAGGAAGAAAGGAGAGATTCATGAAATAAAAAAAAAAATTAAGGAAAGCCATGGACAGAAAAAGTCACACGAGATTCAGAAAAGAAAGTGGATGGTTTGGTTTTAATAGAAGATCTAATGGTCTGTTCACTCCTGATGCTGACGAGGTCCTGATGCTGCAATGACTCTGGTAAATATCACCAACCATTCTGATTGGTTCTCGCCCTCAGAGCGGAGCACCCGATCGGTCGCAGAGCCTGTCAGTCATGACGGAGTGGGTGGGGACAGAGAAAGAGAAATGATTGTCACTGAGCGCAACAATAGCCACCATCAGAGGTACATTATATATATTTAAAAACAAAAGAGAAATATTGATAATTAATACCAATCTTAAATAAGTTGTTTTTAACGTTTTGTACATTTTTATGTGATCCAGATCTTTCAGGAATTTTTCAGTCAGAGGATCTACTTTGAGCTTATTTTGAAATTAAGAGTTTACAAAAGATTACAAAAAAAAGCAAATTTATTGAAGTTTATCGGGGTGATGGGTGTTGAGAAAAATTTAAGCTATTTTTTAAGACTACCGGCAGCATTTGTTGACCTGGTAGCACCCTGGGTTTTTCCTACAGAGGCTATAGCACAAATCTTTTACACAGACCACAGATTACAACTGTTTCAGATTATGTGATGTCATTTTGGAAACAGGAGGACGACAGGAGAGAAACTTTAGTCTGTTTGTGACGATAAAACTTGTGTGTTTTGTTGAACTTCTCAACGTCTTCTGAACTAAATGTTAGCTCACTAATAGAGGCTACTAGTGCATCTTTCAGTGTGTTTGAAGATAGTTTAAAATATAACATATAAAGAAGGAAAGGTTACTTGTAGGCTTATGAGAAAAGGTTTCTGTGAGGAATAGTGTCGCAATGTTGGATAAAACTGGTGATTTTGAACTTTGACATGGGCCATTTGTTGATGGTTGATGGTGTGGAGCTCTGTGTACGTTTCAGTTGGATTTGAAGTGACAGGATGGAGGAACAGATGTGTTAAACTACACTGCTGGTCCATGATCCATGATGGGACAGGTGATGTGTTTAATGGTCTAAATCTCTCAAATAGGTCGTTCTCTGGTCGTTCATGTTCAGCAGACTGAACATAGCAGGAGTACAGTTGCAGGTAATTAACTTAAAAAAGCAGATCAGCACTTACGTCACCAAATCAAATTAGAAATGATTTGTAGCCATTTCTAAGAGGATCTGTGATAACATCATGTTGAGCATCCTGTGTTTATCATTTAGACGACTGCAGCTGTTTACACCTTCAGAGTGCATGACAGTATTTTTCTCATTTTAATGTCAGCGACCAACAAGATATCAGGAGCTGATTTAAAAGTGTTTGAGGAGTGTGATTCTGGTTTGAGTAGATATAAAGATGTGTTCATGGACATTCACTGCTGATGTGGCTGGGGTTCCTAAAAAGTCGAAGATGAAAAATATCGAGGATAGAAATGAGAGAGGATGCAAAAGTAGGATTTAAAAACCTCCATTGTAAAACAGAATATAGGTTAAACAGTTTGATCTTGTGGCTTGATTGCTCCTGTAGCCCTGATGAGAAATGCACCAATCACTTTTGGGAACGTCCAGCCGTTGACATGTGACTGTTCATCGTACAGACAGTGCCTGTGAGTTGTAGCACAGTGGCTCTGAATGGAGAGGTACGGACATGAGAAATGACTTCAGATCAAATGAAAACAGATTTTGTAAAAAAAAAAAATGTTCTGTTCAGTTAGTTTGATTCGGATCAACTTCTCAGGAAAGGGCATTAGCAGTTTATGTTCAAAATATATGTCTAAAAAAAATACCAAAAAAAGGAGAAAAAAAATGCATCTAATCACAACATACAACATAGAGTTTATCCATAACATTCATACCTGTCTTGCTGTTATGATATTATAAATATCCAAACACTTTATGTATTTATACCAAGTCTGTAGCTGGACATAAATATGGCTGCAGACTGTCTGTGTTGTTGTAGCCTCATTTCACTCAGATATGTATGCATCCATGTCATTCTAATGAAAATAAAGGTCTTTACTGTTGAGAGCCGGTAGTTGCAGTTTGGCCATCGTGGCCGAACATTGAGCTCTCACACAGTATTTAGGCTCCTATTAATAACTAATGCTTTAAAGTTTTATTTTCAGAACTCACTCTCCATACTGTCCGGCTGCTACAGAGGCCTCTGCAGCGCACATCACCATCAAAGCCCTGTCATTATAATCGATCAAATGTTGCTGCCTCGTATTACCAGCTGTGTTGTCATGTAACTCTGTAGACTTTATGCATCGACGAGCTTTATGCATATAGAGAATATGCAGTAACTACAGAAACACGCTTATTTGGGACAAAGCATTTATTTTCCTACTCCAGCACATGCACTGAGTTTCAATGTTGAAACCAAGCGAAGGGCCAAACCACTATGATGACAACGTTTGCATTTAACATCACAGAGTCTGAGATCAAAACGGCTTCACTGTAGTGGGTGAAGCTGGTCTGTATGCACTGCTAAATGATCACCGTCATCCCATGGTAACTAACTACTGTCATCCTGTCGTCGTGTCTAGCTGTTGCTCCTCCAGTATGCACATGCACCAAAATGCTGAAGCAGTTCACTGTAGATTTGAACACTCTGTATAGGCTTCATGTACACAGCTGTACAGACAGTTTGTCCCCAGCTTCAGTCCTTTATTTCTGTGCTCCATCCTCCTCTTAACCAAGTAACTCTCACTCGCCTCCTTTTTGCTGACCTCTCAATGCAATTTGCATGACCTCATCTGTAAATACTATGTTTATAGTGGTGGCAAAAAAAACCCAGAAGTGGGTTAAAGATTTCCTTTCTTTCTTCCCTCTGCGTGTCTTGTCCGTGTAAAGCGATCTAGATATAGGCTTGACTGTCTTGACCATCTTAGATGAATGCATGTTCTCTGTGTTTTAACCAAGGCGAGGGAGGGAAAAAGAGCTCGAGACATTCAAAAGGCTTTTCTCTCAATCGACATCCTGAACGCGTCACGTGCTGTGCTTTTGGCCTCATTTCCATCAAGACTGAATACATGTGGTCGTGAAAACGAAACAGGATCTCGTCTGTTGAATTATGTCTCAGCACAAAAAGGAAAACTTCTACATGGCTGCTTTGAAAAGATCATTTTACAATCTTTTAAAGAGCAGCTCTAAAATATTAGACTAGTTATCTTCGTTGTGCTTTTGCCGTGTGTATGTAATTCATTAAGGCCAGACGCTGAACACTAACACCTAACCTCATTGCTAACGGAGCATGCTATGAACTGAATCCAGAAACATTATTTGTTCAGATATACAGTTTTAAGATCTTTAAAAAACACTGAACCGAGTGAATGGAAAATACACCTCAAGTCATTGCAAACAACAAAAGGCCTTCTGGCTCTGTGATAAAAGCAGATCTCTGGCCCCATATGACACTGTAGCATTATATTAGTTTGTAGCTCATTTATCAGTTTAGCAGCCTTTATGAGTTTAAAAGGGATTTTCAGCCCTTTGAGATTTAGCTCTTGTTTTGAGCTCCTGAACTTGAGTTCCTGTATTTGACAAACAGCATATAGATGGACCGAGACCTTTTTTTGCCTGTACCTACATAAAACTGTGATTAGAAAAAAAAAAAAAATCATCAAGATCACACACCAGTTGATGTCATATCTGTGGTATTACTTCATACAAATCCAGAAGTTCCTGACATGAGTCAAGTATTTACAAACCTTAAATTTAATTACCTGCTTTTAAGTATCAGTGAAAAAAAACAAAAAACAAAAATGCTTTACAGCCAACGCCCAGAATTCAAAACTGTTTGAACCTAACACACAAATAATACTTTTGATTAATTTATTTAAGATTTTAAATATTTGAACTCAGGTCTACTATATGCAAAACTATTGGACATCACATGGTATAAGAGAAAAATAAGCTGTTGTTTAGTATATTATTTCAGTGTTGTGTGGGCATGTACAGTAGCAGAGTCTCTTGCACGGTCACATTGTTGTTTTTGATTGTCGGTCAAACTGGTTGTTTTATTGGTTAGTCAGATTATTTATTTATTTTTCTTTTTTTTTTCATTTTGTCTCTTTTAATAAGAAACTCTGGGAGATTTAATTTCAGAAAGAATCAGAAAAAAGAAAAAAAATCCCTAAGTAATGACCCCCCCTCTCTTCTGGGACAACCAAGCCTTATGAACTTTGTGAAGTGAAAATTTTGAATGTTTGTATGTTATAAAAGAAAACATGGATTGTTTTATATGTTAATACTGCCACAATAAAGCTCCCTAATGAATATATATTGAAATATGTCGCCTAATGTGTGGATGATTTTGTATGTAATTGTAATTGTTAATGATGGTTTGAGACATGTTTAGGTTTTTAGGCTGAATCGCTGCAGCACCCAAAAAAATCTCAATATCTAAGTGGTATATAATTAATCTATTTCTCAATAATTGTCCTGTCTCCCTCGTGTGGCCTGAGCACGAGATTGCACTTCCTGTTGGCATCTCTATGGTGATGTTTGTGTGAGCAACGAAGGATTTCTGGGATACAAGGAGGGTTCAGAGCTTTGCTATGAGGAGTTGACTGTAGTAGACTATGATCTATTGTCTAAGTCCTGTTTCAAGTAGAAAATTTCTTCATCCCAAGATCTCAAGGAAGGATTGCACTGAAATAAGCAGAAGAGGGGAAATGTTTGAGGTAAGAGTGAGGTATGGTTTTGATAAATAAATAACTGCTTGATCATAGTGAGAACAATTACATAGACAAGGAGAATTATGTCTGACACAGTTGGTGTTGGATTTGTAGACACCAGACATGACTATTTTCGTGTAGTGCCTCTGATGTAGATGGTTGTTTTACTTCTTCCGTTTCAGGACTATGTTGTCAGTCATTGACAACAAATGATCTCGAATCAACAAGAAATTGCAAATCTGAGGTTGCCAGAAGAAGGAAAATAATCCTGCTGCACAATTTGAACATTAAAGTCCAAACCATGGAGACACATCCTGTCACAAGAGCAGGACAACTTGTGCCTGAGCTCCTAGAGGACTCTGGGAATTGTAGGCAGATCATCAACCAGGAACTGAACCTTCATCTTCTCAGTGACTCTCTCTTCAGTGAGAAGCAGAAACTGAGGCATGTGTTGGACTGGGCTCACGGTTTCCTCAGCAGTGGGTCGGAGGTTCACCACCAATTCTGCAGATTTGACAGCCAGATGTTGGTCGATGAAGAGCTGAAAAAATCACCTGCATATAAACTTTCATCTGTAGCTGAATACCATCATCCCATCTCCTGTGCTGCTGGTGGTCATGAGGTATTTGGAAGAGGAGGAAGAGGCAGTATGCAGAAATTCTGGCACCTTGAACCATCAAATTACGAGAACAGTCAATCAACTAATCGCCTCTGTGCCTACAACCCTCATTTTTCATGTGATGCCTGTATCCCCTTCTCCTTTATCCCAAGGAGAGATGAGGTAACTTGCTCTGCTTACAGACAAAGTATGGAGCTGCAGGATGTCACTAATAAACAAACAACTAGCCAAGACAGCAGCTGCCAAAGAAGCTGTATGTTCATATCTAATCAAAGACAATGCACCAACGTATCAGACAGAAACACAAAGCAAATGCTTGCATCAGATGGTGCAACATACCGGATCAAAGAATCTACATCATGCTGGAGTGATACCAGTCACGAGAAGAACGTGGCGTTTGGGAGCAACTTGACACTGAGTCATGAAACAGCTGGAGCTCGGTCAGAAAGAGACCAGATGAGGCTGAGCAAAGTAAAGGTTAAGGGGAAGGTGGGAACAGAGAAGGAAGTTGTGAGGATGGGTGAAAGGAAGAGGAAGGAATATGAAGAATCCAGCTCTGCAGCAAATAACGCAAGCAACAGTGAACCTGGAAAGACAATGATGGGACGGACTTCTAGCTGTTTTCTGAATATACCACCGACTCTGACTGTATATGAGCAGTACCAGCTCTGTGTGGATCAACTGTGTCACTTCAGAAAAAGACATAGCCAACATATTGAACCGAGATGCTTCACAGAGTCACCTGGAAAAGAGACAAAGGCATTCAGAGAAACGGCAGCACCTGTTGAAGCACCAGCACTTCCTCCATCTTACTTGGCATTGAACTCTTCCACCACCAATCCAGAGATTGAACAAAGTCTGAACAAAAGAGCTACAGCTGCAGAGATAATAAAGAGTACTTCAGATGTAATTAACAAAAACCAGGGCAAATGTAAGTATAATAGAAATAGGGCAACACTTAGTGAACAGTGTGGCACTTTGACTGTGAAGGAAACACCTGCAGCCATTTGTGCTGAGAGCAGACAGAGAAACAGCAGCAGCACACATTTGGAGCCTGGTAGCATCAAAGAACTGATAAAGGGAACTGCAGGAGGCAAAACCTCAACTGAAAAGGCAATAAACACACCTGTAGAGCAGCAGAGGACCGCAGCTGGTGATAACGTTCCTGCTGTGGAGGAAACTGCAGCACTCTCTAATCCAGGTATTCACTTTCACATATGAAGGCTGTTACATGTTGAACCAGTGTCGCCCATTACTGTAGAGCTGTGGAAAAAGAAAAAAGGAGAACAAAAGAAAGAGACAAAGACTACTTTTTGATAGATACATTTATGTATTTTTTATTGTCATCATCTGATCTGTTCTTATTTATTTTACTCCCTCATGCCTCTAAGATTATTTCAATCAAAGAATCTGAGATGAGAGATCAGTCTTTGCTGGAGCTGTTCAGAAATCATTGTCATGTCTTCATTAAAAGGTTGGGAACCAGCCTAGGTTTTAGCTTAGCTTATCATTTTCATCTCTGCTTTATAATTTCAGGCTACTCCTTTCTTTTGGCCTTCTTCACACAAAGGCCAAATGGGTTAAATTAAATCTGATGATGACAAAATAATAATTTGTATATGTGTGTGAGTGTGCATGAATATACAGTATGTGTTTGTCTCTGTGTGTATTTTTCTGTGTACAGGTTTATTTCCAAAGAAAATCAGACACAATCCAGGTGTCAAGCATCGTCAGACTGGGGTCAAAGGTCGAAATAAAAAAGCTGTTGGTGGAGATGTCTCACGTGAAAAGTCACGTGTCTCCCTGTCTTCTATAACCAGGAAAGAAATATTGCAAAGGTAAACAATAAATTGCCAGTTACTAGCAAGAACATAAATGGAAGGAGTGCACTTCCTGCTTAAAATTATTATCTACTTAGTCTACTAAGTATCAAATGGCTGTTTTGAATTAGCTCTGGAAATAGTATCTGATGAAATGTTTTCTAAAGCTGAACCTGCTCATGTCCCCTGCAGTCCTCAGTCATCAAGACTAATCAAACACACAAAAAGGTACACACCGGAGGAGGAAGTGAAACCTACTTCAGGACACAAATGTCTTCAACCTCAGACAGACACACCCCTTCAAGATGAACCCGGACCAATGTCATCAGCCTCAGGGGAGTTCAACAGAGAACATTGCTTGCAAGCACTTGTAAACACTGTTTAATGCTCCAAAAACTGATAAATAAGTAAATGAATAAAAAGCAGAGTTACCAACGAGTCATACGACTGGATAAATGTTAATGGATAAATACATGTTGTACCACTTAGTACAAATTTGCTTCTGTTCCTTTAGAAGAATCTTTGAAATTAATTTCACACTTTAGCCGACACCATTCAAACAGCAGGTCACAAGATAAAAGGGGGTTTTCATTAGAGTTTAAAAAGAGTTTTGTGTGCATACTTGTGTTAATCATGCTGTAGACAAAATGTGAAAAATGTGTTCCCACATTCTCAGTATGTAGACTCATCTCCCATATGTGGACCCAAATCGAGTTGTCAGGAGATTTATTTCCATTATTTTTAGGGTTAAGTCTCCTTTAGTAAATCAGCAGTAATAGACTATATAAGATTATCATACCACTCTGTTTGCCTTCACAGGTACATGTGACCAAACCGATGACAACTACAGTGTAAGAAATCTTTATTTGTGCACTTTTATTTGTTTATTAAATGCTTTAAATGCCCATGACGCACTACAGTATTCCAGAAGAATTTGTAGTAAAGACAATGTTTTGGCTTTCTATCAAACATCTGCTTTGTTTGAGAGCTGTAATAATAAATCTGAACTGTGTTGTTGTCGTTACATCTGTCAGCCAGCAGGTGTCGCTGTATGTGAACGCTGGTTGTGTCTACCTGATGAGGTGTGGCTGTTCGTCCTGTCTCTGCTGCCCCACAGTGACCTGTGCAGAGTGATGCAGGTCTGCAGCCGCTTGCACACGCTGGCCACCGATCACACGCTCTGTGAGTGTCAACACTGACATTGGGTGGAAAAAGTACTCAGGTTCTTCACTCAAGTAAAAGTACTAATACTACACTGTGAAAATACTCCACTACAAGTAAAAGTGCTGCATTCAAAACATTACCGAAATATAAGAATAAAAGTACTGTATTATCAGCAAAACTGACCCAAAGTATATAAAGTAAAAGTACTTATTCAGTGGTAAAATGTTTCTGGATTAATATTCCTGCTGCGTTAATGTTCATGTCGCATTTTACTGCTGTCGTTATTTAAGTTTGAGCTAATTTAAACTGCTATGTATGAACAAAACAAAATTCAGTTGTTCAGTCAAATTTCAGAATTGGAAAGCAATGGTTTTTACTGGACAGAAAGTGTATGAAAAATTGTAATCTGAAATGTAACTAGTAACTAAAGCCATCAGACAAATGTAGTGGTGTTTACTCAAGTAAAGTACAAGTACCTCAAATTTGTACTTAGGTACAGTACTTGAGTAAATGTGCTTACTTTCCACTGCTGTGAATGACGCTGTTAAAGGTTAGTGGGATGTCCTGAACTTTTAGGTGTGTGTGTGTGTGTGTGTGTGTGTGTGTTGTCACAGCACATGGTGTGTTCTCATGATGTAAGTTCTTCCAGTGCGGCGGCGTACTGTACCACTCCCTGGACAAACAAACAGTCAGATAGCCCCGACCTGCATCACATCACATGCTCTCATACGTGGAGACACAGTGTAGGTCACTGAAAACACTGGTTCATATACTGAAAATGAAATCTTTCTGTTTCTGAAGGGACAGATCTGAGGATTGAAAACTCCGAGCTGACGGAGTCGTGGTTACTGTGTGTGAGCAGACGTCGTCCTCGCAGTCTGTGTCTGTACAGCTGCAGTGGACAGAATCTGACCTCCTGGTGGCTGGAGATGTTTTTTACTCTGTGTAGAAAAACTCTGGAGGTAAAAAAAAAAAAAAATTTTAATTGTATTGGGATGCATATGTGTTCAGAGCAGACATGGAGAATCGGGGGCAACAAAAGAAAAGTAAGGACGAGACGTTTGGTGAAGGCTTCTGGGTGTTTGCCATCACATGACTTTAGAGTGAGGCCCTCCTGATCAAAAAGCCACTGTGCTGCCTGAAAAAAATCTCTCATTTCAAAGCCAAAAAACATTTAAAGGGAACTTTCTGTCCTTATTTTTTTTATTTCTATTGACACGCTGATGATAATGATTTTATTGACTCCACATCCTGAATCCATCTGCCTGCTGTCACTGTCAGCAAAGCATGTGATAGTACAGTAAATGAAGTGTTAGTGGAGCATCACGTGTGCATCCTTTAACTCTGTGAAAAACAATTAAATTACAACTAATATGTAGTAGATTACATACTGTTCATACTACGCAGAAGACTGCTGATTGGACCATATTGAAACAAATGTGCAAAATGCTCTGTTGTCACAATGACATTTCTCTCTTATGCAACAGGTTTACTTTCAACTTTCAATTCTGTGAAACAGCTTTAAACTACCAGCATTTTGCTCTGCTGTGATTTTACTTAACTGGCTGAATAGTTCTATCTATCTTGTCATTTGTTACTTACAGGAGCTCAAGGTCACAAGTTGCACTGGTCCGGCCCTTCATGGTGACCAGGTGCTGCCTCTGATTGGCCGACTGTGCGATCATGTGACCAGCGTGGACATGAGCTGGAGTGGAGCGACAGACACAGGAGTGAAATCTTTGAGTGACAGCTGCACAGGGTCAGCGCTCATTGAAAGTGTACAGCTGACCCTCTACAATGTTTTGGTAGAACTGAAGTAATGAATTTGTAAAATTTTAAAATGGCTTTAATTCTCTGAAATACTCAAGTGATTCCATTATGTCTTAGGCTAAATGTGCCCTAACAACTTATTGAATTATTTTAAGCACACACTGTTTCGGTCATCAGCAACAACTGTTTTTAAAAGCCAACTCACAAGCTGCCTTAAATTCACCTTTAAATATATTTCACTGGATGGCAGGATGTTGCTCAGACACCCTCATGCTGCATTGAACTGTGTCAGATGGTTTCCAATATTAATCCTTAATTTATCTTTCCTATAGCTTACATTTAAAATCTGTCATCCTGAACGGCTGTCACATCACTGATGACCCACTGATAAAACTCATCATGAGACACAAAGAGAGGTCAGTATAAGTATATCTGTAGTTATTCATGTGCTGTCCAAACATAAAGTTGCCATGACTGGCATGACAGTGTATGTGCATATATGTCTGTTTCTGTTTGTGTGAGTGTATGTTCACATCAGTCTGTGCAGATTGGAGGTGTTTGGCTGTCAGTTCCTCACTCCATCCTGCCTACAGACAGTATTTGAGGTATCTTATTTTGAAAAGTAGTCAAATGTATCTTGTTTTAAACTATCATAAACATAAAAAACATAATTTCCTGTATATACAGTATGTTCAGTTTTTCAGTTTCTGTGTTGTAGACATGTCCTGGTCTCCAGCATCTTAACATCGGACAGCTGCCAAAAGTCAACTCACACAGTCTCACAGTGATGGCGTCACGGCTCAGATGTCTCGTTTCACTAAATCTCACTGGACTCCAGGCGGTGACTTTCAAATGCTATGACTTGAGATTTTAGAAATGTTGAATTCTCCTTGAAAGTTTTGCACAAAGATTTAAGATTTAAACGTCCTCTCTGCACCTGTATTTACTGTGACAGGTTACTGATGCCACAGTGGACACTTTGCTTCAGACCTGTGTGAAATTTCAGAGTTTGAGCTTCAGTTCTTGTCCTGGAGTCACTGACCTGACACTGCACAACATCAGCAAATACACACCTTTTATCAGGTACATACACACACACTTACACACACATAGACTTAAGCGACCATACTGGAAACTGTATTGACTGACATGAATTCCACTGAGATGCAGATTGCTTTGCCTTGGATTTTTATTTAAGTTCAACTCATGCGTGTGCAGTTTTTGTTGGTTTTCTTGATTAATGCGGTCTTGACATCCTGACAGTTGCAGTGTGTGTATGTCTGCATCAGATCCCTGAATGTGAGTGGCTGTAAGGCAGTAACAGATGCAGGAGTTCAGTCTCTGGCTGTGGGATGTAGAAGACTTCAGCAGCTGGATCTCAGCTCCACTGGCACAGGAAACAGAGGGTACAGCACATCAGCAATGATATGAATGATGAGTAGAATGTTATAGTAACTTACAGAAATGTTGTGTGACACAGGGTTACTCTGCTGGCAAATTACTGCAGTGGACACCTCCATACTGTCAAACTCAGTTTCTGCCACGTGACTCCAGAGAACATACTGAAGCTCTGCAGGCGCTGCAAGAGGTAGACACACACACACATGCACAAATACATTTTAATATTTGAAGAAAATACAGAGTCATTATTTTCTCCATTAATGTCTAAGCGCAGTGTAAAACACAATGAGACTTATCAACAACTCAAAAGCTCTCCACTGTCTTTCAGTACAATTTTGAGGCATTTGTCCTTTACTTGAGTATTTCCATTTCATGTTACTTTATATTTAGTTACTTAGTTACTAGATTAACAGTCCAAAACATAATAATCAAAAATATAATGTAATATTATAGATTAAGATAAGATAGCAGTATATAATTTGCAATTGAAAATAGGTTTATATTTACCAGCTGCAACATTAAAGATTAAAGAGGAAGAGTCATTCTCATAATTGATTTCCTGCTCTCAATAACTGTGAGCACCTTTGCTCCTAAAGACCGACGCAAACATGGAAACATTTATCATGTGTATTAAGTTGAGCTGTGTGGAAATTATTTTAGTCAAAGCAGCAATTGATAGACAAGCATATGGATATTCTGTATCTGCCTTATAATTACATTATAATGATAATTTAGAAGTTTATGCTCATGTAAAAACATTCTGTCTTTGATCATGATAAGGCAGCTCTCCCTGTCAACTCTCCCAGCCATAAACACAATGACCAACTGTTTGATGTGATCTCTTGGGAAACAGAGACAGGTCAGCTGTTAGTTGTATAATTATGGGAGTGTTATGCCAGATTTTAAAGAAGTATCACTGTGGAATAACTTTGCTCTGAAAACTGAAAAACAATTTAAAAAATATTAGCACACACGGACACTTGTTTCTGTCTCTTCAGGTTGAAGGTGCTCCATCTCTATGGCTCAGCTCACCTGCCCACCGAGAGGCAGATCAGAGAAGTTAACACTGATGTTAAAGTTTACCCTCCGCCCTGACACAAACACAAACATCTACACACAACTGGACCGGATACACACAACGTAGAATAGTGGATAAACTTGACGAGGATCTAAATAAAGAAGAAATATCATAACATTCTTACTTGTATAACATTTATTACTGTGATGTTACACTAATGGGCTGAATGGAGGATTATGATTTATTTCCATGCATCATTAAAAAGCATTTGAATTCATCTATATGTGTTTGGATGATATTTGTGCTCTGACCTTCCAATCCAGACGCTCCATTCATTGCATAGCATCAAGTGTTTTATCTGAGTGTAATTCAGCTGCATTGGAATATCTCAAATTTATATGATGATACTGAGGATTCGCTTTTTAACCTGTTTAGAGGGAAAACAGAAAGTTAATTCATCGACTTTCTGGCTACACTGTTCTCTCTTTGTTGATCGCCTGCAGGGATTCCTCCACTTTGAAACCAGTCATGGCTTTAACTACATTTGCAACACCTTCTCTGAGGCTCCTGTAAAAATTGTGTTTTCGCCAGGATCATGCACGACGTGTCAGAAAGAGAAGGGTATAAAAGTGAGGTAACTCGAGGACTGAGACTGATCCTGGAGCTGCAGTCCTTCGCCTTTAGTGAAGGGATATTTTCAGACATGGAGGAAAAAGTTTTATTGCTCCCATCTAACAGCCGGCTTTCAACCATCTCTGATTCTCACAAAGAGGGAAATGCTATGTTAAATTTAACTATTTGACTTTGCTGGACAGTCACACTCTAATATGCTCTGGATGGTTTAACCTGTTGTTTGTTATCTTTCTTCTAAAGCCACATTTAAAAAGCGTTAAAAGCAAAACTATGGCATCAAGAAAGCGTATGAGCAAAGAAGAACAAAACCGCCTTAGTTTGCTCTTTCATGCCTACGATGAGGATAATTCAGGGCGGATTGAAAAAAACGAGTTCTCTACAATTTGTCAGGAGCTGCATGTCCCGTCCCAAGAAATCGACCGGATATTCAACCGGCTGGACGTTGACAGAGACGGCACGGTGACCTTAGAGGAGTTCCTCAGTGGCTTCAGAGAACAGCTGGAGGAAGGAGGTGACCCTGAGTCAGAAGACAGGAACGCTTTAAAATGTGAGGAAGAACTTTCAGACAACCGGGAACACATCATGTCCAGGTGAGATATCAAAACACATTTTAAGTGACTTTTCTCAGACATGTACTGGCCTGAATTAAATTGCATTTAATTTGAGCCTTTTAATTAGATTTGAAATGCCTGATTACCAAAATTACAGAGTGTAAAGAAAAGCTACCTGAATCTGACTGAAACTGCAGAATTAATTCCATCTCTTTAGGACATTTGTACATATTTTATTTACACTGTAAAAAGCCCTTCGATGATGTCATTCATGCTAATAACTAAATCTACATATTATTTGTTCATTTAAGTCTTGTCAAGTTGAATTGAAAAGTTCTTCTGATGCACCAGCTTAACCAGTTTGGTTTTGCTTGGTTACATTCGATTTAAATATTACACCTTTAAATTGACTTAAGGTGAAAGTTGAACTTAATCTTGTTTAGAGGTCCTGTGTCCAAATCTTTATTTTGATACTTTTATATATCAGTTGATATTGTGATTAAATGATCCACTTGATCAACCTATAACCAAACTTAGTGGAGGACGCCCACAGGGGCCTGATCAGGAGCCCATGACTCTTTGCCCTCTGGCCTCTGAATGAGTTAATCTGACCCTGCTGTTTTCCTTGATGTTATTAACAATAACTACATCAAATAATTCAAATCAATTCAATCTGTCCCCAGGGGCAAGACAAGGAAAGATAACGGAGAGTAATTGGTGCTCTATGTAATAGATAAATCCCTTGACAAGGTAAATAATAAATTAAAACAAAAACTTAAGTCATTTATAGTTTGAAAATGACTGAGTTTTCCCAGATCCGTGAATGACATAAGTACAGTGCCTTATGTGTAAGCTTGTGTCTCAGATATGAATTCTTATTTCAGGGAGATCAGGGATCAGATCTCTGCTTCTATTATTTGTATAGTTTATTCAACTAACCTGCATCACGAAGTCCCCACAATGAAAGCACTTTCACCTGGCCTGAAGCCCAGACCTCTGTTGTCAAAGTGAGAAAGACGAGACACACACACACTCACTCACACACATACCACACACTCACTCTCTCTCTCTCTCTCTCTCTCTCACACACACACACACACACACACTCTCAAGTACACACACACTCAAGTACACACATACTCACTGACATACACATAAACAAAACACAAAAAAACACAAAAAAAACTTTTTTACACACACACACACTCTCACACTTCTCTCTCTCTTTCAGTCTCTCTCTCTCTCTCTCGCACACACACACGCCTACTCTCTCTCTCTCACACACACATACACACACACACCTACTCTCTCTCTCCCCCCTCTCTCTCTCCCCCTCTCTCTCTCTCTCTCTGCTGTTGATGGCTCTCGGTCAGTCAGACTCAGCAGCTCCTCCCTCTGTCTGACCTGCTGCAACAAACCGGAACATTATCCACACCGGAGCAGAAGTTTGACATCAGAGCTCTGTTGAAAATGGATTAACTCGCTCACTCCGTCTTTAACATGCCTGGCAGCTGTCCAGATGTTGGGATAGGAGCGCACAGGTGTGACTCTCTCTCTGCGGCTCTCAGGTGTCCTCGGATCAAACCCGCAGCTCTGTAGCGGCTCCTCTCACTCGTCTCCTCACTCCTCCCTCTCTCCTCCAGCCGGCCTCATCCCTCCATCCCGGCCATGAGCGCGGAGGAGCAGGATCGGCTGCGCGCCCTCTTCCGGACGTACGACGCGGACAACTCGGGGCGCATCGAGCGGAGCGAGTTCCTCACCATCTGCGCCGAGCTGCAGGTGTCGGCCGCCGAGGCCCAGCGCATCTTCAGCCGGCTGGACGTGGACCAGGACGGGACCGTCACCCTGCCCGAGTTCATCAGCGGCTTCCATCATCGATACGGGGACGATATGGAGGCGGACGGAGCAGACGTGTCCGCCGCCTGGGACAACTTCCAGAGGAAGATGGGCGACCAGTCCAAGTTCATCCCCAGGTGAGGGCGCACACCTGTCGGCCGAGTCAGTCAGGTAACAAGTGGTGCACCGGGTTATTTGACTGACATGCAAATACTGTCAGAAGAAAAGTGAGAGTTGTCTGTTATGAGCTGAGTGTTTTCCTCAATGTTTCTCATTATGATCCAGAAGTTTTCATGTTGACTTTCATGTGTCTGTTTCTCTGGGTACAATAATAAGATCCGTACAAGTAAAACCTCACACAGATTCTAATGTACAAGTAGATGTGTGGAGAGAACATCAAAAGTTAAAACATGCTAGTCGATTAATCGACCAGCCAAAGTGCCAAATATTCCCCAGTCCTGCTTCTTAATTGAGATTTTCATTCTGTTTGTTTAACATGATTGAAAAATGAATATATTCAGGTTTTAGACAGATAATTAGTCAAACAAAAGCATTTTCCCCATTTTGCACCATTTTCTGACATTTGACAGATCAATCGAGAAAAATAGTAAACTGATGAATCAATAATGAAAAGGATTGTTTGTTGTAGCACTTTAGAGGTTTGTCTTCTGTTCACCTTTATGAATAATATAGACCAATGTGAAAGAAACCAAGATCCTTTTACATCTGGTTTCACTTCACAGCTATGCTACTTGTAGTAAACAGCTGCCTGATGCTGTGTGGCTTCAGTGAAACATATGCTCTAAACATAATCTGTATTGGTATAATTGTATACATATATCTGTTTGTTTAATTGTTGTGTGGAGATATATGGTACATCTGAATCCTTTCCTATATTCGTTTCTTCAGTTCTGGTAAAGTTGGACAAGATAAAAACCTATAGAATTTTGAAACTGTCCCTCTACCAACAACAGTAATTATCATCTATACCATGAACACCTCTATCATGACTGGGGCCAAGCAGAGCAAACTGAAGCCAAGCTACAGCCTTTACAACAACCACGACTTGTCCTCACTGAACGGTGAGATACTGTAGTGAGAGGTATCTTTCCACTTTGCATGAAAAAGTGAGGAGGAGATGTTTGGAGAGTGACACATTAAAACAGGCAAATTGTACTCAACTGTTATGAGACAAAACCTCCCCCATGTGAAAGAAAACTGAACAACACATTTTATTAGTTTTCAGTTTGCTCAGAATCATTCATTTCAACAACACAGCATTGTCAGTTCATGTCAAACTCTTGTCTCACATATCACTTCTGTACTGTGCATATGCAGAACTGTAGGTTCAGTATCATCAGATTTTCATCTGTTTGTATGGACACTTGACTGTGTTTCTTCACCCATCTTAAACTGTCTTGCATAAATGAAATCTAATGAGAAACGGATTTAATGAACAAACAAAAAAAAAGCTTCGTCTCTTGACGGTCAAACTTTGAGACACTATTTAGAAAATGTATCCCTCGTTCTTTCCTGCACCTTTGCACAACTTTGCCAACATTTGAAAAAACTTGTCAACATCATCTTTATTTGCCATCCACTTGAACTTGGCCTGGCAGAAGTTTCTCTATCAGGTCTTTCAAGTTTCTACAATGTCAAAAGTGTAAGCCACAACACTTCTTTGAGTTTTACATTGCTCAGAATATCATCACTTTGTGTTTTAACAGTCAAAGTTCAGGTTTGCCTCCCATGATGCCATCTGAATCTTTGTATGAAAGCACATATCAACCTGTAACTCAGATATAGAGTTCGGTGGCTGTTATCTAATCTCTTATCTGATTAACATATGATGAAATTAATGATGTCAAGTTTTTGAATTCGGTCATCCCTTTCATATTTTAATTAACTTCCAATTAGGTTTTTCTTAAAGCTGATGAAGCTTTTGACCGGCAGCTCACACTCCTTAAAATTTGATTATGTGCTTTGAAAGGAGCCAGATATAAAACCTAAGTACTTATTAACTGAAACGGACTGAAAGCACTAAGTACTTGGCCATATTGTATAACCTCAGTTATTTATTCATTGACCAGTTTATTTCTGATTTAAATCAGGTTATTGCTGAGCAGCTGGTGTTTAGACATCATTTAACATTTGAGTATGTATGAGTGTGTCTCTATCAGTGTGTATTGGTTGTGTGTGTGTGTGTGTGTACGTCCTCAGGCCTGGCATGGGACTCATCCTCGTGCTGCTGTTCTGTGCCATTGAGACATTGATTGTCACAGTGGTGCCATCACTCTCTTATCTTCCAGCAGTCAGCTGAGCGCACACAGCTCACTTCAGACAAGTGTCTGTTTTTCAGGGCATGAAAGAATATTTGTGTAAATATGAGATGGAAACATCAAGAGCAGAAAATCAATTACCCTCCTATTCATAATTTTCTTGCTGAGGGAGGCTGATGTAATGAGGCTCTTAAACCTCTTAGCTGACTGTCACTGAAATGAAGATGTGCACTAGAAGAAGGTTTATTTGCACTCAAGTACTAAGATTTCTTCTTTGCTTTCCTCATTTGGTTTTGTTTAGAGAAATATGTTTTTTGGAAATCCATTCGTACACAGCTTATTTTATAAGTGTGGATAGATGAAGGTGCCACGTCAAAAGCACCTTGAGTTGCTGTAGATATTTAGCTTTCCATCCGATAAGCTTTTGAAGAAACTCCAGTCAGCTTTGACTTAATATTTCTAGATATCGTTTCCTATAACATGGATGAATTTCCACAGACACTTCAATTAAGATGGCACAGTCTGTTCTCCCTCATCATCATCAAAAAAACAACAACAAAAAAACATTTACATTTGCTGGTAGATTTTTCTTATTACATAATATGTACACACATAAGAGGAGAGCTGTTTTCTACGACTTTACATCCTGAACACATGATCATAACAGTTACAACCTAACAACAGTTTCTATGTACAACTAAATGTTTTCACGCCAGTGGAGTTTCACCTTCATCAGTTTGATGTTGGATTATCTCTGCTTGTTTGTGTCTGTGTTTCTGTCGTGATCAGTGTGTGTGTGTGTGATTGTATGACGAAACAGCGAACTGCGTGTCACCGTGAGCTATTGACAGAGAGGCTGCAGTGTCTATATGCTTAAGCATAACAACCAGTCCGCCCAGTCAGAAGGCAAATGCACAGGTACACACTGCAGACTTTTATGACCCACTTTTACCATTGTGCTTTATTACTGTATCGCTATTCTTCAGAGTGACATACGTGCGTGTTAACATTGACGCATCCTTCTGGTTTTGTTTCTCTGTGGTTTTTGCTGGGGAACCTTGGTACATGCTGCAATAAAATGAGTCACTCTCACAAATCAAGTGAAACAAAGTGTGGATTAAAAATAGCAATCAAACAATTCTTTGACTCTATTTTTAAACCAATTTAGCATCACAGATTCTGTCTGCTGGACAGTATTATCTAATGGTAGTTGAAACTTACACATACATACACACACACACACACATACACTTTAGAAACATGATTATAAAGTTTTGTTGTTCATTAATCTTCTTGGTCAATCAAGAAACCCAATCAACTAAATCAGAAATTCACACTATCTCAGAACAGCTAAACACTTAATGAATGCAATTTTTAAAAAAAGATTTCATTTCCACATTGTTTTGAAGGAATAATCCCACAATTTGAGAAACATGCTTATTTGCTTTCTTGCAGAGAGTTGAATGATACCACTCATCTCTTTTTTTATTCCACTTTTATTGGGAGTTATATGGTGGACTATTTCTTGACTGGGATCAGTGACTTAGTGGAGTCTCCAATGGTTGGCTGGCAGGTCATGCAGTCTGGAAGTAATCTAGTGCATGACCCCCATAAAGCAGGGAGTTATTGTTTTAACACTGTGGTTTTGTACAGATTAAACAAACGAGATGTGATGTTGCTGAGTTTTAGAGGCACTGGTAGATGGAGTTTGACCACCTTTGGACAGAACCAGGTTTCCCCTTGTTTCCCATTGTTGTGCCAATCTAACCAGCTTCATAGATTAATATTGAACACACAGTTATGAGAGTGATCAGTCTTCTCATCTAACTCTAGGAATGAAAGCAAATGAGAGTAAAACTGTTCCTTTAAACTTCAAATAGTTACTGTGCAGTATCCTGTAGTTATTGTAATTCAGTTTCCCTTTGTTTGACTCAATAAGCAGCAGACTAGTTCAGATAATTAGCCTTATCATCTATGGCATAGTAGAGCTGACAAAGCAGTTTCTACTCAAACATCACTGAGATTAATTTCGTGTTCTGTATGAAACAGATCAACCGGGATTCTTATGCTCCCTGAAGTCCTGCAGTCCTGTTGCAAAGCTGATGTCAAATCCTGATTGTCTTACAGGAACGAACAAGCAGCTCTGTTGTACCAGAACATCAGCCTGACTGAGCCCAGGCTGATACCTCAGCTCGAGAAAGTCATCATAAACTTCACCAAAGAGATCAAACAGCAGAACTCAGAGATGGAGAACCTGGCCCTCGCTATCAGACGGTGGGAAACACACACACACACACACACACACACACACACACACACATGCACAAACACTCAGTTGTATCTTTGTCCTTGTTCCTCTTGATGATGGGGCTGAATGAAAGAAAAGGATTGTCACGTCATTTGTGTCCTGATACACTAGCTCATGTCCTGCTAGCATTATATAATTTTGATTTGAAAAATACACGACAACTTCATCGTTATCTGTCAGCTTGCAGTAAATGCTGTTGTGCTTCTAATTTCTTCTGCAGCCCAAAGCATTCGATAACCCTAAACACTAGTGCAGTGAGTAGGCTCATGCACAAACTGAGTGAAAACAAAAGTGAAGTCAAGAAGAACCAGAAGTTAAAGAATGGAAGACCTCATTGAAATCCTCAATAATTAGAATGAGCAATGAGATCTGAGATAAAAAAAAAAAATCCAAATGCTTGTAAAACTGGGCCAGGTGGTCAGTAGAGCTACCAGAAGATATGAACAAGACACATCATGTTATCAGTAGGATAAGCCGGTACACAGAAGATAATGTATGCAGGTGAAATCATCCTGTTTTATGCTTCTGCAGAGCGCAGGACCAGGCATCAATGCAGCTCAGTGAAATGGAGGAGGAGATGGACCAACGTATTCACGCTGCTGAGAGAAAAACACGAGAGCAGGTGGGACAAACTCGCACACAAACAGATATACCCATTAGTTCCGCTACAACACAAAACACATGACTTTTTAGCGTCATGTTTTTGTTTCTCTGGAGTTTGTGTAGGCAGGGAGTTCAGCTCTTCCCTCATGTCAAACAAACGGCTTAATATGAGCGTCAGACTCAGCCACGCCTGCTGATCAGCTGGATTCTGTGGATCCCAGATATGAAACAGTGGATAGATAAAGGTGATGTTTTAGCCTCAGTGTTTAAAATGACTGTATATATTTGTGATGATAGTGGCTGATGTGTGGATGAAAATATCACAGCTGTACAAGAAAGGTCACAGGAGATAGGACCCGAATGCAGAGGCCTGAAGCAGAGCTTGTTTTATTACAAAAATCAAAGGGTATAAAGGCTGATAGGACAATGAGGCAGGCAAGGGTCAAAACCAGATATAGTACAATCAGGCAAACAAATCCATCAAGGAGCAGGCAAACTATTTGTGAAGTATGAGAAAGGTGTATTTTTCTTTGATTGCGTGAACTATGAATTCTCTGATGTCTGTCTTTAAATGTATGAATGGGCACAATAAGACAGTAAAATTTAGGGATGGAGTTTCAAAGTATTCAACGTACTTTCTGTCATTCTGTGTTGCAATTATCAACATTGAGGCTGACATGTATTAGTGCAACAACAGCGTTTGGGCTCTTTAATTAAAGTAATTTTTTGCCTTGTTGACCCATTGTTTTCAAGCTTTTCCAAGAATTATAAGCCACTGGATTATGAGTTTTATGAAAGCTGGAGCATATTTCCTGGAATCTGGTGAAACACATTAAACAGTGTGTGACATGATAAGATTTGATAAGACTGTTTAGGTTTCCATGACATGAAATGAGAAGTGAAAACGACTGACATCAGTTGACAGAACGGTACAGATCATTTGCTGGTTCAAGCATCAAACTATCTGATTTATTTAACTTATGTTTATTAAATTGTATCCTTTGTCTTGATGTTCTCAAGATTCTCTCTACTCTGTCTTATCACAACGTGTGTGTTTGCAAACTTATGTAAGTGTACTTCACCGACTCGGCTCACCCAGGAGTTCCTGTTTGCTTTGTGTAAGAAAAGCACACAAAATTAGAGGTCGCTCACCTGTATTCTCGCACACTGTAATGTGAAGCCTTTAAGAGAGGTTTTTATTTTTGTAAACTGAAGATAGACAGTTGCTGATACACTTATCGGTTGTCCAACAACCTACGTCCACAATTCAAAAGCTGCCCTGAAATAGCACAGATTATTGTGTCACCGAAATTACATAACTGCAGACACACACACACACACACACACTTATATATAAAATTGTATCACAAACTGTTATCGTAATACAACTAATTATTTGTGGGTGTTATATGTGTTTGTCTGTGTGTTCACGTAGGAGAAGAAGCGAACAGAAGCCGCACTGAGCGAGTTACGAAGAAATTATGAAACTGAAGTGTGTGAGCTGCAGTGTAAGATCCAGAGGATGCAGATGGTAAGTGTTCATCACAACACACCATTGACACTGTAGGTCAATGCAGACTCACTTATTGTGTGTGTAGATTCTGCTCAGTGGTGTAGGTAATATACTGTATGCATCTTAAAACTACTTATTTTAATTGCACATGAGGAGAAATTTCATATTAGAGAACACAAAAGTTTAAACTACATATTACTGCAGTCAGATGAAAGTATTAAAGAACAAACATGTCAAAACAGCAATGATGCACATCGTCAGTCTGGCTGATATGTGGGCTCAGGAGTGCACTGCCAGAGAGAAGATTAATGTCTGACCTATTTAAATGCAAACGTAAAACAGCCTTAAAAGTTAAGTGTGCTTTAAGAAAAAACACAGCTCTGGTACACACTTTATGAACAACACTGACAAGAAGCTTAACCAGGACAGTGATTGAAACTTTACCATGATGATGCGTTTGTACATTATGTGCAGGTTCAACAGCTACAGTGTCTGATTGAGATCACATGACCTTCATCCTAACTGTATGAACTTGTCCATCAGATAGAAGAGAAGTACAAGGACATTACTGTGAAAGACGAGAGCCCGGCTTTGAAGAAGAAGATCAATGAGCTAACGCTGGTGAGACTGAATATACCTGTCTACAACATAATGATTCTGTCATGTCAGTGTATTGTTTTTGAGGTGTCAGGCGTCTCTCTGCTCTGGTTTATATGCACATTCCTCCATCTTCCTTTCTGCAGGAAAATCAGAGGTTAAAACAGGAGCTGCTGAGGTCTCAGACCAAAGTCGCCTGCCTGCACAGTGAGATGGACTCGCTGAAGACAGAGCTCACTGACCAAAGCATCAGCTCTGAACGGTGAATTTATTATAGATTGGTCTGGTTTTGTTTCCTCATATGAGCTGTATGCTGATGGTCATATTTTTTTCTCTACTTATTCAGTTCAGTTTGGGGCATTTGGCCGGATTTATTTTGATTCGTGTTGAGTTTTAACCCTTCTTGCAGTCTTTTTTTTTTTTTTTTTTTTACAATGCAATCACACATTACATTTCCTCAGTGAAACCATGAGACATCACATCATCTAACTTCTTTACACAACCATCGATTTCAGTGTAAGCTCTAAAAGTGAGTTCTAGTCCACTTTTTTCCTTACCTCACTTGAAAATTGATGTGAATTTGAGATTAATGACTTGCACCCTGTTCTCCATCATATGAACAAATATATAACAAATACATAAATCTGACCACAGTGTGCTTATCAAACAGCCTCACTGTCGAGAGGTTGTGTTGCAGACACATACAGAGACACAGAGGCCACAGGAGGGGCAGGTTTCTCGCTTTGTCACGGCTGAAACAGGATATCCTGGAGTGGCTTTACACACACAATAACTTCTTCAGAAGCATTGCTCAGCAACAGGGCTGCAGGCTGGATCACACTCCTCCTCCTCCTCCTCAGTCTGTCTGAGTGACAGTGTTTACTTTGTTGCTCCTCTGTCTTTGAGCTGTCTTGTGTTAATCATAAATTAGGTTTTAGTATCATTGAGTGGATCAGTTGATCTGCTGTGAAAAATCCTCTGGTTTTACTGACATTAACTGGGCAACAGAAATATCTCTCATCCTCTTTACTGTCAGTTGATTTGATTATTGTCAATTTCATCCTCATGACACATGTATAGTTCAAGTTACATGCAGGATGTCCTCTGTGACTTTTACTGGCATTAACTAAGGTTGTTTGATAGTTCTTGTGCTTGATATTCACGATAACCATCAACTGTGTTTACGACTGTCTGTCACCACAGGGACGAGGAGCTCATGAAGCAGTTCTCTGATGAGCGAGACATCCTGGAGAGCCAGATCGAGATTCTGCAGTAAGTCAGACAGGATCATACACATTGACGCACTGAGATTTAAGATAAAAGATCAAACAAAATATATGTAAGAATGAAAATTATAATCTTTATTGTTTGTGTGCGTGGACAGGACGGCCAACAGGAAGCTCCATGACAGCAACGATGGCTTAAGAGCCGCTCTGGAGAGACTCACCAGGGTAAAACTGGACAGTTGTTAAAAAAATAATCGAGAATAGATGAAGTCATTTTATGCACTGGTTTTGATAAACTCCAAATAAACATGGTATTTTACTTGATATAGATGTTTAGTCCCCCTTTTGAGTTATTTGACTGAATTGATTCACAGAAAGTTAAATTGTAGCCTGATAGGCCTCAGCGTTGATATTTGATTAATTGGGTTTGTCTGCAGCTCTCTGTGCTAATTCTATTTGTGGTTGCATTTTTTTTCACAGTAAGAAGGAGAGAATGATTTTTTTGTTTGTTTGTTTAAACCCATTGACACATGAACAACAAATGTTCAACAGTAACAATCAGAGTTTCATTAAAAAATTTTGTTAGCTGAAAACTGTATGTTGTTATCTGTCAATTTCAGGCAGCCATGAAACACAAATAATTAACACAAACAATGG
The DNA here is from genome assembly GCA_037975185.1 of Centropyge bicolor. Classification (NCBI taxonomy): domain Eukaryota; kingdom Metazoa; phylum Chordata; class Actinopteri; family Pomacanthidae; genus Centropyge; species Centropyge bicolor. The sequence continues at coordinate 5,517,567 of JBBMOC010000013.1, forward strand.
GAAACTTTAATTTTTAATTGTTGTGTTACAGTCTGGTAACATGGGCTCACCAGGAGAAATAAAAGACAGGAGCAGAAGTAAAAGCATCTGCTACACATCACCTCATGCATTAATGGATAGGTAAGACACACAAACAATACAGATTGTTAAGGATTTATATCTGTTCAAATATCACCATGCCTTCTGCACCAGGGTATGAGTGTTACATAATTCTTCCTTTTATAAAGCAGAGTCAGCTCTACAGTGCAAAAGGGATTTCTCTTACATACAAACTTACAAACATTATTATTTGACTAGAAGTCTTTTTTTCTCCACAACACATCATTACCTCCACCAAGGAGGTTATGTTTGTTTGTTTGTTTGTTTGTTTGTTTGTTTGTTTGTTTACAACATAACTCAAAAAGTTATGTACGGATTTTGATGAAATTTTCAGGAAATGGCCTTTCTGGGACATATTAAACTAAAAATGATATCGATGCGATTCCAATTGCTAAGGGTATGTTTTCATGGTCCAGGAATCCATTGAAATAGATAAATCAAAGGTAGGACTAATATTTTGGGGTGTAAGTCACAATAAGCTGGGGGAACTGTGCTGCTTGGCGGAGGTCTGCGCTCTCCGAGTGCTTTTCTAGTTGTGTATTTGCATGATGGTAAAATAAATGTTGAATGTACATGTGCATTGAAAAGCACAGCAAACCATGTAGAAAAACAAGACAAAAGCATTTTAAGAAACAACATATACATGTAAACATACACAGTAAACTCTGCTGTGATGATGCAAACTACACACACTGTAAGATGTCTATTTACAGATTATACAGACTTAAAGAGTTACACAGAGGCAAACCTAACATAAAATATATTACACTTCAATAAAAACATTTATTGGACGTATTAGTTTTGGTGACTGTATACAGAAAGTAGTATCAGTGTGTATCAGTACTGTGTATTAGTATTAGTGTTAAACAACATGTGGGTTGGTTCAGCAAAATTTTTTTTTTTATAGTTTGTATTTGTTTCGGTGCATTATAGTCTTCATTAGCAGGGCACTGTAAGGAGTCAGACATGTGGGTAGAGAGGTGAGGTTGATGTCCAGCAAAGGTCGCCGGCTGGATTTGAACTTGGACTGGGTAGTTACACGGTGTGTGTCTTTGATCACATGGTCACCGTGTTGGCCAGTAGTTATGGTTTTTGGCCAGATTCTAAGACTTCAGCTTCCACCTCAAATCAGTGGAGATGAAATGTGGTGGACCAGTTTCCATTGAAGAAATAGTCAAAATGGCGCCGGACCAATGTGTCCGATGTTTACCGCCATTGTATTGGGATCAAGGCAGGAACTATCTCGAAACGCAGGCAAGTGAAAATAAAACTATTTGACTTGCTTGAAACCACCACTGCTTGTAATTTGGCTGAATGAACCCTTGCGTGCTATGTCACGGATTATTCCCTCTTCCTCAGGTTCTGCCAGCGTATGGATGATTACCCTCTGTACAGCCGCCGGCCCAGCTGTGACACTCTGGCCTTGGCCATGTGTGACCCAGGCCTTAGGCGGCGACACAGCAGTGAGTGTGAGGAGGACAGCCTGCCTGAGATCTACGTGGACAGCGGCCTGTCGACTCTCAGAGGTTCGCACGGAGGCTACGACTCGGAGCAGGAGGTCAAAGGTCAAGAAGAGGAGGAAGAGGAAGAGAGGGTGAAAGCGAAAAGGGAGGATGACAACAATGACAGCATGATGGGAGAAAACTCTGACACTGAGGTGAGCTGTGTTGTAAAGAAGTTGTAATGATAATATGTGTCTGTGTGGATTATCTGATAATATTGATGTCACAATATCTGATACTGTGTGTCACAGCCAGCAGAGACGCAGGATGGTGAATCGGCATTCGGGTCGGACAGCAGCTCAGTTTTAGACTGGAAGCCATCTGAATCCATTAGTGTGACCAAACCAGCAGCCCCAACTACAAGAAAAGCCCTCAGTGCTATCAGTGTTCAGGTGAGAGATGCACAGAAGATGAACAGGGGAAGATATCTAATCGAATCAAATTTGGTATTGATATTCAACCCTAGGCCTTTTGTCCAGAGCAACCAACTTTCCAACATGTATTATGACGATTAATGGCTAAAAAATTATGAGGATGACGATTAACCCCAATCAACAATGGGCTGGAAATACATTTTGAGGTCACTCACTCCCTCACTCCTTTGTATGGCACCAAGTTAAAGCTACACACTCCCACAGTTATGGGAGCAATTATCCACCATCTCTATACATGAAAGATGTGTATAGAGTAGATTGACTTTAATTTAATTATTGTCTTGTTTTTTGTGGGCTCAAAAAAGTTTATCTTTGTAATATGTAAATTACAAACTCATACTACTACTACTAAAAGACTACTAAACTACAAACATCTATATGGTAGAACAGAGCTGATGATTAATCGGACTGGAGCAGGAATCACTTATCAACATTTACAACAGAAGGGTTAAATCAAAAGGTACACACATAGCCTCAGACTTCACTCACACACTGCACAGCCACTACAGTCTGCTACCTTCAGGTCTGAGATACAGATCACTGGCATTCAGGACTAAGAGAGCCATGTCAAGCTTTGTGCCAACATCCATCCGGCTCATGAACGCCTGACACACTTTTAACTAACAGGGACTGCTTTTAATTTATTTATTTATTAGCTATATTTTTTAACAAATGTCGGTTGATTGATTGTCTGGTTTAACTGTTGTTGATTGCTTGTGGTTGTGTTGTGTTGCTTGTTATGTAAATTGTACACGCACTGATGCTCTGCACAAATGAAGTTCCTAACGGATAAATAAAGTTCTTTTGAATTTGAATTGATTTGATGGACAGAGATACAATAAAACTAAGTAGCAGCTGCAAAATGGCCGATGCTGAGTGCAAAATATATTTAATATACTTATTTTGAAGTCTTTGTGCAGAAAGTAAATACAGTCATGGAATGAGTGCTGAGTCTCCCTTGTTTTCAGTCTGCCTCTCTGTTCCCTCTCCAGAAGGAGGACAACGTCGATCTGGGCTACATGACCTCAGAGAAGGCCTACAGGATCGTGTTGGCCGGAGATGCTGCCGTGGGAAAGTCCAGCTTCCTGCTCCGCCTCTGCAAGAATGAATTCAAATTAAACTCCGGCACTACACTGGGTGAGCCAACTCTTTATCAACCTTTAGTTTGCAAAACAAGCTTATTTGTACAAATGAAGGCATAAACTATTCCCCAACAAAAATATTCTGTTAATCTGATCAGGTACTGCCACTGAGCAAAACAAACAGCTTCTCAGTACTGTCATGTAAAATGTATATGACATGCTGGTTTGTTCTTTTTTGTGCATTCAGGAGTTGATTTCCAGATGAAGACATTGGTTGTTGATGGAGAGCCTGTTTTACTACAACTATGGGACACTGCGGGACAAGAGAGGTGTGTGCTTGTAGGTGTGATGTGCTGGTGATGTGTTAAAGTTTGTGGGGTTGCTAAAAAGTAAAACGAACACACACACCATTTTCTGCTCAGGTTTCGCAGCATTGCAAAGTCTTATTTCCGCCGGGCGGACGGCGTGCTGCTGCTGTACGACGTCACCTGTGAGAAGAGCTTCCTTAATGTGAGAGAGTGGGTGGACATGATCGAGGTAAAGCATCACTCTCCTCTGCTCTACTCACTCAGTTTATGTTACAGTAGCTAAAGTTCAGCACAATATAGCAAAACTGAAATTCATTCACTCATCTCTAAATGGAATTTGTATTGGCAGCATTTGTGTTGTAAGTAAGTAAATTTGTTGTCAATGTTCATGTGAGTAACAAACTAAATGATCTTGCTTGTTCCTCTTTTTTTACATGCAGCAGATATGTAAGTGTCAGATGGACATTGTTGTGTTCTGTTGTTAAACTTGACATTTCTGTGACCGTTTATTCATGCTTGCAGTATGCGGCCTGTAACTCTCTGTCATGTGTTGTCTTATATAACTTACACCAGTGGTGGAATGTAACTAAGTGCTTTTACTCAAGTACTGTTCTTTAGTACAATTTTGAGGTACTTTTTATACTACTTTCTACTCCTCTGTGTTTTGCAGGCAAATATTTTACCTTTTCTCCACTACTTTTATTTTACCTGGCTAAAAGTTTCATTTTGGGACTTCTACTTGTATTTTTACACTATGGTATTTTTACTCAAGTAAAAGGTCTGAAGACTTCTTCCACCACTGATGTGCACAGTGTGGTGCTTCAACGTCATAAACAATAGTTTCTGTCTTTAATAGTTGATAAATAAAAGAACAATTTATAATATTGATGTACTCTGAAATATTTTTGAATTCCATTCCATTTATTCCTATTATACCGTTTTTTAATTGTTCATGTATTTTATTTTACTTTACATTTATTTTTCATGGCAGGACGTGTCCCAAGAGGATATTCCCATCATGCTCGTGGGTAATAAATGTGATCTTAGACAAGATGGAGTTACCTCTGTTCCTACCAGCTATGGAGAAAAACTGGCCATGGTAAAGACAAATAAACACACACTCTGACTATATGTATGAGGACATTTAATTGACAAGTGTAGGTTTTGTGACTAGCACTCAGTAAAAATGAATAAGCATTAATGAATTCCTGTCTTCATCCAACAGACATACAACACTCTGTTCTGTGAAACAAGTGCCAAAGACGGGTCCAACATCCTGGAGGCCGTGCTGCACCTGGCCAGGTGAGACAAGGCTGTTTCAGTCAAATGAATATACAGACAAATTATCCTCATGAGTTAGAAAATACTGAGGAGTTCCTGGCCTATTACTCACTTGTCTAACACAGCTATAATTAGCAAATGATTGTTCCATTTAGTTTTTTCTGTTTCGGGGCACAGGTGTATTCACAGTCTCGCTTGGTAGCTCACTAAAATTGAACATTGTTGATATTTGTTGGTTACACATTAGGACATTTTCCTGCCATAGCAAGTTAAAATATGTCAGAGAAAGGTCTATTACTAATTCCAAAATGCAGACATACCATATCTAAGGAAAAACAGAAGGTTCATCTTTTGTTTTACATGTTAAGGATTAAGGCCACCATATATTCAGCATGAACCTTAAATTCTCTGTGTGCCAGGCTCTTAATTGTGACCTTTGCTGCCCTCTGGTGTGTAAAAGTAAGACCAAAGGAAACTAACAGTAACAACAGAATAGAGAGTTAAAAGCTCAAGTCGTCTTCAAGCACTCATTAGTCTCATGTGATCGAGGCCTGTATAGCTTCTGTCCTGCTGAGACTTATTCTGTCAGCTTCTGTAAGGAAACTGGTTTAGTGTGAGTTTTTCATCCCTGATTTCCTCCCACACGTTGTTCTTTTCTCTCCGTCCCACAGGCAGGTAACAAAACATGCTACTTTTGATGAAAAAACTCACTTTCAGTCACTGACCAGCTTAGACGCTCCCAGGAAAAAACCAAACTTCTCCTGCTGCAACTGATCAAATTCATCAGAGCTGAACCTCCACGTCTGACTCAATGTGAACTCAGCACAAGTAGAGAAAAGGATAACAATTGAGATGGAATCTCTGCAATAACGGGAACAAATCATTACCATGCTGAACAACCAAAAATATCATCAACACATCATCACATTCAATTTTTTTATCATTATTCACAGGTTATTTAAACACCATGTATTACCACATTTCAGCCACAGCTTGAAGGCTTGCTGTTCCATATTTTATAAGTTATTCTAATATATAAAAACGTCTTGCCATGTGAAAGTTAATTTTTATTACATACTTGCATAAGCTCTTACCACAAATGTGATATGCTTGCTATTGTTTGCCAAGACTGTTGCAGTTATGTCATGAAGACGCTCCAGAGTAGACGCCTATGAAAGTCAAGTAGAATGTGTAAGAAGGAGCTGGAAGTGAAATCGAGTATAGAGCTGTGTTTTTAAACTGAAATCAGTATGTGACACTGACGAATAGTTGCATGTGATAGAGGACAGAGAGTGTGAATGTGAGAAAACAAGGCAAATAAGAATAAATTCTTATCCAGTGATGTTATTAACTGTGTATTTCTGAGCTCAGTTATCCTCATTAGCTGGTTTGAAAGGACATCTGCAGTATGTTGGTGGCCTGAGAGGAAACAGAAGTTTGTTATTTGCACCATCCAGAAAGTCAAACTTTATTGCAAGTGAACTGCATGGATACATATATAAATATGGCCTGCATGGAGACACCAAGAATTTTGGGAGAATTACAGCAAGAAATGCTTCACCATGTCTTTGCTCATATACCATGAACCCTGGTGCAATGTGTGACTGTATGAGACTTTACATTAATGTCACAACCCACAGTCTTTGTTATTTTACCCCACAGTGTTACACTTCTTTTCATCCGCCTTCTCACTGAGCATGACTTTGTGTTATAGAATTTATATTTTTGGAGCTGGACATATAGCAGATCATGTTTAATTTGTACAAATGCTTTAAACACCTGCTGTAATTTCATTATCTGGTTTGAGTAATGAAAATTATGTGAGCATAAAAGACAGGAGGCCGAGCTCTTATCTTTGTCTCTCAGAAACAGTGCATGAATGTAATTCTGTTTCAATGCTTTCATACATGTGATCTTGAATATGTCTTATTATTATTCCTTAATAATAATATTATCATTATCATAGTATAATACTATCCATATAAGGGTAGTTTATAAAGGTGTCAGTATGCTTCAAATGAAATTCTTGTTGGATCCTCAGTGACTGAAAATCCTCTAAGAGTCTGACAGTTTTTCTTTTGCAAACGTCATTGAATGTCCAAGCAAATAATAGATGTCACTTTAAGCATCAGTTCTGATTTTGAACAGATATGAAAAAGAACAGATGCGAGAAAAAAGGAAAGATGCCGTCAGAAAGAAACAGAAACAAACTACACAAACATAAAAGGGGTTGTGTGTCCCTCATTTGATGTCTAAAAGGTATCTAAATGTACATGTAGCATTAACGCTATTTATTTCCACACAAACATCTTTTTGCATTAATGTCTTCACTGATGTCATTATAAAAATAATGTCTTTGCAGCAATGGTATGTGTGTGTGTATGTGTGTTAAAGGTCTCTTTGTCAATAAAAAGGCTGTTATCATCCAGATTAAAATATTTGGTTTTTATTTTGAGATTTATTTAGGGTAATTGATACAAACATTTGATTCAGTCTATGATTAAGGGCGGAAGAACTGGAAGAAATACTAATTCTGAAATGTAGTCCAGTTGAAGTATTAAGCAGCACATAATAAAAAATAGTAAAATAAAGGATCAAAATTGTTGCAGAAGAACCAGAAACATCCTCTTCTTTTATTTGAGGCATTGCTAAGCACCTACATTACCCACAATGCACTACACTTCTGTTGCAGATTTAGGTTGTGCTGCAAATGTAGCCTTGAGCCACTGGCCTCGAGTAGACACGAGGAGCAGGAGCTGCACAGATTCTTGACCTTCGCTGTCCTCATACCCTTCTTTCATTTTTCAACTTGTAGTCTTCAGACTTTGATGTAGAGGACGTCCCCTTTACTCAAGTACAGTAGCCTACTTGAATAAATGTACTTAGTTACAAATACAATCTTAACTATTTCAGATCTAATTATCCATCTATTTATCTGTCTGTCTGTCTGTCTGTCTGTTTGTCTGTCACTCATACACCAGTAATCTGCAGCCCCATTATAAAGGCACAAAGGAGGAGACAGATCAATAAATCAGATAATTTCTCCTTGGTTGCTGCTCTAAAAGACCCTCCTGTTAGCCATACTCCCTGAGCGTCTGCAAGTGTCTCCGAGCATAGCTGTCTGAATAACTACAACATATGTTAGGGATTCTGCACTGTGTGTGTGTGTGTGTGTTAGCGTGCGTGTGTGTATCTGTGTGTGTGTTTAGAACTGGCACGGGTCCCTGCCTCCACCTCCCATCTGTTTACATTGTCATGTGCTTGATGAGGCGAGACCACTCATTTGTCAAACAACATGTGGGGTAGCGGAGGTGGGGATGGGGTGTGTGGGGGGAGCAGCAGCTGAGAACGAAGTGTGTGTGTGTGTGGTAACAGGGGGATAATTAGATAAGGGGACTGTGTTGCAGGAAGGTTAATGACAGTAATGAATATATTAGTGTAGAGGAGAGAGAGCAGGTTCTCTTTGCTGTTCTGCATCTGCTGGTTCAGAAAACAGAGAACAGCACAAAACCTAAAAAATCACATTCCTCATTATTATGTGCAGTTTTGTGAGTACAAAACGACAATTCTAATATATGATATATGAAGATGCACAACAATAGAAGAAATATATTGAGCTTTTTTCTGTTCAAGTTTCAGTGTCAGTTGAAAATTGAAATGTGTTTTGATGTGAAAAAGTAATTCAAAGAAGCACTATTCAGTCTGCTCACACACTGATGTGACAGCTCAGGTTTGACCTCTCTGTCATCTGTTTAGATTCACATAAAGTGCGTAAAGTTAATTGTGCATCACATAAAGTTTTATGCTTCATTTACTGTAAAATGCAAATGTAATTGCTGCTGGCTGGTTAGTGCAGTTAATGCACAAAATTACATTACTGTTAAATTGTTTTAATCTTGATCGAGTAGTTTCAAATCCATAAAAACACATGCTGAAAACTTTTTATCTTATGCTCAAATTATTTGAATAGTAGGAGTGAAAAATGGCTGAATTCTGTTTCAGCTGGAGTCATGACAAAGATTACTCAAGCCCCAACCCCAAAGAAAATAAGACATTTAAAAGAAAAAGAAAAGATTAGAGCTTAAATTAAATTAAACCCTTGTGGTTCATCCTTCAAACCCAATCAGTCAGTCTTTCAGAGTTGTACACACACGCAGATTGATGGAGGGAACGCGGGGTGTCACCATCTGGAAAGGTCAGAGGTCAGAAAACGGGACCACTGGTCACTCTGATGACATCTGGGATGGCAGACTGTCTGTCCAAATCCACCTCCCCGTCAGACACATACAAGTGAGCCCACACACGCATGCACACACACGCACACACACACACACACACACACACACACACACAGTCAGACAGTCTGGTGCAGCCGATGGATGTCATATTAGTCGTCATGTCTGGTCTTGGCAATGTCATCAAAGCAAGCAGCAAAGTGTGTGTGTGTGTGTGTGTGTGTGTGTGTGTGTCTGTGTGTGTGTGTGTGTGTGTGTGTGTATTATTAAAAATTAAAAATTATTAAAAAACAATAGAGATATAGTGTCACAACATTTTCAGTTATAACTTTAGTTTGACCTGCAAACTTGATCTTGGAAAACATTTTTTTTCCTTTTATCATACTTTGTTCTCTAAATTTACAGCATTAGTTTTAATCCAAAAAAAAAAAAAAAAACATCAGTTTTTCTGAGTGTGTGTGAATGCAGGTTAACAACACTGTGTGCTGTTCCACTTCTGCAGGCAAGAGGGCAGCAGCCTCCTATAATACACGATTGACTTGTACTCTGGGTTTAATATGAAGTCCTGTAGCTTTCTAAACATTATTTAATGTTGTTATGTCACATACACATTAAATGTCTCTCATTTTTAGAATTTATGCATTAGTCATATAAAAGATGTTTGATTATTCAAATTTCATTGTCCCTGACGAGCTAAAGGTTTTTTGTCATCAGCTTTTGAAATTTACTGGAACAATACACACTATATATAATATAATGTATAATAATATATACATAGCACACTGTGATGCCACATTTGTAGAGTTTGCACTGTTGAACTTGCAAATCATGACTGAACCATGTTGAGTCCTAATACCCAGCAAATACTGTAATCCATATGTTTGCAGGTTTTTCTGTTTACCAGCACCACATTTCAGCTCCATTTAAATTTTATTTTCTGATTTAATTGAAAGATATTTGACATACTCTATAATATTGCAGCAAAAGTCCAACATCTTCAGTAGAAATCTGATGACCCACACTGTGATCAACGCGTCACACGTTCAAAAAAACTGAAGCAAAATCATGTTTGTTTGTGTGATTCGGTCATAAGACAGAAGAGAAGCTGCAGTTCTGTTTATCTCAATGACCGCTCAGTTAGCTCTGTAGAAGGACGGCCGGGGATTAGTGGCCGTTTTATAATGTGTGTTAATCTGACAGATTAGCTTGATTAGGTTAATCTGAGAACATTTGTGTGTGTGTGAGAGTGTGTGTATCTCTGTGTATTACAACTTGGCTCCACTGCAGCGCCGTTCAGAACCACATGCTGTGGATTTGAATGTCTATGCTGTTAAGATTCAAAGTCGATATGATGGTATTTGACAGACTCGGGGCTGCCAGCCTGTATTCTTCACAGCGTCTAAACAGTGTTTGGTTGATGTCTTGTCAATAAGCTCCAGCTGCAGTCGATGTCCACAGAGTCTCTCTCTATAAACCGAATCCCCTTCGGAGACCAGACATCAGTATTCCTGTCTGTCTGTATGCCACTTAAAAATGACATTTTAACAGCTAAAAATCAGATTCTGTGAGCTCTATCTGAGTCAAAGCGTAAAACACAGATTGTACACATTTACATTCATCTATCAAATCCACCGGCAGTCCATTGACATGTGTATGTGAGCGTGTGTCTACAAACACAGCAGGCGCCCTCTGACATAATGACCCCTACAACCCACACGGCGATATAGAGATCTTGTCGAGAAACTGCATTGACGTATTGATCAAACTCGTCACACGCGAGAGCAGCTGATATCGACATGTTGCTCGCACAGTAATGTAACCTAGATTTGGTTTAGAGCAGCTGCCGTCTGGTTTATCACAAACACTGTTGCTTTGCTGAAGGAAAACATGAGCAGAGGTGACACTGGAGCTTTAATCTATATTTTTCTTATTGCTTATGGGAGGCCAAAACCAACAGTGTGCAAATCCTCTCCTTCAACACTTTTCTCGCTTGTCTCTGATGCTAAGACTTAAACCTTCACTACTGAACTCATAAATTTTATAGACAATCATATAGTTTTGCTTTGCTGGGCATATTACTAGAATTAAATGCCCTATTTATTTATTGGGAACATAAACTGCTGTGTCCATGTTTGTAACAATGAAGGAATATAATGTGTTTGGATAATAAGGGAGGTCCATGCCTCAGAGGAATCATCTGTGTTCGGCTTTGGATACACAGACAATACTTGTTATTAGGATCCCGTAAAACTCCTCCTCTAAAAGGGATGAACTGAAAAACTTTGCAATGGTTTGCTTTTGTTTTGACTCCATTGTCAATATGTATAAGATGAAATCAACATAGGCCACATTTGCATTTATTTGACTGCTATATTTTCAGATATCTTACAAACGTGAATCACAAAATCGATAATTTAGTCTCCGGTCATTTGTTTAGGGTGAAACTCAACACACACACACACACACAACCTTATACTCTTTTTGGTTCATGCCAAAGCAGATGATTTCTAATAGACAGACATGCTGTTAAAGCTGAGCTGTATATTGTCACTCAGCAGTAACATTACTGTATTTGTATTATTCATACATGAAGATGCTGTCACAAACAAACATAATGTGTCCATCATTCACTCAGCTTTTCACACAGATAGACAGGTCGATCGCTCGTCTGATTCTTGCCAAGGTCAGACAGCATCAGCATCTTAGCGTCATCTCTCTCTCTCACACACACACACACACACACAGAGAGAGTTGTGTTTCCATCACTTTAAAGGACATGTCCCCTTAACTTGTCACAGTCACACACAAAGTCCCCACAAGGATATAAAAACAAAGCAAAAATATGCATGCACGTGCACACACACACACACACACACACACACACACACACACACACACACACACACTGTGCTATGTCCACTTTGTCTGATGGTTTGGTGGCCTGCTGTTTTTCTGTACTCAATTACACTCAACAAGAAACAATAGCTTACACACACACACACACACACACACACACACACAAGCACACACACACATACACACACAAACACGCACACACACAGACACACAAAGATACACTCATACATATAACACACTTATCAAGTGATTAACTGTCAAACTGCACAGCCAGAGTTCAGCAAAGGTCAGGATTGATTTACATAGACAGATGGAGAGTCCTATTAGGCTGTGTGTGAGTGTGTGTGTCTGTGTGAGTGTGTGTGTCTGTGTGATAGTGTGTGTGTGTGTGTGTGTGTGTGTGTGTGTATCCCCTCCCCCTTCACTGACTGAACCCACACACAAACACATAAACACGTACACACTCATGTGCACACTCTCCCCCGTGGCGCTGCTCGGTGCAACTAGTTCACGTTACCATGGAGACGATGAGCTTGCTGTACATCATCATGACGGGGTCGTGGCACAGTGAAAGGTCAGAGGTCACAGGTGGCATGGTGGGCAATGTGTTGTTTGTGTGTATCACTGTGAGGACTGTCCTGAGGGGGAAATTCTGACAATGTGAGAGCATTTTATGAGCAGTTTGAAAACTTTTACATGCCAGAGATACATTTAGACTCATATCTAGAGACTCTGATGTGTTAGATTGAGCAGAATAGACGAGTTTAAAACATCTGCACCATCCAGGCGTCTTTATATTGTGAGTTTGAGTTACGAGGTTTAATCTAATCAGACTGCACTTCTGAGATATTCACCATCTGTTACAAACTCTTTGGTAGATTTAAAGCTGCATTAACCAATTTCTGACTGAAACAAATTCATAGCAATGAGCTTTGTTAAATTGTGAAAGATATAAGTTGTTATTAATAGAAGTATCCTTTAAATCATTCAATCGGTTCAATCAAATCTTTTAACTTGCAATGTCTTCTTGTCTCTAATCTTTTCAGATATCAAACGTTACTATAACTGAAATTGGTTACTTTTTTCCTCAAACATTGTTTTTGTTTCTGTTTTGTTTCTTCTTTATTTCCTTCTTCTCTTCTTCTTCTTCTTCTTCTTCTTATTATTATTATTATTATTATTGTTATTATTATTATTATTATTATTATTATTATTATTGTCCAGTTACACCCCTGCTTTTCAGTATTTCTCTCCTTCAGCATGAGCATCCTTTGCTTCTGCGGTAAGTAAAGTGATGCTGATGTGATTCTCATGTGGTCCTACAATGTGTGCGTGTGTGTGTGTGTGTGTGCAGTGCAGAGTGAGAGAATAGGAAGAGAGAGAGAGAGAGATAAATGCTGCTGTCGTGCTGTGCGGTGTGCTCCGTCACTTTGATAAATCTCACAGCGAGCTGACGACACCTGCTGACAGCACACTAAAATCTGATTGGCTGGAACAGCTCCAGGTCAGGAGGATGCTAATGGATATGATGTGGACAACAAATCGCAATGCAGACACTCACACGCGCGCACAAGGACACGCATGAACAAATAGGTCACACACACACACACACACATATGAAGAAAATCCTGCACACACTTGTACAGTATATGGACGCACTAACAGCCCCTGTATGACTTTGTGTGTATCATTAGCAGGGCAATTAGAGCTAATGATGGAGACGTCACTCTGACTCACCTGATAAGCAATTAGCTCGTTTGCAATTATTTTACATCATACACACATTTTCACATAGGCAATTAGACTGGGAATAATTAATCCGGGGAGAACACTTTTCACTTACACATGAGCATTTACATATATATACATACATATATAATATGCACATTTGACAAGCACATAGCATATGTCTTCCTGTCTTCACGCCCACATGCACACACACATTATATCCTGCTCTGATCTCTGTTTTGATTCTCGGTTTATCATGTAGGTCAGGGAGGCGCACGCTCCCCTCGTCTCGACTCCTTGTATCCGCTCCCTTTGTGCCTCTTCTGAGCATCACAGATCGGTCACCAAGCATTAAATATGATTTGATTTCATTTGATTTGAGCGAAAATCACCGCTGACAGAGAAAAGGGAAGGGGGCGAACAGAGAGAATACGACATGAGTGAAACATCAGTGAGAGTGGTGAGGAGATGGAGAAAGTCGTGGTGTGATGGTGGGGTGGAAGCGTGGGGAGGTGGGGTGGGGGGGGATGATGAAACGCAGTTGCAGTCTCGACCTTTGAAGAGCCGGTGGAAAATGTAGGGACAACTTCAAAAGAGCACCATGAAATATACAACACACCACCACCACCACCTCCGCTGCTGCTTCTGCTGTGGCTTGAAAACCTCGTACCTCCAGGTGTGGTGTTTTTGAGCCAGTTGTTTTCTGCTCACGCTCACCTTTGATATTTTCCCTCACAGGTCGGATAAGAGTTGCTTCCCCGGAAGCCCCAGTGAAACGCAAGCTGTTGGAATACAGATTGTTGTCTTTTCGTCTCCACATCTCCTGAACTTTGGCTTTGTGGGGGCCAAAGGTTTTTTATCTGTTGTTTGAAAGAAATATGACAGTGAATCAGATGTGGCCCTTCTTTGTGTCTCCCTCCCTCTTTAAATCCATCTCTCCCTCCATCTTCTTCCACGCTTCACATCCTTCACTTGCCCTATCTGCTGTTCCCTCGCTCTTACTGCCTCCACCTCCCCCCTGTACTGCTCTCTGTGTGTGTGTCCTTTCTCTTGATGCGTCCACCTACCTGTCTGTCTCTCTCTATCTTGCTTCCTTACTTTGTGTGTGTGTGTGTGTGTGTGTGTGTGTGTGTGTGTGTGTGTGTGTGTGCCTGGCTGATGCAGATGAGACAGTGATACATGATTTGCTGCGAGCCTTTCTGTCAGAGGACATCAGATCATCAACCACACACACACACACACACACAAATGCAGGCAAATGCAGGCAAATACACACATGCAGGCAAACACGTGCACACACATACTGTATATACACATGGCGTCTGAGGAGATAAGGGAGTCTTTGAAGGTGGAAATTAGTTTTGGCGCCTGGCTGCTCCTGTCTTGCAGGTCATGTGACTAAATCCTCCAGTCACACCAACATAAACTGATAAGACAGCTGCTCTCTCAGTGTGTATGTGTGTGTGTGTGTGTGTGTATGTGTATGTGTGTGTGTGCCCTGCTCACTATATGACTGTGCACATTTACCTGAGTGCATGCACTGAACAAGTGTGTGTGTTTGTGCCTCAGTCTCCCTGTGTGTGTGTTTATAGATTCCATTTATCCAGTGAGCGTCTCTTGTGGCAGGGCGAGGTAATTGGTGGTAGATAAACAGCGCTTAACACACACACACACACACACACACACACACATAGTAATCAGAGGGGATTTACAATGTGTAGTTTGGAGCCTAATTGCTCTTCAGGTCCCTGTGAGAGTGCTGCCAAAGCCATTAGCTGCTGCTATTCAGTGTGTGTCGCTTGAGTGTGCGTGTGTGTGCATTCGGTCTCTTGAAAATGAGCGTGCACATCACTTCAGTGTATTTATGCATGTATGTGTGTGCGCGCTTTATTTCAAGCATGTGTGTGAGCTTGTTCTTCTGTGTGCGTGGCCCTTATTTGCTTCTCATTGGCGCGCGTGCCCGTAGCTTTAGAGTTTTTCTCGTCGACTTGGCTTCCCTCCAAGCCTGAAGAGCTAATTGGAATTAGAATAACATTCCTCAAAGGCCGCTCGTTTAGCGCCGGTGCTGAGTGCTAACGACGGAGTAGTGGGTGAGGAAAAGGCGGGAGAGAGCGCCCTAACGATCTGCGCTAACAATGTTTTATTCTGATTTTTAATGAGGGGTAATCACTCAGCTGGAGAGGAAGAGCAGCGGAAAAAAAAAACAAAAAAAAAACGAGAAAGTCGAGGGAGGGATGGAGGGGGGGGGGAGAGGAGCTGAGGAGGAGAGGAGAGGAGGAAACAGTAATTATCTCCTCTCTGAGCTGTGAGTCACAGCCCGTCTTGCGGTCTCTCCCTGGGAAATTAGAGATGCACACTAACTGCTTTTATTCAGAGTCGCTGCTACCTGACAGCAGATAAGAGAAGAGAGGCCTTTCTGTTTTGTTATCGTGATATTTAAGAACAGACACTGCAGCGAGCTTCCAGTGGTCTAACATAAATCTCAGGGTGGGTTGTAGATTATTCAAATGTTTCTACAATTGTAACTGTGAATATAGATTTTTAAATGACTGTGAACAATTGAGGAGTGAAGGGTGTCCAGTCTGGTTATGACTGCATAACCTTTGACCTCAAGATCCCCCAGGATGGGAGCAATGCTGAGTCGTCCCCAAAACTGGTTTTGCAAAACATATTCATGCATTAGTGTGAAAGAAGTTGTGTTGAAAATTTGGTGACATGGTGATGTACGTGCAGGTCAGTCTGTCCTTCAATTTTCTCAACAACCATTCATCTGAGATGTACCTGGCAAAGTCTTGTAAATTTGCCATCTTGTTGCCAGCTTCAGCTATGTAACTTTCAGAATTTGATTTTGATGATCTTGAAAGCAACATGATGAATCATGTTTTCAATCAGCATAATAAAGATGCTGTCTCGTCAAAGGCAACTAGAAAGCATATTTTTTATTCCAATTTTTTTTTAAATCATATTGTTTGTTGACACTGTGTCCCTGCTGTTTGTCCTCATCATTGTCCAATGTTGTCAGTGGTCTCATATTGTTTTTAACAGAAACAAAAATTTTCAACATCATGAACCATAAGTTTTTATTTACTCACCTGCCTGGTTGCAAAATGTTGATACTGAGAGGATCTTCCAAAATTTTAATTGCACTTTATATTGTATGTTTTCTGCATGTTATCCACTCATAACACACTTTGTTGTTGTTATGTTTAGGCCCTCACAGCATTTAAGGTTAAGCTGAGGGAAAGATCATTGATCTGGTTTTATCCTGAAAAGGTCAGCAGTGACCTCAAGCAGGTAACATGACACGTTTACTGTATTGACATTTAACGGAAACCACGATCTTTTCCCATCTGGCCATAGAGACTAGATGAGTCAGGTGTAAGACCAGAAGCCATTGACCAATTAGACTCTTTAAATCTGGGATCCCACCATTAAACCCTACAGTTAAGCCCTCATTATCGACATAGTGTAAACTCTTAAGATTTTTCACTCAGTCCAACTGATCATTAATCAATATAGAGCATGATGGGAAACGAAGCTAGGGCTGGAAAAAAAATCAGATTTGCAAAACAGAGTGTGAGAAAAAGGGAGGCATGAAAAACCAAAAGAGGACGGACAAGGACAGAAACATATGAATCCTGAGAGAGAGAGAGAGAGAGAGAGAGAGAGAGAGATGGAGTGATGTGGCGTACAGCAGTAGTGGAGTGTGAAACAGATGCTGCTCAGTGGAGAGTGAGAGGCCAATGGTGCTTGTAGAGTGCTTAGAAAGGGCAGAGGCTGAATCGATTCACACACACATTCATCTACGCTATCTGTGTGTGTGTGCAAGGTGGGAGGAGTGGGTGTGAGGGAGAGTGGACGAGGAGGAGTGACGGGGGGGAAGGAGAGCAAGGTGAGTGATAGTAGCAGGGGGAGACGTAGAGGTGGTGATGGATCACGTGAGAGATAGAGGCTGATTATTGCTGAGCACTGACAGAGCAACGGCCCCATGGGTATGATACTAGCGCACACACATTCACACACCGACACACACGCACAGGGTCTTCAAGTAAACACATGAGCTTACACACTCGCCCACAAAGTGATGGAGATGGAGCTGCCAGAGTGTAATACAGTTAAAGCCCCATTTCCACCGCCATCACTGTCGAATGTCTGCCCCCCCTCCTCCCTCCTCTTGTTCTCCCCCTCCTGATAGCCTTTCTTCTGTCTCTCCTCCCCTGGTCATATTCAACTCCCAGCCTAATTCTCAGTCTTCCTCTGTCTCTAACATCCTTACCTCCTCTCTTCTTTTTCTATCCCCTCTCTCCTCCTCCTCCTCCTCCTCCTCCTCCTCCTCCTCCTCC